>CM019179.2:63294924-63703810 GCA_009739505.2 Apolygus lucorum
TACCCTCTCCATCGAGCTTATAAATGGGGTGATGTGGTATGAGATAAGTTGGAGGGGTACTTGCCAATGACATGTGATTTAATTCGAGATATTCTTTCATGAATGAATGATAATCTTGACGGAGTTGCTCATTCTTAGCTAACTTAGCCTCGAGAGAATGAAAGCGATTAAGAGCAATCTTGATATTAGGTACGATACGAGGTGATGATTCGATGAATGGAAGAGATAGGACATATCTCCCCCCGTCAGTGCGGTAATGTGACTGACTGAAGTGAGTCTCACAGGCTTCTTCGCCAGCAGACATCAAGGAAGCAGAAGACGATGGCAACGGCTCCTCAATCTCCCAGAACTGCTCCACTTGAAAGGTAGGATCCGTTAGTGATAAGAGGGATACGGCGTGATCAATTGGTTCTGAATCACAGATGAACCGACCCATAACGGTGAACCCAAACACAGTTTCTAAAAGACGAGGCCCTCTGTCATGGATAACCAGGGGGACGCCTGTCACAACTTCTGGATAGAGGTCAGCTCCAATTAGGAATGATACAGGTGCAGGTGAGGTGAAGTCTGGATCACTAAGTCCAAAGCATTTATAATCGTGCCACATGGAAGATTCCAACGAGGTTTGAGGTAGAGGTGGTGTGATGGAAGGAACGACTAATGCTTCAGTATCCAGACGAGATGATGATGGAAGCAAGAAACTTAAATGCATCCTGCTAGAGATATTGGTAAGAGGTACAGCATTAACGCCACTAATGGATCCATGATAAGGTCGAGTGGTCTTGCCCAGTTTTTGAGCACATTTCTCTGTGACAAAAGAGAACTGTGATCCTGCATCCAAGATGCCACGGAATACCTGAGGATTACCCCTAGCATCAATCAACGTCGCTCTAATAGTACCAAGCAGAACTCCACTGATGGCCGACGAAGTACTCGTGCAAGAAACGCCGCTGTGGTGAGGAGTTGGAGTACCCAATGCTGAACTCTGAGAACTCTCAGAAGTGCTAACTTGAGGCTTCGGACCAACATGAAGATCAGTGTGATGACGCAGCTTACAATAGCGACATGTCCACTTTGACTGGCAATCCCTAGTCTTGTGGAAAGGATGAAGGCAATTACGGCAGCCAGCAAACTGCTTCAGAGCATCGAGACGCTGTGAAGGTGTTGAGGATTTATAGATAGGACAGTCTGCGATAATATGAGACTGCTTACAAATATGGCAGACCACGCTGGAAGATGACTTTGATGCAGAGTGTTTCGTCTGAGAAGACGCTGCAACGCTTGTCAAAAGTACTTGACTATTCTGTGGCTTAGGAGAAAACTTATTTGGTTTGGGTGGAGCCTTAGGTTGGTTAGTTGTAGATTCAGTCCTAGGAGGGCTATCATGCATGATGCGAAGGACCTGGCACCGCTTCTGTACAAAATCCTTCAGAACATCTACAGACGGATAATCAGTACCGACGATTGATAATTCAAACGCCTTCCGAGTCCCTGAATCCAAGTGACGAAGAGCAAGCTCACACAGGATGTAATCAGCAAACGATGGTATGTTGAGATTTTTAAGGGATACAGTACTCTCCATCACATGAGATAGGTAGCGCTGGAGAGAATCCGCTGTCGCCTCACCGCCACTAGTCTTAAATGAAAGCAACCGCTCTATGTAAGAACTAGCCAATTTACGCTTATTATCATAAACCTGTAAAATAGCTTGCCAGGCTTGTTGAAAGTTAGCCTCAGTTACAGGAATAAACTTTATGGTATCAAGAGGCGGACCTTCCAAATACGAAAGTAGAAAGTGGAAACGCTCTGCATCACTAAGAGTCTCCTCCTCGATGACTAAGGCACTGAAAAGTTGCTTGAAGGTAGACCACTTGGAGAAATCCCCATTGAACTTAGAGATGTTGATCTTAGGTAGAAGGGTACGTCCAGACAATGCAAAACCTGACTGTGAAATATTCATAGGTGGATGAGCTGGAGGTGGTGGCTGCGCCGCTTGATTAAGTTGCTCGTGGTAACCTAATGCCTCATAATACCACATCTTAACGTCGTCGTAGAACTTTTGATCTGCATCAGACGGGAAATCAGGCATAGAATGAGACTCAGCATAGGATAAAGCAGCTTCCCATGCACCCTCAAACGCCTCCAGAGCCCTATCTAGGACCCGCATCATACCCAAAAAGGTGAACTTCGACGCAAGATCAATGACAGCTAGGGCTCCCTTGTTGGCAATGACTTTCACCTCCAAACCCTTGGTTTCATAGGTACGCTTGTATTTTGTCATACCCCTGAGCGTGACAAGACTGTCACCTAAATGGTCATCTGGCATTTTTCAAGCTTTGAATTACGAAAATATATGCAAAAAATATAGATTATTCAAAGGGATTTGCAGTAGTAACTACCTAAACACAACAAAGATATCACAGATGAGAATAATATAGGTACCTAAATGCACAACAGAAATAATCACAGAAAGATTCCGAAAAATATAGGTAGAGAACAGATAATATCACAGACACAAGTTAACCTAACCTACATCACCACTCTAGAGACTAGAATATAATTATCACAGATAGGTACTTCAGTGTATGACCGTAAACTAGGTGCCAACTCAATACCCGGTTCGAATTGACCAGAATATTTTGAGTAGATTTATTTTGATTATTGAGATCAAGCTGTGACTAGAAATAACGAAGGACCACCCTAGTATGGTGTGACTAGGGACACTCTTTGAAGTACCTACTACTATATTGCACTTGTTGAATCTATCCTAATGACTAGTCTCAGTGGTTATACTAAATTGTAGGTTTAGGAACTTGTGATAAAGGTGTGATAAATAACAGATAACAATAACAATCCCTTTTCCATAAAAATATATTATAATGAAAAACAACAGACTAGATTTGTTCCCTAATTTCCTACTTGGCCAAGGTTACACATAAAGTTAAAGAAGAGATAGGAGAAAATGTCAACAGATGTGACTAGATATAGATTTTGGTGGTAAGAGTTCAAATGGTGATGAAGTAGGTAGAAGAAGTCTTCATGCACGAACTTGAGCAGATGAGGAATAGGTAAGAAGAGATGCAAAATGTTACCTTCAAGTATCCTGACTGAAAATGATGGTGAAAAAGGTGGCTTCATCCATCAATCGGCGTCCACTGTCTTCAGCAGGAATACTTGAGAGAGGAAAATGTGTCAATCCTCCAAAAAGGCTGGCCCAAGTAGGAACTTCTCAGGTAGAACAAAGGACCTTCCAACTTGCTTGAGATTTTGCTCCAAATCTTCACCAATCGTTGACAGGGACGACTTTATGATGCTAATAATACTTGTGGCAACTTCAAGTATTACAAGGATTACAATTTTAACAAGGTGAAGAATTAATAAAGTTGGAAAAGGCAAAGAGAAATTCGAGATAATGGAAAATGGCGAGATTTGAGTAGAAACTGGTAACTTCAAGCTCCATTCAGTTGGCTCAAGGCAGGATCAGCTGAATACGGTTGGCAACACTGCGCGCACTCACGTCACTTTACTTAGTTTTAATTACCATGCCAAGAACAGATTGCAACAAGATTCATTTTAGATAACAATAATAATTTTGCAATATAAAATTATTACAAAATAGTCCCATATTTATGGGAGCACCATGGAACATGGAAGCATAGTCCATAGATACTTCCATACCCAGAATGGATGAAGTGGTCACTCAGCCATGATAAGAGATAACAGTAATAATTTTTTGCGCTGATAAGAAGATGTCCACTATTTCAGTGATAAGGAAACTCGTCTTTTTGACGTTGAAGATTATATTAATGTGAAATTCCACCAGAAATAAGGGTGGTAGGTAGAAAACGGATTGTGCAATGAAGAAAGGTTACTACTGATAGAATTGGAGAAAGAAAAAGCAATGGTAAGTCTGCTGTGTAACAGATAAGGCGGAAACAGTGGCCGTTACAAGGAAATTCACGTTTGCGCATGCGCAATGGCTACTATTAATCCGAAGGTGATGATTTTCATAGGGGACTATCTATATACTAATCTGTAATATCCCTGAAAATTTAATAGAAATCGGACAATAACTTCGTATAGTTATGCGCGTTACAAGGAATTCATGACAGACAGACAGACACACAGACACGGAACCAAAATTGTTCAGAAAGGTCTAAAACGCAAAACGCGAGTGAAAATTTTGATTTTGGAGAACTTTTTTTTTCTTCCTTGAAAAGTGGAAACAAAGCTTCCGCTACCTTGGTAGACTCGGAAGCAAAAATTAATAAAATAATCGCGAAAAAATCGAAATCATCATCATTTCATTGAAATCGGATGGAAAATGTAGAAGTTATGGTCGTTACAAGGAATTCACGTTTGCGCATGCGCAGTCGCTTCTATCAGTCCGGGGATGATGATTTTCGTAGGGGACCGTCAACACACCAACCCGCACAATCCCTGAAAATTTAATAGAAATCGGACAATAACTTCGTATAGTTATGCGCGTTACAAGGAATTCATGACAGACAGACAGACACACAGACACGGAACCAAAATTGTTCAGAAAGGTCTAAAACGCAAAACGCGAGTGAAAATTTTGATTTTGGAGAACTTTTTTTTTCTTCCTTGAAAAGTGGAAACAAAGCTTCCGCTACCTTGGTAGACTCGGAAGCAAAAATTAATAAAATAATCGCGAAAAAATCGAAATCAAACAATTTGTTTTCTACCGGACCACTACAACTGTAGTTACCTACTGCCCTACACTCACCTGGATAGTAGGTTCAAGAGTATGATGATGCAGGGATGTTTTATGCGGACAGCGTTTCTTGAATGTTCGGGATTTGCAATTATTATTTTCTATTTGAATGTTGAAGAAAAGAAAAATACTGCGTAAGAAATACTTACTTGTTGTAAGAATACCAAAAAACGGAACGCGCAGAAGGAATATCACATAAGTACTAATTCCCAACTCTTAACCTAATATTCATAATCGGTAGGTCAATATCAATACCATGAAAACAATACATGGAATTATATTTAGAAAATAAATGGTAAAGGTATGAAATAGCAAGTATGGCGACTGCTGAAATATGGTGAATTATCCGTTTGGTCTAGGTCCAGTTGTTCTGTATTCCTTCTCGATGGGGTGGCGTCAGGGTTCGAATTTCCCGATTCCCATTCGCACATTATGTAACTTCTAAAAGCTTTCTCTCGCCCCGAAATGTCTCTTTTCTATTGATTGATCTAATTTTCTTTCAATAACCCTAATTACCTAGGAATATAAAAACTGAGCTGTATTATGGTGTTCCCAAACTAGACATTTTAATGTAAGTACACATAGCTATCATTAGTATACTTAGTATGCCGTGATTATTGCAACATATTTGATCAATTTTGATTTGAGATGATATCCTTTGTTTGTTATCACCATCTTATGATTTTTACTATCTTATAATTTGTTATATTTCATTCTTTGTGATCGACCTTTTGTTGGGGAATAATGAAGTATTTGTACGAAAACTCAAAAGAAAAACAGTTAACCAATATGAAAAATTCCGTCTATTTCTATTTAAGAATTGAAATGTAATGTGGATAATATCCACATTACATTATTGAAATATTATTTCAATCCTCAGTGGTTTATTTTTCCCCTTCAAACCCTCTCTTACTGGGAGCAATTGGTGAACAAAACGGCATTTTCCTTGGCGATGACGCATCTGCCCAAAATACTTGGAAATTGTCATTGAAGAGCTCTACAGTTCAGAGAAGAATTGGTCCAGACGTTTTTGACAGGCTATGCTGTCGCCCGGAGATATCCAGCGCCTTCTGGAAGATAAATTTCTACATCTAGGGACAGCGATGCAATGATAATATAGACCACCGCATGTGTTACACAGAGGGAGAGAAAATGAAGAGATGCGCAGGAATAAACTGCACTTCTAGGGTACGCACCATGTGCAAGAAGTTCAAGCAGGGGTACTACTGCGTTGACTATTCCAATAGCAAACAACATTTTGGGGATACTACGTCAGTTGCCCAGTTTTGCTTCCGAGTCTACCAAGGTAGCGGAAGCTTTGTTTTCACTTTTCAAGGTTGAAAAAAACGTCTGCCAAGTTGGGTGGGCAGTATAGCTTCCTCACTCATTGTAACATGGACGTATAGAATCAGTTGGCGAAAAAATCCTTTTGTATTCGAATTGTATTTTCAACGTAGAATTTTATTTAGCGGTCCACCGTCTAGGACCTAACCCACACAATCCCTGAAAATTTCATCGAAATTGGTTGAATAGTTGCGGAGTTTTGGTTGTAACAATAAATTTAAAGTTCGCGCATGCGCAGCGGCTATTGCTAGACCAATTTGATTGAAACTTATAGGGTGTCTCTTAGAAGTTAGTCCCTAACTTACCTCCAAATTTGAGCAAAATCGGTTCATTAGAAACCGAGGTTCCAGGAAATTCACGTTTGCGCATGTGCACTCGCTCCTATTGGTCCGAAGGTGCTGAAATTGATAGGGGACCGTCTAGGACCTAACCCGCACAATCCCTGAAAATTTCATCAAAATCGGACCACAGGTTAGTATAGTTTTGCCCGGGACAAGGATTGACCACTGACAGACCGACAGACAGACAGACCGACACGGAACCAAAATTGTTCGGGAAGCTCTAAAACGCAAAAAGCAAGTGGAAATTTTGATTTTGGAGGACATTTTTTTTTCACTTCTTTCACGAATACAAAGCTTCCCTACCTTCGGTAGTGAGGAAGCAAAAAGTCTTCAGATTCAAAATTTTCACTCGCGTTTTACGTTTTAGACCTTCCCGAACAATCTTGGTTCCGTGTCTGTCTGTCTGTCATGAAATCCTTGCCACGGCCATAACTTCTACAATTCTCATCCGATTTCGATGAAATTTTCTGTGTATGTGCTGGTTGGCGTGTAGGCGGTCCCCTATGAACATCATCACCCCCAGACTGATGGTAGCTACTGCGTATGCGCAAACATCAATTTCTTGTAACATCCGTAACTTCTACATTTTCCATCCGATTTCGCAGAAATTTCTCAGGTTTGTTCAAATTGTCGTGTAGATGGTCCCCTATGAGGGTAGTGGAAGGTACTTGGAGATTGATGTTTTGAGATCAACTACTTTGCATCGGATCATCTATACAATCGGGTTATGAATACGAGGAAGCTATGTGCCACACCCACTTGGCAGACTTTTTTTCGTTCATTCTACAAAATTTACTATTTTCAACTTTTTTTGTGACGGTTGTCCCTTTTTGGGCGTCCTTATGCGATTAATCTGAGGTAAAGTGGGACAACACTCAACAGAAACAAAAATAATTACACACTAATCCGTTTTAGACCATTCTAAATCCAAATCCCCGAAAAAACCCGAAGGTGAATGTCTGTGTGAGTGCTTTTGTGGTTTTTTTTGGTTCGACGCAGAAACCTATCTAGTTGTGCACTACGTCACCGGAATTTTTAATTTTGCTTTTAAGAGGGGTAAACTTGATTTTTCGGGCATAATCTTGTGTACTCTTCCCAGGCCTTAGTTTTCAATCGATTTTCATGGTTCTTTTTTATTATACTAGGAAATCTATTTAGTTGTGCACTACGTCGCCGGAATTTCGAATTTGGCCTTTGAATTCGCTGTTTGGGTATCCTAGATCATGGATTAAAATGCTTTTCGAATTCAAGAAATGTTATGGCGGCTAATGGCAAAGGGGGGTCCACTATTTCTAACTCAAAATACTAACCAAATTTCCCTGGAATGCATGTATTACTCAACAATATGTTTTTGTTTTCATATACTTCAATAAAATTTTAATAAATGATCGTCCTTGTATTACTCTCCCTGATTCTGCTGAGTGCCCAGAGGGCTAATTTGGGCACATCCCCTTAGACCACATATTAGTAAACCGAAATTTTTAACATTATTTCTTAGTGATTCTACTGGGTGTCACCCTTAAGGGGGCGCGGGACTCAGTGGTTTCCCTTATCTTCACGTTTTCTCTGTGAGTGTTCATTTTTTCCTCTCAAAAAAAATTTCTAAATTCATTAAATAATTAATACTTCATACATACGGGCCGAAATGTCAAAAAAATTGAAATTTGAAAAAAATAGAAAATTTATTTTTTAAATGAAATTTGTTTTTGATAAAAACTCTTCGTACGGAACTTTTTGGGAGACTAAAACCTCCGAAAATTCAAAGAGGACAATTCTAACTTGTAAAATAACGGAGATTACGTGAAGACAAAGTTCCGTTATTTTGGAAGAAGCGCTCAAAAAAGGAGCCCTGGTCACGTGCGCTACCAGTAGGCGGGAGCTGAACTACGCTGCTTTCTGTCCCTCCGAGAAACGGGTTGCCAAGGGGCAGTTGCTTTTCTACCCCTTCAATCTCAAAGTAAACATTACGCACATCCGGAGTAAGACTGGTATAAGTCAAAAAACCCAACTGATGGGAAATCGCATTTAAAGATTTTCGACTTCTTTGTTGTTCTATAACAGTCATCTGAACGAATTTTTTTAATATCTCAAGGGTCTACGGCACTCATATACTATTTAACTATCATGTGCTATACCAAAATTGCTTCGTTACCTCTTCATTTGCGACCAGCATGCTTAAATTGATCAAATTCCTATGATGTACCACTATTACCCCAAGAAATAGTGGAACATCTCAAAATAAACCAGAGTTGTAATTCTAAAAGTGGAACCAATACATGACTTTTCGGATCAAAAGTGGTACATCTCATATTATACCAACGTTACAACATGCAGACCAAAGAGAAATTCCATTTTGTTTTGGAGAAATACTGGTGCATCTCAAAATAAACCAGTTGCAAATTTAAAACTAGATCAACCACTCTAATTATTGTTGGATCAAAAGCGGTACATCTGATATATACCAGTATTACACATACCTTGAGTTCATCACACTTCGGCGTCTGGCGCATAACTGAAGTGATCCAGTCTTGCTCCGACGCCATGGTAGAAGAATGGCTCAGAACCATACTGGTTTATCTGCTCTGTAGCGGCCAATAACTAAGTTATCGTTAAACCCGTTCTACCCCTGTGTAGAGCTCGACGAGAGCTATCTGGTGGAATATATAACTCAAAACCGCCAATTTCGGACTTATACCAGTCTTACCCCGGATGTGCGATTAGTGTGGATCTGGCAACATTAGCGTGGATCTGGCAACGTCGTACCGTACCACCTTCTCACTTAGCCATTTGGTTTTCTCATTGTGCTTGTTTTCTGGATCGCGTCTCCCGTGAGGGTGCGGCACATAGCTTTCTCGAATCCATAAAAACATTGTAAGGATGATAGGTACTGTGCGTAGTTAGATTCAACCATAACCATTAAAATAAATGATTTTTTTTCATTACAATTTTTTAAAATATTTTTATGTAAAATTTATGGTACATGTAGGTACCTACCTACCTTTCTATTATTTTGATATTATTTAATAAAAAGGTAATATGTGTACAAAAATTTAAAAAAATAAAAAAAAATTAAATTAAAAATGTACCTATAAATTGTCAAATAATTAGTAATTTTCGGGATTAGGGAGATGTAGAAATTCATGAACGCATACTATCATTTATTTAACCCCCCACAATGACCATACCTTCAGTTGGTATGTCTAAAATTTAACCTCGACCTACATAGGTGTGTGAGTACTTTTTGGAATCAGAGCGATGTGGAAATTCATATTCTGGTAGTATTACATATTTTACCCGCACCCTAACCCTACACCACTTCAATAGGTATGCTGAAAATAATATAATTTCAACCTACTTACACCTTTTGGAGAGAGGGCAAAGAAGTGATTCTCAAACTATGGAATTTAATTTTGTTTACCTTCTCTCTAACCATACATACCTGCAGTCTGTTAGTCTGCACTACTTCGCCGGAATTTCTAATTTAATTTTTTTTTCTTTTTTTTTAATTGGGGAAAATGGCTGTAAAATCTGCCCAGGCCTCAATGTCCAACCGATTTGAGTGTTTCTTTTTTGTTGGAATCAGAAATCTTCCATATTTCACAATATTTCACCAGAGTATCAAAATTAGCATGGGGGATAATATTGAAAAAATATCAGATATTTCAAAATTGTGGTTCCTTTATAGCTTACTAATTGTGTCCAAGCTTTGAAATTAAGGAAAAATTCTCATTATACTTCCGGATTTTCATGAATTATTCTTTGTACCCTTGGAAATAATAGTGGTGCCACAATGGTGCCAGGACACCATATACCTACCGCTTATTTCGTGGGTTTTTTTGTGTTTCATACCTTGAATAGGTATGTGAACTTCGACGGATTGCCTACAAAACTAATAGATGAAATTTCAGTTTTTCACTCAATCAATTTTTACTCACCCATACCATACACAGTGTTAGATGAACTTAAAATGAGTAAGTTTGGGAATTTCAAAGTTAAATTGTACGTCATTATTTATTGCAATACTAAACCACTAATTATCGGACTATTAAACCCACGGTAAATACCTACCATAGTAAAGTGCAGAGGAAGTAATATAGAAACATTATCGATTTGTAGTATAAATTATTTATTGATCATTAGGTAACCTCAAACTGCAAAAACAATAAATCTTGTTTATTACCAACCATTTGAATTTTTAAAAAATTAATTTAATTTTACATCTGAAGGTAAGGATGCTTGCTAGACAGAGCAGCTTTTCATTTTCTTATCAATATGATGGACAAGTTGCTTTCAAACGGTCCTGAGTGCTGGTTCAATGACTTGACTTGCTCCAGAAAAGTCTCCAGTCAAATACAATTCTGAGTAAAATCACTCCTGAAAAAAACAAAAACAAAACAAATTTATGTTTCTATTGATAATTTCACTATAAACATGTAGGAAGAGATACAAACAACAAACATTAATTAGGAATGTGGGTCCATACACCCTTCTCTGGGAGATCTCAAAAATGGATCCGCTATGTGGACGTCTACCTGAGCAACAAGTTTAGTCCTTAGATTTCAACTATTCTTCTTGAGATCAATGCAAGCGACCCATACTTTGCCTAGTACGATGTGAAGAAAAATAATGACAGATTTGGACTGAAAAGGTTTGGAGAGGTTAGATAGTTAGAATATTTCTACAGCTTCAATTTGTCAAACTGATTTGACACATGCCCACTCCCTCCAACCTCCTCTATTTCATACGTGGCAAGCAAGGAGTTCATTGGAGAAGTAATGAAATCAACTGTTGGTTATTAACCAGAACAAAATACTTAAATAAAATTAAGAATAATCAGGATTTTTATCAGCGAGTTCGAAATACTAAAACGATGTTCCTATATTATTAGCCAAGTAGGCAGCTGCAGGATTCAATCCAACACTAACGTCAAAGAAGAATACTCATGTCCCTGATAATTAAAATTTAAAGAAATTCAACTCCATCAGTCATGACTTTTGGAGGGAGTGTGATAGTTTCGAGAATATTTAGTACCTACAGACATTGTTTGCTACACAAATCTGTTTCACCCTACGTACAATTCCATCTAGTATGGTATGTTTAGCCAGTAGGTATAATGTTTTTTAATAGGTTGAACATCATACTTTTTTTTAAATGATTTTCTCTCGAACTCTGGACATATTTATGGCCTAACATTGTCAAAATAGGCAATCAATCAAAATTCGAAACGCTGACAAATTCTTATAGGATTTTTCACGCAGAATCGAATGAGACCACCCCCAGGTCGCTACAACCAACCGTATAGAAACTACGATGTGTAATTTCCGCTGAAAATCAGTAAAAACAATTATAATTTTCACCGGAATTTTGTTCGTATTTATTCCATAAAATTGTCAAAATAATCAGTTAAAATTCGAAACGCTCATAAATTCTTATAGGATTTTTCACGACGAATCGAATGAGACCCCTCCCAAGTCCCTACAACCATTCATATAGAAATTTCGACGAAATTTTCGATGAAAATCGTACGTTTTTTTTTGCACAAAATATCCCCAGAGTTCGGGAGAAAATCATTTTAAAAATTATGATCTTCAGGGAAAATCGTTTAAAAATTGATTTTTAGGGAAATCATAGAAAAAATCATAAAATCGTATTCAAAATACGAATACGAGGGAAATCCTATTCAAAATGTGAATACGATTATATTCGTATTCATGAATAAGAATACGCTCATCTCTGCCCAGGGCCACCAAATTAATCCTAGCATTATGAAAGGTCCTAATTTGAAGAGGATTCAAAAATCCATAATCTAAGTTACCCGTTAAATGACTAATTTAAAGCCATTTATACAATTTATAGTAATTTCGGTAAGGTTTTCTAGAAGAAATGGTTTGATTCTCAACTCTATGTACCTATCCTTTCCACTATCCTCACTACCTAATTGATATGTTAATTTCCACAAAAAACTACCTAAGCGTAATGTTTGTTGGGGGAGCATGACAATGTTGTGGGACTATCCCGCGAAATGGTCATGCCCCTTCAAAAAAAAAAAATTATCTTGCAAAAAGCAGGACGACTTAGGTAATTCTTTCTACTTACTAACCTACCTACCATTGTTTTATGCAATCTTATAATTACGTATTTCATAAGTACGGCTATGAAAGGTACGTAGCTCATAAAATTTATGTGTTTACATTTAATGTGAAGCTGTACGAAAATAAAGTTTCAGTTTCAAGTTCAACAACTAGAAGTTTTCGATGGAATATTATGGATGACTACTCAAATAATAGGTACCTAGCTGCGAAAAGACGCCTAAGTACTAGGAAGAAGTAGATAACATAATTATACTTACTTGCAAACGTTTTACTTTCCAAGGGCGTTTTGTTCTCCTGTAACTACTTCCGTCCATGTGTATTCATTCGAACTCCTGTCCTTCCTTGGTGGATCATTGCTCAACAAATCAACTATTCAAACTCGGAACAACACGGAGAGAGATCATAAACGGGATGGTAGTCCAGGTAGGTAGGCACTTCACAAAAACGCCTTCGCGAAATCAAAACCTGGATTTGATTACAACTTCCGTTATCCGACACGGGAGGGGGAGGTTACAGACACAACAAAATTCTGGACGAGAAAAACTTCCAGAGGACCGAGCGATGCTAGCGCTTTTGCGGATAACAAGTGCGGATTATTAACTCGCCTCAGCAATCACGAAAGTCAGCGACATCTCTTGGTTGGCGCTGATCTGAGCTTCGAGTCCCGCGCCCCCTTAAGGGCGCACCACCGGGCAGGGTTCGATTAAACAACTGATTTGCAACAAAAAATGTCTCTTAGCAATTTATTCTTAGGGGCTTCGTTTTCGAGTTATTTCACTTTTAAGATTTTTTTCGTGTTTTCGACCTTACGTCACTAAAATGGCATTGACTCCCTTAATTGATAGAGTAAATTTAGATTTTATTATATCTTTGGAAAGAGCGTCATATTTCCTATCTCACTGATGGGGTTTTAGAAAATTTCAAATGAAACAAACGGGTGTAAAATAAGCCAAAAGTAAGAAATTGGCAAAGTTTCGGAAATTTCCATGCTGTAAGCCTAAAAGTTGCATGTGCATCCCAGCTTTCTAACGATGTAGTCATTTTTTTTAAAACACCACTTATTCAGTTAGAAAACGACGTTTTTAGGGCAGAAAACGTTCATTTTAGGGTGTAAATCGGCGTTTTTCACCAGAAATGCTTTCCAACTTAATAAATCATTTGACATGAAATTTTACGTACTTTTTGACGCTGAATCGAATGGTAACACTCTCCGATCTCCTCGACAAACAAATAGGCCTTTTTTTTCACAAAACAAAACAAAACTTTTCAAGCCTTTTTTTTGGGCGAAGGGCTCAATCTCGTTGTTCGTTTTATTCAAAATTGTCACTAAGGGAGGTCTGGGTTATTAATGACTCGCACTCTTCCACTTTGTTGACTTACCCAATTTTTGCCCTCTGTCTTGAAAATATCGTCCCGATTATTTGCGGAAAGCTTTATCTTTTCGATAGATAACAAGTTGGGAGTCACTCAGTTGTACCCTGTTTAACCCAGAAAGGGATTGAAAAGTACTTTTTGTTTGTCGAGGAGATCGGAAAGTGTTACCATTCGATTCAGCGTCAAAAAGTACGTAAAATTTCATGTCAAATGATTTATTAAGTTGGAAAGCATTTTTGGTGAAAAACGCCGATTTACACCTGAAAATGAACGTTTTCTGCCCTAAAAACGTCGTTTTCTAACTGAATAAGTGGTGTTTTTAAAAGAATGACTACGCCGTTAGAAAGCTGGGATTCACATGCAGCTTTTAGGCTTACAGCATGGAAATTTCCGTTCACAACGTCTCGAGAATCAACCTTTGAAAAAAGTGAAAATGTTCGCAACTTTACCAATTTTTTACTTTTGGCTTATTTTACACCCGTTCGTTTCATTTGAAATTTTCTAAAACCCCATTAGGGAGATAGGAAATTTGACGCTCTTTCCAATGATATAATAAAATCTGAATTTACTTCATCAGTTGAGGGAGTTACAGCCATTTTAGTGATGTAAGGTCGAAAACACGAAAAAAATCTTAAAAGTGAAATAACTCGAAAACCGAGCCCCTAAGAATAAATTGCTATGAGACATTTTTTGTTGCAAATCAGTTGTAGAATCGAACCCTGCCCGGTGGTGCGCCCTTAAGGGTGACACCCTGTATAAGTAATATGAGGCATTTTACCAAATTTCGTCAGAAATTTCAGAAAAAAAGTCTGCCAAGTAGGTGTGGCACATAGCTTCCTCGTATTCATAACCCGATTGTATAGATGATCCGATGCAAAGTAGTTGATCTCAAAACCTCAATCTCTAAATACCTTGCACTACCCTCAGAGGGGACCATCTACACGCCAACCGGAACAATCTCTGAATATTGGCCGAAAATGTAGAAGTTATGGCTGTAACAAGGAAATATACTTTTGCTCATGCGCAGTGGCTACTATCAGTCTGGGGGTGATGATTTTCATAGCGGACCATCAACAGCCAACCCGTACAATCCCTGTGAATTTCAACGAAATCGGATGAGAAATGTAGAAGTTATGGCTGTTGCAAGGATTTCATGACATACAGACAGACACGGAACAAAGATTGTTCAGGAAGGACTAAAACGTAAAATGTGAGTGGAAATAATTTCCACTCACATTTTACGTTTTAGTCCTAATTATTATGATATTGAAGACCCTTTTTTGGTTTATTATTTTTAATAATAAGCCTTGGGAATCGAGCAAGAAAAAAAAAATTTTAACCCCCCCTCAAAGTTTGATGTTTTACGTTTCAAGGTACGTTGAATCCGAAAATCGAATAAAAAAATTTCCGTCCGTCCGCCGTACGCGGCACTTTTCTTAGCAACACTGGACCGATTTGGTTCAAATTTGGTATATGGGCTCTATTTGGGGTCTAGTTGTGCCGCGAAGCTTTTGGTTGATATCAGTAACTTCTAAGGGGTGAAAATTAAGGGTTGAAATTTTCAAGAGTGCCCTAGCTTGAAAACTCTCGAAATAAAAGTATCGTTTTTATACCAATTTTAAATAGTATTGAATTTCTAAAAATATTTAAGACCACCCGGAGCTCTGTAGGACAAACCGTTCGGTCCCTACGAGTACTTGAAGGTTTTCCTTCGATAAAACAGAATCATGAGTGTGAATCGCAAAAGAGGTCTAATATCCGTTCAAATGTTATCGGACTAAAATGCGATCGCTGTTCATTTCTTCGATTTGTATACAGTTTTACCTTCTGCGTAACCAGTAATCAAATTTCCATATGAAGCTTTCTATTTTTCGAATCGAGTGTGAAGCGTTTAGTTCTTTCTAATAAACTTGATCGTGAAGGTGTGAAGCCAGTATGGTGTGGTAGGTAGTACCTACCAATAGTTGGTAGGTAAAAAAATGTTGGTTGGTAAAAAACGCTGCAAATCATTGCTCAAAGGTTTATTATTTTCTGTATAGATCACCCTTCTGTATAGATCACTGGTTCTCCATCAATAGCACCTACCACCATCTGTATTCTCCCTTGACCTTCCCTCTCAAATTTCAGCTTCCTGTGTTCAATAGCATTGAAAATGGCTTCGGAGCTCACTCAGCTGATCAGTGCTCTTCCAAGTGTCTCCAGCATTCGAGAAGATCTTCTTCACTCTTCAGATCACTGATGAGCTGAGTGAGCTCCAAAACCATTTTTACTCCTATTGAATGGAAGTGCTCTTCCAGGCGTCTCCAGCATTCGAGGAGATCTTCTTCACTCTTTACATCACTGATCAGCTGAGTGAGCTCCGAAGCCATTTTCAATCCTATTGGACGCAGGAAGCTGAAATTTGAGAGGGAAGGTCAAGGGAGAATACAGATGGTGGTAGGTGCTATTGATGGAGAACCAGTTGTCTATACAGAAGAGTGATCTATACAGAAAATAATAAACCTTTGAGCAATGATTTGCAGCGTTTTTCACTTTGAAAAGTGAAAACAAAGCTTCCGCTACCTTGATAGACTCGGAAGCAAAACGGTCACGAATGAATTAACTATACGTAATAATTGAAAAATTTCCTTGAAAATTCGCTCAAAACTCATGCTGCATGGATGGAACTTTTTCTTTTCTTCTTTCTGACATCATTCTTCGTGACCCCCCCCCCCCTCCACCACCCAATCACCTCCCCTATTCTCAACCCCTTCCTGTAAATCCACCCCCTGCGTCGCCACCCCCGACGACCCGCCCGCCATCCAGTTTGCCTCCAGACTCTGTGCGAGTGAGTTCTGCCCTTCATCCCCGTTTTCGGTCCTTGTGAGTATCGTCGTCGTTGTTATTCAGTAATAAATCACAGACTTGGGAAATTATGGTCAAATGTGTTCACAATTTTCAATTGAAATGACCTTTTTCAATAACACTCGATATTACAACTTTCGCCCATCCCACTCAAAACCTAAAACCTCGAGGGCATCCTCCAGGAAAAATTCTTAATATTCCCCAAAATCATTCTGTAACGTCATGGCATGAAACGAATCCACCAATTAGTTCTAGTCTACAATATACTATTTAATGCTATTCCTCAATCGATGCCCACGAGGTCTCCATTATAGCTAGAGAGTAAATGAGGGATAAATAGTTCAATTCCTGCCTTCTTTCGTCTCTTCTTCAACTGTTGACAGTTATCCGCGAAAGAAATGTCATTCAGGTATTAGATATTATTTCAAGCTTGATTCAAAAACTATTTTGATGTAGGTGGAAGAATGGTAATACCGTCCTTCATAAATAATAAACTGAAAACTAATATGATTTGTCGGTTCGAATTCAGGCATCCCAAAAATATTTTACGGTATAATTAGTAAATGTAACATATTATGTTTATTAATTTGTAATCAATATTTTCTTGTTATTATTATGTTAGGATTATTATTGTTATCGTGAGAGCTTAGAATTAATCTCCGTTCTCAATCATTTTACCAACTAAGGAGACATTTAGGTATTTTTATCATATAAACAAGTGAGTAATACTTTCTTTGTCTACTATTTTAGCAAATTTTCGAAAATATTTGCTACCGCTGTAGTATCGAAATTTTCAGTATGAAAAATCCTCGAAGAATACGGATTTTATATTTTGAAAATTGGACCCTTTCGAGTTGTCCATTCAAAACCCATTACAGTTTTTCAGTTTTGACGCAAAGTTATCATAAGAACTATCCAAATTTACATACTGTATTATTATAATAATCACATGGCTATAGTGGGAGTATCCACTAATAATCTTCTATCCACTAATCTTTTGGACAATATTTTTTTCGAATATTTTATCTAAGTATGTCCTTTTGCACTGAGTAGGTATTACGGCATATCAATGGTCACAAAGCGAACCTTCATGAAATGACATCAGATTTCTTCTCATAACTACACTCGATACTCGCAAACAAACAACTCTATTCTTTATAAAAAAATAGTAGAGAATGGTCGAAGGAAAATTCTGTCAAAACCATAGAGACTAGGGAAATGATACTCAGTCGGTTTTCTACCTACAAAAATCATTATCCACTCGTTGGAAAGCTCTCGATTTATGCCGATATTTTGTGCTGACTATTCGACTATAAAAACAAAGAAATATGTCAAGCGTTTGCGGAAATTTGGATTGACAAATTCAATTCAAAATCGGGGTCTAGCGATCCACGAAACTAAGAGCTTCTCCTTCTGGGTTTTCGATATCTTGAAGTCGTTCAAAAACTCGCTTATTCACCCATGCTAAATGAATGGAACTACGAGCGCAATTACAGTAGTTCGACCTGTGAGGGATACATTAGGTTTCGTACTTTATAAGTTCCATGATTATGTCGATGATTTTCATCGATGTTCATTGACCTAAGACATTCAGGATTGACTTCAGATATTCGGGCTGATCGACATACACAGATTCAAAATAGTTCAAGCGCAACACAGGGGGTGTGACAAAAAATGCGTATGGAAATGTTGAGTTTAGTGTATTCAAATTTGTTCGACCTGCTGCACTTACAAAACAGGCTGTTTCCCATTTCACGCATTACTATTCTGTAACGCTAGGAATATTATACGTGAGATATTTTCAGTTTTATCACCCCCGGATAACCCCTGATTGCATGCCATTAAGATTCGAAACTACTTGGCTAATATGAACGTATTCAAAGAAACATGAAGTGAATATTATAATGTAGTTTAAGATTGCAGTTTTTCGAAAACAGTGTTATTATTACGTACTAGGTACGAATATTGAATTTGTTAGTTTCCATTAGGCGATTGCGTAACGAATGTCGAAAAAACCAATACCTAATGCTCTTTACTGATGTCACTGCGGTAAATCAAATTCCAATTTGAATTATCTTATCTAGTTATAATTCAAGAGGTAGGAATTTCCGTTTAGGTAATTTACTTTTTGATTTTATGAAATCCTCAGTGAACACAATACTTACCTTAAGTGGCAGGTGTTAGTTGAATGTAGAGGTACTTGAAAGCCATTGTACCTGTCATTCAACACTGATTGGAAACTTACGTCTGTCGAGAGCAGGTGGCGATGAAACGACTGATATAAGGAGTAGTAGGTATATATCTGATGAATTGTCCATTATGAAACTTGGAATTACCCAACTCGGTGATCGTTCCATGATTTTTCAAACATCATCAGATTTTAATAGGTCTTGGGAGACCCACTTGTAAGGAAAATTACAAAAGAATACAAAGCTTCCCAACCTTCGGTAATGAGGAAGCAGTATCGGAAAACGGATTCTTTCTGTTCCCTCGTTGGACAACTCTCCTTTAGACGTTGATTCCTCACACCTTGGGGAAATGCAATTTTGTTTCAGTTGGTAATGATTATAATTCTTTACCGACTTCAAGATGCACAAAAACGAGAAGGAGGAGGTATCCCAGTTCCCTTTGTCAAGGGATTGCTATTTGTAGTAATTCTTATGTTGAAAATATCCTTTCACCTTCTCAATTATTTGTACGAGTAACCCTACTTAGAGTAACATTAATATAATATTAGAAGGCGTCTTTAGAGTGAAATTTTATCTCAGATGAAGGCGCGATAAAAGCTCCGCTATAAATTTGGTCGACTACTCCGGTATAGGGGAAATCGGGAATGTCATAAACGTATTCGGTAATATGGCTTCAGGTCCATCCCAAATAAGTACCTATCGATATTCTTTCATTTATCAATTCTGAAACTTCAAGTCCAATCGCCGTTCGACTAAGAATTTTGTAGTTAAATGAGATACTTTACGTGTGCTGAAATCTTCTTGTTAATCCAAACTATAAATTATTACAGTAGTAAATTCTGTCATAGCACCGCAACTTGAGATCTTAGTTGAGGTGACATAAGTATACGTATGATTCCATTGAAAAGTACTTGACGTACCACACTCTCAATAAATTGATCATTAACTTGATGTTTTGAATAAAACAAAAAATTAATAGAAGTAGATAATTAATTATTTTTAGATTCTGATAGTATACGTTCAATAGTAATTGTAATTCGCACAGAGGACTAAGTGAGACTACACGTCTACACAATACGTCTCAGACATTTCAATCGTGGTGTTTGTTACTTGTCTTGGTGTACAGGGTGCGGCAGCAAAACTTCCTTCTTTCAAAACTGAATAAAACGCATTGTATGAATCAGAAAGTTTTAATTTGGTTTTTACAATGTAGGTACACTGTTAAAATGTTGTTTTGCATAGTTTTGAAGATAAAATCACTTAGTGACGTCCCCCATTTTCAATTCATTGAATATACCGATTTCTGGCGTTTGTCATGACTCTTTCAAGCATAGTAGGTGTGATGTTGGAAATTCCTTCCTCGATGTTGTTCTTTAAACCTTGAGGGATCCTTAGACGGTTCACATAAACACGGGATTTTAAAAAAACCACAGAAAAAGAATCACAAGATGACAAATTGGGTGATCGGACCTGCCTTGCAAATCGCCCCTGGTTGAGATGAAGTGTTCCATCAAAACAGCCATCCAGTGGCGTCTCCTCCAGGCAAACATAGCATACACTGTTTGCCTTACTACAAATATGCAAAATAAATTAATTAATTTTTGTTGAGATTCTCCTATATTTCCATTTTTTGTAAGTAATATTTAGCTGATTTTTAAACTTTTATAATATTTAGGTACTATTTCATTATTATAAAGGAAGTTAGATTAAATAGGAGAATGGAATAAGAAAGTACATATTTTGCCTTGGATACTAACCCGCAACACACCAGCGACTTGGAGAGGTCGGTATTGTAGAAGATTGCGGATGATACGCGGTGCCTGGCGATCAAGGCAAGCAGTCAAAAAAATGAATTTTTTGGGACTGTTTAGAGTGAGGGGCGACGATCGGCGGGGTGGCGGGGGGTCATCGCGGTATCAAGTATTACCATACCCCCACTACCACCATGGCAAACAGTCAAGGTACTGTTTCGTGAACTTGAATGCAGAGAAACTCGGAAGATGAGCCATGGATGCTAATTAGCCCACGCATGAAGATATAAAATATCCATCCATCCACACTATCTCAAGGAAGGAAAGTAGTTCGTTTTTTCGCCGCCGCAAATAGCAGCTGTTTGACGCTGACTGGTGTCCCGTTCCCTATTTTACTGTATTTTACTGTACCTAATCGTTTTTCTTGTTGATAGACACTAGGAAATAATTGCAAAACATTGTAGAATGAAGGTTTCACATCTTATTAGGTCTTAATTCAGAGTCTCCCTTTTTGGTTAATTATTTTCAAGAAAAAAGTTTGACCACCCTCAAATTTGATGGTTTACGTTTGTGGTAGGTAAGTTCGTGTAGATTTTGAAAATCGAATGTATAAAAAAAAATCCGTCCGTCCGCGGATCTTTCCTTAATTATCATGGACCGATTATGATGAAATTTGGTATGTGGGCTCCATTTGGGGTCTAGTTGTGCAGCAAAGCTTTTGGTTGATGTAAGTGACTTCTAAGCGGTGAAACGGAAGGGCTGAAACTTCCAAAGGCACCCCCTCTCGAAAACTCTCGATATGAAGGTATTGTTTTTTTCACAAATTTAAGATTGTACCATTGAATTTTTAGAATCGAATGAGACTACCCATAGCTTTGTAGGACAAACTGTTCGCTCCCTACGAGAACTTAAGGGTTGGACTTACGATAAATCAGAAAAACGAGTGTGAATCGCAAAAGAGGCGTGATCGCCTTTCAAATTTTAGTTAACCAAAATGCGTTCGCCGATCGTTTCTTTGGGATGTACTCGGTTTTGCTTCCTTAGCTACCAGTAATCAAATTTCTAAACGAAGGAATTCTTTATTTATTCCAGTGGAGTGTGAAGCGTTTAATTCTTCCAAATAAACTTGATTGTGAAGGTAAAACATGGTTGGTAGGCGGTGACAATGGCAAAGCTGAGTTCTTTGCTGGCACGTGATCAATACAGAAAAAAATTGAACCTTTGTGTAATAATTTGCAGCCTAGCTGTTTGCCTGACGAATATTATCACGCGATGCCCCTGCAGCCATCTTGCTGTTATTGGGTGTTACAGAATTTTTGTTTGTTTTTTGGGCTTTTGGTTCCAACAAGACGGTGCAACGACACACATCGCAAGAGGACTGTTTTGAGAGAACACTTCCCAGAACGCCTCATTTCTATCAGGGGCGATTCGGAGTGGCCTGTCCGATGTCCCAATTTGTCACCATGTGATTCTTTTTCTGTGGTTTTTTTTTAATCCTGTATTTTTTTGAATCGCCCAAGGATCCTTTTAAGATTTGAAGGACGACATCAGGAAGGAATTTCCTACATACTTAATGCCTGCCATGCTTGAAAGAGTCATGACAAACGTCAGATATTTGTACATTCGATGAATATACAAAAATGAATGAATGACTAATAAACAAAAGTTTATTAGGTAGTGTATAAAAACAAAATTAAAACTTTCTGATTCATCAATGCGTTTTATTCAGTTTTGAAAAAAGGGAGTTATGCTGCCGCACTCTGTGTTAACCGCACTGCGTTAGTGCTCCCGGTAAAACACTGCCAGAGAGATCTACAAAAGAGTCAGGGAGTTTTGGGTCTAGTTGTGGCGACTTCTGGCACACCAATTGCAAGATCCACTGAATTCCCTATAATATTAAGTGAGCGACCCTCATCACTTAGGAAAAGTATGGTAAAATCCAGTGCACCATCAATTCTTCCCTTTTCCGATCCCTGACACAATCCTTGAGATCGGCACAAAGAAGGTACCAGCGCCTATATACCTGTTGTACTTGAAGATCAACTCTTAAAATAGGTCCACGGATTTAAAGGCCCATTAAAGTGGTGTTAACTATGCGAACTGTAAACTATCGAATGTCTCCAAAGTTAGCGAAAGGGAAACTTCTGGCATTACCCCCCACCACCGCTTCAGCCTTCTGTTAGAACTTCCGAAGCTCTTATAGATTTACGACGTTGGATAAGAAAACTCCAACCGCGAAATCTCGTTGCCCAAACTTTGCCGCGGTATTTTCAAAGTTATTGAATCCGTTATAAGCCCCTCGACGTCGCTGATGGTGTTAGTTGAATTAGATCAGCTGAGCGATTCGACCTACCTTTCATCGCGAGTAACATCCCTTCTCCCTTCGCTTCTTTCGACAAGAGGGGTGATAAATCTCTACGATAATCGCTACCCGTGTATTTTTCTCATTTTCCCATTCCAAGGTTGAGAATCATATGAGATTTGAATCTATTGTTATCTTGCAGTCCCACTTTGACATGCGTGCTTGATTTATGTCTAACTTATTGCTAAGATCCGTAATTTGATGAAATTTGGTATGTAGGCTCCATTTGGGGTCTAGTTGTGTTCCGAAGATTTTGGTTGATGTAGGTCACTTTCTTAGGTCTTCAGTTCTTTAATGGTTGAAAAATAAGGTTTGAACTTAAGAAAACGCCCTAACTCAAAAAAGTTTGATATAAAGGTATTTGTGTTGGTTGTTGTGGTGCGACCATTTTCCTTTTGGGAAGTGATTTATTGGAGTCTTCTTTTTGAGTAATTTTATTGTAGGTACATGTTTCAGCAGTCTCAGCCGCCTTCTTCAGCCTTAAACAATAATTTTTAACAATAGGAATATCATTAATACTAAAAGAAAAATTGTTTATAAACTAATTTATGTAATAGGTGTCATTACAAAGTCAATTATTTGTATAAAAAATTTTTTGCTAAAATTAACTTATCTACTAGTTCCTGTATGTAATACATGTAATTACAAGTCAAATTATTATAGATACCTAGGTCATCAGTCAGGATTTTTTCTAAAAACTTATCAACTATTTAATTGATGTAATAGGTATACCTAATTACAAAGTTATGTAAATTGTTTTACCTGATAGAGGTAGGTATTATTCATAGTCCTTTCTTTAGCATTATGTTAGACCAACACATCCTCATGACCCTCATCTCTGTAAATATAATGCCATTCTATAAGGTGGGTATAATTTACTGTTGCTTATTGTTTTTGTGCTATTTACTGTTACTATATTTACCTGTTGTGATTTTTGTTGCTTGTTTTTGTTTTTCAGTCTTCATTCTGTTGCCTTTATACTTATTGCCAACCTTTATACTTATATTAGACTTTTAATCTGTAAAAAGTTAATGAAGTATTTAGGTGTTATGAATTTGTCATCCAGGTAAATACTTGGTGTTCAAGTATTACCTAGTAGAGTTGTAGATAATTTATTGTAAGTGTATTTGTGGAGAAAATGTTTTATGTGATATATGTCTACTCACTTTGGTTGTTGCTGCTGGAGAATCCTTACTGAGCCTTATCAGACACCACTCATAAAATTGTTATTCACAGATGCCATGTGGACAACTTTTAGCCTGGATAGTTACAGGCAGGGTATGGATACTATACGTCAGGAGTGGTGTGTGTGTGTGTGTTTCATTCTTAATTATTGTGTTGGGATTCTCCTTGTAGACATTGGCTGTTGTATTCAGCCTGATGTTGTGGTTGTGTTACTGAAATAATTTAGACAATCTGATGTGGGTCATGATGATGCTTACATTGTAGGTACTATATTTATCAACTAGTGTTAGAGAACAGAGGAAAGAAACTCTCACTTAATGAGTACAGATCCGTTTTAATGTTGAGAGACCTTTCACCAGCTTTTATTATCTTTATGTTTTCTTTAATCTTTCTTTTTCTCGTATTGGTCTCTTTCCCTAAAATTTTTACATTTTCAAAATCCGGTTTGTGTTTAGTCTCTAACATGTGTTTTGAGACTCCTGTTGTGGCTCTTTCGTATTCAATATCTTTGCTATGTGCCATCATTCGTTTATGGAGATTGATACCGGACTCGCCTATATATACCTTATCTGGGCAATCTTTACAATTTAGTTGGTAGATGTTGTATCTAGTATCTAGTGGATCTATCTTAGCTTTAGTTTTGCTTAGTATATTTTTTATTTTATTGTTATATTTCCATGCTATGCTATAATTTTGACTTCTTGAGCGGAAAAGATTCTCTAATGGTTTTTGAATGTCTGGGTGGTAGGTGTATGTTACATATTTATATTGCTTATTTCTGTTTTTTAAGTTAGTTCCTTTATTCATCTCTTGTTGTAATTCTAAATGTAAATTATAGTTGTAGTTTTTAGCAACTGTTTTACTTGCATTGAAGTAATCTGTTATTTTGGTTTTTAATGATATTGTTTCACTTTGTTGATATCTAAATGTTTGGTTACATTTTTCATTGAATTTAACTTTCTTACTGTTTTTAAAAATTGCCTCATCAAAGCTAAATAGCTTTGGATCGTATTTAATTTTCTTTATGTTACTGTCATTAGAGTTTGAGTAGTATATGCGGCGCCATGCTTTATTATATTGTTGATTTATAAGATATATTGGATAATTATTGATAAGAAGTTTTTTTGTTATTTTGTCTTTTATAATGGGTTCATATTCTTCTGAAGTTCGTAAGATGGCATTGTATGATAGGTTATAAATGAGGTTTTTCTTAAATTTATTTGGATGGTTTGAATGATAATTAATCATTCTATCTGACATACAGGGTTTTGAGTAATGTTTGAATTTAAAAGTGCCGTTCTCTTCTCTGATGATGGTCATGTCTAAGAAGGCTATTTTGCCATCCTTGTCCTCATCTTCTTTTGTGAATTTCAGATTCTTATCATAATCGTTAAACAATTTCAATAGCTGATCTACTTTTTCTGGATGAAGACATAATAGACAATCATCTACATATTTGAAAATGAATGCTACATGGATATCATTGTTCTTGATAATTTCATCAAAAATTGTTGACATTGTCAGACTAGCGATGCTGGTGCTGATCACACTGCCATTTTCCATCCCTTTCTGTTGTAGGTAGTATTTATTCTTGAATTTATTATACCCATTGTTGCATATTAACTTGACGCCTTCTATAAAAATATCCAAGTTTTTGATAGGAGAATGAATTTTAATTTGTTCCCATTTGTTTTTTATTATTTTAATGGTGGTGTTGATGTTGATGGATGGAAACATGTTGACCACGTCAAATGAGTATAGTTTGTACGTGGTTGGCACTGTAGTTTTTTCTAGGATTAGTTTCAATTCTGCAGCGTTTTTTATATCATATGGGTTCTTTGTTACTACAGGTTTTAAAATGTTGTTAAAGAATATGCTTAAGTTGCGAGTTGGGCTGTTGATAGTACTGACTATGGGTCGCATGGGGTATGGTTTTTGCTTGTGATTCTTAAGTAGGCCATAAATTAGTGGGCTAGTGCTATGCGCATTATAATATTTAGTTTTTGCCCTTTTATTTATATACTTTTTATCTATCATTTTTTTAACAAACTTTTCTACTTTAATATTGATTGATTTGGTGGGGTCCTCTGAAGACTCTTTGAAATTTTGTTTATCATTAAGGATTTCTAACATTTTAGTGTCATATTGTTCTTGCTCCATTATCGCTATTTGCTTGGTTTTGTCTGTCTTAACTGTGATTATATGTGGATTCTCTTTGAAGAACTCTTTGGCTATTTTCTTATTTTTACTTATCTTATTATGTATTTCTCTTGTAGTATTTCTAGGTTTGTGAGAGGTATTCTTCAGGTCCTTTACTATATTGTAAACTTTATTCTTTATATCTATTTGTTCATTTTGTTGAATGTTGTCATCCTGTAGGATATATTCTGTATCAATTATTATATCTTCAATAAAATTGTCATTAATATTGCCAAGCATGTTGAACTGTTCTCCGTATTGATATAGTTCTATTATTTCTTTGGGTATGTTGGTATTGGTGAGATTGATAACCCATTCATTTTTTAAAGCATTGTATTGTTCAGATTGTTTAGTGTGTTTTAGCTGCTCTACTTCTAGTAAGCTAATTTTCTTATTGAATCTGCTCATTTCAGTTCGTTCAATTTTATTAGCATATATACTTGTATATCTTGTTATGCTTTCTTTATTATTGATGTTCACTAGTTTTTCCAATTTCTTGTATGCTTTATCTCTCTCATTTATAGCTTTGTTGATGTTGGATTTTGAGATTTGTATTTCGTGTTTAACTAGCTCTAGTTGAAACTCTTTACTAGCTTTTATAATCTCATGCCGTTCTCTATATTTAAAACCATACATATTTTCTATATTTTTAAATTTATTAGCTATATGTTTTGGTCTTAAACTATTATTAAGACATTTATGTAAAAATATTTTTTGATTTTCCAGTTTTATAGTTTTTTTGATTGTTTGTTTATATTTACATAAGGCTCTAATGCTACTATTGTTGTTACCAAGTGCGATGTATATATTCTGGAGAAGAAGCTCCTCCTTGTCCCTGCCTGACTCCGTGGCAGTGTTGTTATGTGTTGGTTGTTGTGGTGCGACCATTTTCCTTTTGGGAAGTGATTTATTGGAGTCTTCTTTTTGAGTAATTTTATTGTAGGTACATGTTTCAGCAGTCTCAGCCGCCTTCTTCAGCCTTAAACAATAATTTTTAACAATAGGAATATCATTAATACTAAAAGAAAAATTGTTTATAAACTAATTTATGTAATAGGTGTCATTACAAAGTCAATTATTTGTATAAAAAATTTTTTGCTAAAATTAACTTATCTACTAGTTCCTGTATGTAATACATGTAATTACAAGTCAAATTATTATAGATACCTAGGTCATCAGTCAGGATTTTTTCTAAAAACTTATCAACTATTTAATTGATGTAATAGGTATACCTAATTACAAAGTTATGTAAATTGTTTTACCTGATAGAGGTAGGTATTATTCATAGTCCTTTCTTTAGCATTATGTTAGACCAACACATCCTCATGACCCTCATCTCTGTAAATATAATGCCATTCTATAAGGTGGGTATAATTTACTGTTGCTTATTGTTTTTGTGCTATTTACTGTTACTATATTTACCTGTTGTCTTCATCCAGAAAAAGTAGATCAGCTATTGAAATTGTTTAACGATTATGATAAGAATCTGAAATTCACAAAAGAAGATGAGGACAAGGATGGCAAAATAGCCTTCTTAGACATGACCATCATCAGAGAAGAGAACGGCACTTTTAAATTCAAACATTACTCAAAACCCTGTATGTCAGATAGAATGATTAATTATCATTCAAACCATCCAAATAAATTTAAGAAAAACCTCATTTATAACCTATCATACAATGCCATCTTACGAACTTCAGAAGAATATGAACCCATTATAAAAGACAAAATAACAAAAAAACTTCTTATCAATAATTATCCAATATATCTTATAAATCAACAATATAATAAAGCATGGCGCCGCATATACTACTCAAACTCTAATGACAGTAACATAAAGAAAATTAAATACGATCCAAAGCTATTTAGCTTTGATGAGGCAATTTTTAAAAACAGTAAGAAAGTTAAATTCAATGAAAAATGTAACCAAACATTTAGATATCAACAAAGTGAAACAATATCATTAAAAACCAAAATAACAGATTACTTCAATGCAAGTAAAACAGTTGCTAAAAACTACAACTATAATTTACATTTAGAATTACAACAAGAGATGAATAAAGGAACTAACTTAAAAAACAGAAATAAGCAATATAAATATGTAACATACACCTACCACCCAGACATTCAAAAACCATTAGAGAATCTTTTCCGCTCAAGAAGTCAAAATTATAGCATAGCATGGAAATATAACAATAAAATAAAAAATATACTAAGCAAAACTAAAGCTAAGATAGATCCACTAGATACTAGATACAACATCTACCAACTAAATTGTAAAGATTGCCCAGATAAGGTATATATAGGCGAGTCCGGTATCAATCTCCATAAACGAATGATGGCACATAGCAAAGATATTGAATACGAAAGAGCCACAACAGGAGTCTCAAAACACATGTTAGAGACTAAACACAAACCGGATTTTGAAAATGTAAAAATTTTAGGGAAAGAGACCAATACGAGAAAAAGAAAGATTAAAGAAAACATAAAGATAATAAAAGCTGGTGAAAGGTCTCTCAACATTAAAACGGATCTGTACTCATTAAGTGAGAGTTTCTTTCCTCTGTTCTCTAACACTAGTTGATAAATATAGTACCTACAATGTAAGCATCATCATGACCCACATCAGATTGTCTAAATTATTTCAGTAACACAACCACAACATCAGGCTGAATACAACAGCCAATGTCTACAAGGAGAATCCCAACACAATAATTAAGAATGAAACACACACACACACACCACTCCTGACGTATAGTATCCATACCCTGCCTGTAACTATCCAGGCTAAAAGTTGTCCACATGGCATCTGTGAATAACAATTTTATGAGTGGTGTCTGATAAGGCTCAGTAAGGATTCTCCAGCAGCAACAACCAAAGTGAGTAGACATATATCACATAAAACATTTTCTCCACAAATACACTTACAATAAATTATCTACAACTCTACTAGGTAATACTTGAACACCAAGTATTTACCTGGATGACAAATTCATAACACCTAAATACTTCATTAACTTTTTACAGATTAAAAGTCTAATATAAGTATAAAGGTTGGCAATAAGTATAAAGGCAACAGAATGAAGACTGAAAAACAAAAACAAGCAACAAAAATCACAACAGGTAAATATAGTAACAGTAAATAGCACAAAAACAATAAGCAACAGTAAATTATACCCACCTTATAGAATGGCATTATATTTACAGAGATGAGGGTCATGAGGATGTGTTGGTCTAACATAATGCTAAAGAAAGGACTATGAATAATACCTACCTCTATCAGGTAAAACAATTTACATAACTTTGTAATTAGGTATACCTATTACATCAATTAAATAGTTGATAAGTTTTTAGAAAAAATCCTGACTGATGACCTAGGTATCTATAATAATTTGACTTGTAATTACATGTATTACATACAGGAACTAGTAGATAAGTTAATTTTAGCAAAAAATTTTTTATACAAATAATTGACTTTGTAATGACACCTATTACATAAATTAGTTTATAAACAATTTTTCTTTTAGTATTAATGATATTCCTATTGTTAAAAATTATTGTTTAAGGCTGAAGAAGGCGGCTGAGACTGCTGAAACATGTACCTACAATAAAATTACTCAAAAAGAAGACTCCTATAAAGGTATTGTTTTTCCATCAATTTGAAATAGTATAGAATTTTTAGAATTTTTTGAGGCCTCGCGGAGTCGTGTAGGACAAACCGTTCGTTCCCTACGAGAATTTAAGGGTTGGACTTACGATAAATCAAAATCACGAGTGTGAATCGCAAAAGAGGCCGAATCTCCGTTCAAATGTTAGCTGACTGAAATGCGATCGATATTTTTCTTCAAGTTGGTTGGTGGTAACAATGGCAGAGCCGTGTTCTTTGCAGACGAGTGATCTATATAGAAAAAAATAAACCTTTGTGTAATAATTTGCAGCGTTTTCTTCTTGTAAAAATTGTACAAAATGGTGCCAAATTAATAAACATATCTATCGAACTAACTTCGAAAGTTCTGATAAAATCCCCGTCTCATAGCAGAAAAAGTTACATTTCAAACTTCTTTTTGATTAATCCTTTCGACATGATAGAGATAAAGTTTAATTTCTTGAAGAACGAAATTTGAAGAATTCGTCTTACTATTTAACTTTCCCAATTCAATATTGGTATTTGCACTGATCCAACGGTCAGGTCAGTTCAGGTAAAATTGTTTTTTAAAGTAGTTAGGATGCAGTAAGGAAATTTATCCCTGCAAAATAAGCTGTTTGGTTAAGGGGCTCTCAGTCGGTCGCCGTTCGTTCCTTGTTCTGGGTTAGTATTTCGCTAAATTGGAGGAGCAAAACTTAAAGGTTGTAGCTAAATTTTAAATTTTCAAGGATTTAGAAATTTTTTAGTGTATGGGCCTAGGGAATTGAAAAACTGGAAGATTGCCCTTGAAATCATCAAAATCGAACAGTGATTGCCAGAGAAAAATGTTATTGTTCGATTCTGATGATTCCAGCGGCAATTTTTAAGTTTTTCAATTCCGATGCCCTTACGAATTTCTAAAATCCTTGAAAATGTCAAATTTAGCTACAATTTTCAACTTTTTTGCCCCTACAATTTAGCGAAATACTAACCCGGAACAAGGATTGAATGGCGACCGACTGAGACCCCCTTTAGGCAGATTTATGTCCAATAGGTGTTACCGATCAGAGTTTGCCCATGAAATTGGATGTATACTTGGGAGAGGTTCCTGCTTATTCGGAGGAATAAGATTGAGTAAGTCTAGCCCTTGAAGTCCTCATGGGGAGGGAACAATTTGCCCTACACATCTCTAGGTAGCCCCATTGTATTATAAAAATTCAATTCAGTCTTAAATTTATGAAAAAACAATATTTATATATCGTGAGTTTCCGAGCTTGGGCGTTTTAAACAACCCCTATTTTTCGTTCCTTCAGAAGTGACTGACACTAACCAAAAGGTTCGAGGCACAACTAAACTCCAAATGGAGCCCATATACCAAATTTCAATAATAGTGAGCATACTTAACGAATTTAAGTAGGTATTTGTAGATAGTACCATTTTTTGAACTTGTAGAAAATGTACGATGAAGAATAAATCCTGTACTCAATTCAGAGAAGCTTTACATACCGAGATATTTTAGGGACAAGGATATTCCTACGTACAGGTAAGTACATTCCAGCTCAGTCGGAGATGACAAGCATCGCTTGAAGGGGCTTGATTGTCAGGCTGAATTCTCTTTGACGGCCGAAGCTTTGAAGACTTCGTGACTGATAGACCGGAGACAGGAACCTTTGAGCGCTTCGGGGAGTCTCGAGGGGTTTATGATGGAAATTGACGGGGTGGGTTCAGTTGAACCTCATGTTGACCTGACACATATAATGTCACAGTACCTACTATAGCTTCCAGACTTACCTTAACATTTCTAGTGACATTAGAATTCCAAATTTGGACAGCATTTTAAAACCCATGATCTACGATACCCAACATGCTAATTCGAATCTCTCCTCCCCTCCCCCTCCACTACACTCTAAAGAGACTAAATATTCGACTCATAAATAGGGTCCTGATCCAGGACGGAAACGCTGTGTAAATAAGGAAAAATACTGGAGACAAGGTTGGTAATTTTCTCCACCTCTTTTATTCATATACGATTATATATTATATAATGGAAACCTGCGTATATATTTGTTTTACCCAAAAATGCAATAGCCGTGTGAGTTCGTGGAGACGAGTAGAACATGAACATAGACTCCTAACATCTTTAAAACATACCCTGTGCTTACAGTAGGTATGTTGGTATGGTATACTGAAAATTAAAAAAAACACGTGTTGGTACTCTACGAGTTTTGGGTTGAGGTGAAGAATATTCTTTGAGGTTTTAAAAAATATTTAACCAACAGGTTGAAGGTATAAGTTTAACGATTCGTGTTATCATGCTCTTTGCTATCATCTGTCATACAACTAGTATTAGATTTTCTTAAAGCTTTGGAAATTTCTTTGAAAATTCGCTCGTAAACTCATGTTCCATGAATGGACTTTTTTGCTGATATGAAACGGAATTGTACGTGGTCATTTTTTCTCTCCGTTGAGTGTTGTCCTGTTTCATCCCAGATGAATAGATGAATCGCATAAGGACGCCCATGTCTTACTGTGGGACGTCCTAAAAACTGTTCAAGTCAGCATCTAATTCAAAAATTCGCTCTTGAGCCGACCTTGAACTGGACCAGCGATCTGTTCTTGCTCGTCGACTCAAGTCAAAGATTTCATGTTTCCATGTAGTTTGCTTCCTGTTTGAGCTCCTCACCATATTGTATGCCTATCCAATAATGCAATATTAGGCTTCCGGGGTAATTTTTCTCTATAATATTATGAAAAATTGATTTATCGAACTGTGCATATCAATGGGCTCGTAAATTGTAGCAGTTGCGATCCACATAGCAGTATTCAATAACTGTATGATTTCTGTGTTGAGACCGCGGGTTTCATAAACTCTCCTGTTGATTACCCTCTGTTTCACGGAAATTGTAACATAAGTTCTAAAATACAAATATCGGTAGTGAGAAAGCTGACCGAAATAACTGGATCCGAGTGGTGAGATTGAAGCACAAACACATTTTGTATTAAATCCGGTAGGTGGTGCGAGTGAGTCGTTTTCGATTTGCAATGTAGCTATGCCGGGACCATGTGTGTATGGAAACACGAAGGTAGATACGCTAATGCCCTGTTTGATATACGATGCTCTTCGGAATCCCCACGGACCCCTATCGACCTCCTTTCCGCGGAAGAACAACCTCGGAAGTCATTTTTCCCATATTCTGACTATTCGTGTCTCAAACGAACTGATGACAATCCCTAAAAATACTCCTAAAAAGTGAGATATTCGAGATCTAAATTAAATTGCTTTTTCTCACGCCAGTTTCCATTTGGTTAATTCACTTGCCTGATGAAGAAGAAAGTCTGCCTCGCAGGTCTGGTTGTATAGCAAAGGAGGGAATATTTCCTGACTTGGTCATTGAACCAGTTTGCTTCATATTTGCCCGCAACATGAAAATAGATTCCTCTGATATATTATTCAACCATCGAAACTACCTTTTTGACCGCTTTTCAATGAAGTAGGTAGATACTTAAAGGAATAAATATATGCCATTTTCCATATCCTTTATTAGCTCCCGAAGACGGGGTTTCTTGAGAATATGGTTCATCTTTAGGTATTAGTTATGTGTCTTTAAATAAATAAACCTTGTGCGATGTTTGGTAGCTACGCCAGGAGAACATTCGCCCAACCTACCAAGGCAGTCTCTGCAAGTTTCTTTTGGGGACTATTATATATTATCTTTGTGTTTCTTTATATCTTATTTAATATTTTTCTAGTATGATATCATGTTTAAGTTTTGAATGGCTCTTGCTATTTATTATCTTGAACACCAATGTGAATCTACAATATACTCTAAACCTGAGTCATACGACTAGGTCTTCCTCTGTCCGAGGATTTATTTAAGAAGAAAACAGCAGCAAAAATAGCTAAGTGCTGCGATAAGTCTGAAGAGGTGGGGTAGGGTGGAGGGGGGGGGGCAACGAGAGCCAACATTTCATTCCAAAGTTTGATTGATCTAGTTTTTAAATTGCCTGAAAATCGTATCAATCTTTACAGTTTTGATAAAAACAGGCGTAGGTAACATGGGGACAATTTGACGTAACATGAACCGAATTGCTATTTCCGAATTGCTAATCTATTTCACTCCACATACTTTATTTATGCATTTCAATGGCTTCCATTATTTCAATCAAGACAGAATTTGGCTCAGAATTTTGGTTTATTATTTTCAATAAAAAGTCTTTTTTTGGTTGTATTGTTGGTGGAGAGGATGGCTACATAATTATGTTGTAAGGGTGCAAGCTACTTTTGAACTATCAAATATATTGACGACTTTCCCAGCAACCTTCGGAACTCAAAACTTCATAATATACCTAATGCCTTTTTCCGAAAAAAGTGATTTTCGACTTGCCTCTCACAGATTGTACTCGAGGGGAGAATTATTTCCGCCAGTAGTATCTATTATAAAAAATTTATAAAAATTTATTTTTCTCCAAAAATCCGAAAGAAAGCAGGATTTCCAGGCAGTTCAGAAAGCCATGTCTTCTAGTTTTTCAATTCCTTAGGTAGATGCACTAATGAATTTCGAAAATCCTTTAAAATTTCAAATTTAGGTTGTACAACTTTTTACTTATGGGAGTTGTACTCTATACAGGGTGTCAACACTTTCGATGGGCATAACTTCAAGGTTTGATTTTACAAGGTATTTCCAACGAAAAATGTCTCCTAGCAATTTTCTTTTAACCCTCTCAAAATTCTATTTTTTTCACTTTAAAGTTTTTTTCGCGTTTTCGACCTCACGGCACTGATATGGTCATAACTTCCCTTATTTCTCCTGAAAATTCAAATCTGACTAACTGTTAGAAAGAGCGTTAAATTACCAAGCTACCTAAAGCAAAATCAAATTTTTTTTAGCAATAAAGTAGTATCAAAAAATCAAGTCAAAAAAGCGAACTTTAAATTTTTTTTGAAACTTGACTTTCTTCGACCAACGTTTTCATTCTAAGTCCCTGCCTATTTCGATGGGCGCTCTTCGGAGAAAACATGCTCAAATTGTCAGCTTTCCAACGGTCTATCAATTTTTCTGTTCAACATTCAAAAAGAAAGAGTAAATGAAGTTTGAATGTCAAAAAACGTGTGTTTTACAAGCAAATCCAGTGTTTCAAGCCGGTTTATGGTCCCCCTCGATCTCAAAATGGCTTGACGATTTTGGTATCATTTTCTATGTAATTATTTACGCTGAATCCAATAGTGATACTTCCGAATGATTCCGACTGCTAGAAAGTGGATTTTTCGAAGAAAACCTTCGTTTTTCATGCATAAATTTCGCATCGTACATTAATTAACTCCTTTCTACTCAATAAAAACACCGAATTTCTAGCTGATTGAAGTTTTTGTTGGGTAGAAAGGTATTACTTTATGATATCTTCCGTATCTACGAATAATGCGTATTTTATGCACGAAAACCGAAGATTTTCTTCGAAAAATCCACTTTCTAGCAGTCGGAATCATTCGGAAGTATCACTATTGGATTCAGCGTAAATAATTACATAGAAAATGATACCAAAATCGTCAAGCCATTTTGAGATCTAGGGGGACCATAAACCGGCTTGAAACACTGGATTTGCTTGTAAAACACACGTTTTTTGACATTCAAACTTCATTTACTCTTTCTATTTGAATGTTGAACAGAAAAATTGATAGACCGTTGGAAAGCTGACAATTTGAGCATGTTTTCTCCGAAGAGCGCCCATCGAAATAGGCAGGGATTTAGAGTGAAAACGTTAGTCGAAGAAAGTCAAGTTTCAAAAAAAATTTTAAAGTCCGCTTTTTTACTTGATTTTTTGATACTATTTTATTGCTAAAAAAATTTGATTTTGCTTTACGTAGCTTGGTAATCTAATGCTCTATCTAACGGTTAGTCAGATTTGAATTTTCAGGAGAAATAAGGGAAGTTATGACCATATCAGTGCCGTGAGGTCGAAAACGCGAGAAAAACTTTGAAGTGAAAAAAAAATAGAATTTTGAGTGGTTTAAAAGAAAATTACTATGAGACATTTTTTGTTGGAAATACCTTGTAGAATCGAACCCTGAAGTTATGCCCATCGGAAGTGTAGACACCCTGTATATTATACAAGTGCATTGCTGTAGAGATTAATTTTTGTGGAAATAAGAAGAATGACACGAGAAACATGAAAATTCGATGATAATTTCCTGAGAAAAATGGAAAAAACTGCTGATGAAAACTGAAACCAGCTATTAGAAGGCTGGGGGATGGAGGAGGCACTGTAAGGAGTGATAGCTCGAGATACTAGGATATTAGAAACTACGAAGATCAATCCATCTTATTTCACTGGTTAAAATTGATAGGGATGAGGGTCAAACAGGTATCCCTCCTTTTCTGCCGAGCTTCGATTTTTTTGGACTTGTTATATTACTATAATATTCTTGGGGGTGCAAAATCTTCACATGTTTTCATATTTTTCTAATGCAGAAATAAGACCATCCTCGTACCAACTCAAATGTGTTGTACCGGCTGTGACGTCATGTGTTCATTTCCAACAGTAGATTCAAATTCATCCGTGACATAATGTTTCAGAATACGAGTAAGGTGGTACTTGAAAAGTTGAAGGAACCCCTCAAATGCCATCAGCGGTCTCCTACGCTTCCCTTGCCACCATGAAGGGAATTATGAGTTACATTCAGCAGATATACGCCTGCTTGTGTTATGATGAGGAAACCCACGGAAGTAACTTACTGTAATATAGCAGGTTTCCTGGAGTCCCCCACAAGGGGCTCGCTCGAGATGTTGTAATCGCGCTAATCTTCGCACTTCCCCTATAGAGTTTTCCCTACCTTTACTTGAAACGTTGAAATATTTTTCAATACCACTCCCCTTTTGGTGGAGAAATGATGAAACAAATCGTTTTTATTTTTTATTAAGGAGTCGTTATTTTATGATTTTCAACTATGGAAATTAAAATCGGACAAGAAAAAAAATCATAGTCATTCATTTGGTTCTCTCTTCATAAAATTAACAAGAGTGTGGACCCCGGGTTATGTTAATTGACCATCTATATTTCCTCAGAGTTCACTAAGGTAGTGAAAGCATTGTTTTTACTTTTGGGAGGTGAAAACAGTTCATGTTAGTCCTGCTTTTCTTCTGTTGTGAGGCCCAACCCCCAAACTGGAGGACCAGGCCATTTTTAATCTGTTCCCTCCCTGAAATTATCTTCAGAGTCGAAACCGCTGCTGTTTTGGGGGGATTCCTTGTTTTGTGGGGTGCTGAATCCGAATCTGAGGTTTGCCTCCAAAAATTTCGTGACGGAACATTGAGAAAAATGCAAAAAAAACTAAAAAAGAGATTTTTTACTGTTGTTTTTCCTATGATTCAGAAACGACCAACTTTTGGCAAAAAAACATGTAGTATATGCGAAAGAAAAGCACCTTAAATTTGCTACAAATTTCACTTCGTACGTTATTTTGTTAGACGAACCGTTTAAGCCCCTGTTCTCGTTTAAAATATACGTATTTTCGCTGTCACTGAAAAAATCACCTTTTTCCACCTAAAAACTGTAACAAATACGTGGCTAGTTCTAGCAAATGGAAGGTTGTATTTTGTGAATTTGTATTAATCGATATTATGCTGTCTCTATTAGTTAGGTGATCTATACCCAGTTCGTCTGCTGAGTTTGCTGAGAAGAAGAACTCCGACAGTGCTCCGAAAGCCCTGTCTCTTCCCAATGGGTTGATTGGGCTTCGGAGGCCATTGGGGCCCGCGACTACCGACACTTCCACGCCATCCGCGTGGCTTCTTTGCCAACTGCGGTGAGGTGTTCAAGAGGTAGTCGTGGGACAACCCTATCCCTTTGCCGTGCCTGTCGGAGTGGAAATGAACATCTGTATCATGTAGTGCAGCAGTGTCCTCGGACTCATGGGGGCCGCATTCTACGTCATGATGCGGTCGCCAAGCAGATAGCAGGTGCCTTGTCATCCAGCGGCTGGGATGTTGAGAGGGAGAGATTGTATCACATGCCAAGTGACCAGGTAAGAAGCCTGACATTGTTGCCGTCAAGCCCGACCAGTCTTGCATTATCCTGGATGTCCAAGTTGTCAATGGCAGCTTGGACACAGAGCAGACTTGGCGGGCTAAGATAAGAATGATAGAGATGATTTACGGCAAGCAGTGTCGGAGCTAAAAGGAGTGGCACCCAACAACATCAGGGTGATGGCTGCAACCTTGTCATGGCGCGGAGTGTGGTGCGGGAAAAGTGCCACGGAGTTGCGTGAGTTGGGCATCTCAGTAGGCGTACTCCGTGGTATCACCACCCGTGTCCTGCTCGGCTCATATTTGAAATGTTGGTCGTTTTATAGAGGCACTTCCCTTCATCCCTCTCTCCCACCCCCACCTTCCTCATCTTCCCATATCCCTAGGGCCAGCGTCGGGTGAGTCCTGGGCGTCCTCCCCATTATATTTGATTTATTTATTTATTTTCATTTTATGGCGTGCCCCCTGCGTCTTTCAAGGGATTTATTTGAAAAAAAAGTACACAGATATAGACTCGTATGTACGTGCGTGCGGGCTCTCGTGAAATTTCTCATTATTCTAAGTATTGGGTTATTTTTTTTTGTTTTTTAATAAATTGAATATAAATTAAATTTTAATAAAGTAGGTATTGTTGGTATGAATTTTTTATATTCCGATTTTTTAAATAATTTTGATTTTTCAGGATTTGTAACTGAGTTCTCAATAATAAATAAATTACTAAATCTGAGTTTTTTCCGAGAAGAGAATATCATTTTGATCGCACCTTTTGAATCGACAAAGAAATTTTTTTTTATTTTTATTCATGACCCGAAAAAGCAATATTTGTGCCAAAATTTGATGGTCTTTTGATTACTGCAGAGAAAGATCAATCAAAAAATTTTGATATGAAGGTATTGTTTTTCCATCAATTTAAGATAGTATAAAATTTTTTGATACCACGTGAAGCCCTGTAGAACAAACCGTTCTGGACGTACGATAAAACAGAAACACGAGTGTGAATCGCAAAAGAGGACTAATCTCCGTTCAAATTAAAGCTGACCAAAATGCGATCGATGTTTTTCTTCATGTTGGATGGTTGGTGGCTTTGCAGAAGAGTGATCTGTATAGAAAAATAAAAAATAATAAACCATTGTGTAATAATTTGCAGCGTTTTCAACCTGGCTCTACCATGAGGATGAGGCTTGTAGGAAATAGAAAAGGGGACAAAGCTGAGGTTTGCCTTCAGGTATGGAAAGGAGTTTAGAGGAAGTTCAGATTACCTATCGTTCCTGGTAGGCCACATTCGGTAGGCGAGGATTTACTTCCAAGAACAGTCTGTTGGCCACTTTCCTGGAAATAGTTCGTCGAAGCATTGTTTTCACTTTGCAAACCTGTACTACGCATGCGCAATGCCATCATGCCATCCCTTCAAACGACCAATCACAGGTCAGGACACGAAACAATCCCATCTTCAGTCTTCCAGGTTCCAGTCTAGTTTTCGTGTTCGTCGGTGTGCGCGTCTTGTGATGAAAAGTGATATCTCATTCAAATAATATTAGATATCTTTATATTAGACCGGCGGTTAAGTTTTCCGCGATGAATTCGAACCGGTCGGTGTGTCTGTGGAGTGTTTATGATCCGAACTTCAACATCAAAATGGCCATATCTGGTCTTCATTGCAGCCCGACTGGAATTTGACAACAGGTGGGTCATCAACTCCTGAAATCGATTGAATAAAATTTATCTCCTCTAGTTTTACTGCTCGGGAATTGAGGCTAAAGTGGACCTTCTTAGTATTCTTATTTTGTCTAAATATATAAGTTTGAACGATTTTTCCCGCAAAAACGCTTACATCCCCCATTCTCAAAGGTGTCTAGTAGCTCCATTTGGGGTCTAGTTGTGCCCCGAAGATGTTGGTTAATGTAGGTCACTTCTAAGAGTTCAAAAATGAATTTTGAAATCTTGAAAACGCCCTAACGCAATAAATTTTGATATAAAGGTATTGTTTTTCCTTCAATTTGAGATAGTATAGAATTTTTAGAATTTTTTGAGACCACGCGGAGCTCTGTAGGACAAACCGTTCGCTCCCTACGAGAATTTAAGGGTTTTACGTCCGATAAATCAGAAACACGAGTGTGAATAGCAAAAGAGGCCTAATCTCCGTTCAAATTAAAGCTGACCGAAATGCGATCGATGTTTTTCTTCATGTTGGTTCGTGGTAACAGTGACAAAGCCGTGTTCGTTGCAGACGATTGATGTATACAGAAATATAATGAACCTTTGTGTAATAATTTGCAGCGGTTTTTTCAATGCTCCGTCACGAAATTTTGGGGGCAAATCTCATATTCATATCCACAAAAAATAAAAATAAAAATAAAAACAATCGAAAAAATTAGATATTTACTAACACTTTCTTGTGAAAACCACATTTTGACTTGGCTAGCATTCTTATGACTATGTCACCTCCACAGTCGTCATACCCTTGACGAGAAGAGGCTTTTTGTGATCCTCATTTTTTTCGGGTCTCCCATTCGCTTGTGTTTCCAAGAGGCCCGGAAAATAAGAGAAGGAAAATACTCGTTCAATTCTGTTACGACCTGATAGGTACCCGACCGGCTGATCAGTAAAGTAGCTTAGTTTCTCAGTTCCTTCTCTCGTCACAACTTACTCAAGGAAGATTACGAACATAACCTATTGAACTTACAACTTTTCGTTTGTCTTGGAAGAAAAGACACCCGCTGGGTTTCCATCCTGGAAGGGTTCGAATCACGAGACACTTGTCAATATCCTTTTATTGTTCAAGATGTTTATTGTCCCGATAATACCTTTGCACACCTACATCGTATTGACTGGACAGCGAAAATTTGCTCTTCAATACTATATCCTACTGCACACCTATACAGGGTGTCTACACTTTCGATGGGCATAACTTCAGGGTTCGACTCTACAAGGTATTTCCAACAAAAAATGTCTCGTAGCAATTTTCTTTTAACCCACTCAAATTTTTTTTTTTTTTCACTTTAAAGTTTTCTTTCGCGTTTTCGACCTTACGGCACTGATATGGTCATAACTCCCTTATTTCTCCTGAAAATTCGATTCTGACTACACCGTTAAAAAGAGCGTTAAATTCCTAAGCTACCTAGTGCAAAATCAAAATATTTCAGCAATAAAATAGTTTCAAATAATCAAGTGAAAAAGCCAACTTTAAAAAATTTTCGAAACTTGACTTTCTTCGACGAAAGTTTTCACTCTAAATCCCTGCCTATTTCGATGGGCGCTTTTCGGAGAAAACATGCTCAAATTGTCAGCTTTTAAACGGTCTATCAATTTTTCTTTTTAACATTCAAATTGGAAGAGTAAATGAAGTTTGAATGCCAGAAAACGTGTGTTTTACAAGCAAATCCAGTGTTTCAAGCGGTTTATGTTTCCCTCGATCTCAAGACGGCTTGGCGAGTTTGGTATCATTTTCCATGTAATTATTTACGCTGAATGCAATAGTGATACTTCCGAATGATTCAGAAGGCCAGAAAGTGGATTTTTCGAAGAAAACCTTCGTATTTCGTACATAAAATACGCATTATTCGTAGATATGGTAGTGAGCATGAAGTAACACCTTTGAACTCAACAAAAACTTCAATCAGCTAGAAATCCGGTGTTTTTATTGAGTAGAAATGTGTTACTTTATTACTACCATATCTACGAATAATGCGTATTTTATGTACGAAAAACGAAGGTTTTCTTCGAAAAATCCATTTTCTAGCCTTTGGAATCATTCGGAAGTATCACTATTGGATTCAGCGTAAAAAATTACATGGAAAATGATACCAAACTCGCCAAGCCGTTTTGAGATCGAGGGAGATCATAAACCGCTTGAAACACTGGATTTGCTTGTAAAACACACATTTTCTGGCATTCAAACTTCATTTACTCTTCCAATTTGAATGTTAAAAAGAAAAATTAATAGACCGTTGGAAAGCTGACAGTTTGAGCATGTTTTCTCCGAAGAGCGCCCATCGAAATGGACAGGGATTTAGAGTGAAAACTTTGGTCAAAAAAAGTCAAGTTTCGAAAAATTTTTAAAGTCGGCTTTTTTACTTGATTTTTTGAAACTATTTTATTGCTGAAATATTTTGATTTTGCACTAGGTAGCTTAGGAATTTAACGTTCTTTCTAACGGTGTAGTCAGAATCGAGTTTTCAGGAGAAATAAGGGAGTTTTGACCATATCAGTGCCGTAAGGTCGAAAACGCGAAGAAAAACTTTAAAGTGAAAAAAAAGGAATTTTGAGTGGGTTAAAAGAAAATTGCTAAAAGACATTTTTTGTTGGAAATACCTTGTAGAGTCGAACCCTGAAGTTATGCCCATCTAAAGTGTAGACACCCTGTATAGCTGAAGGTTCACCTGTGTTCATGTCATGACAATAAAAAAGTCTGCCAAGAGGGTGTAGCACTTAGCTTTCTCTCATCAATAACCCGATTGTATAGATGATACGGTGCATAGAAACTGATCTCGAAACATCAAACTCTACACGTCATTCCGCACAATCTCTGATCATTTAATCAAATTCGGATGACATAATCTGTTTATTATTACAACTGTTTATAATACATAATATGTATGTATGTATGTAATATACTATATTATAGTAATGGCCATCAATCTGTGGAGATGATTTTCACAAGGGACCATCTACACGCCAATCTGAATAATGTCTGACAATTTCATCGAATTCGGATGAAAAATGTAGACGGTACAGCTGTTACAATGATTTTAGGTGTACGCATGCGCAGAGGGTACTATTGATCCGGAGATGATTTTCATAGGGGACCATGTACTAGCCAAATTGCTCATTCCCAGAAAATTTCATCGAAATCATGCCCGTTACAAGAATTTCATGACAGACAGACACGGAACCAGAATTGTTCAGGAAGGCATAGGTACAATTTAAAACGCAAGTGGAAATTTTGAATTTGGAGAATTTTTTTTTCAAGCTTGAAAAGTGACAACAATGCTTTCGCTACCTTTGTAGACTCAGAAGTAAATTTCATAATGAGTCCCAACTAATGCAGTTTTGCTTCCATGTTTTTATTATGCCTAGTCTCCATTTCTCAACAGAGAATGAGTGAACCTTCTTCTATTCTACTCACTTTTCCTTTCAATTGTGAATTACCTCGCCAAAACATCGATATTGGTTGGAAACGGGATTTTCACTAAATACTCGATTTTCAGTATTTCTGCCTATGTAAGCTCACTAATTAAACGTAAGCTGAGAAAAGTTATAAGCTGCAATGTACCTCTGGATTTTCATGAACTATTCATTGTGTCGTCGTGGCACAAAGTAGTGGTATCACTAAGATGCCAGTACACCAGTAACCACGTCATAATGTTGTTTTTTGGGTGTTTCACCTTCAAAATAGAGAATCTGTATTGGGAATCTCTATTAGAGATGATCATCAACTGACTCCCTACCGAAACCAACAGACACAAGTCGATGTGGTGCCGAGCTGGCAGCTGCAGGGGAGTATGGGAGGGTCTCACGAGGAACGTATTTCCCAGGCAACAAACAAATTTATTCTGACGTCGAGAGGGAGATGAGCGCAATGAAAAAATGCTCACCAAAATCGACCCAAATCAAAAGTACAGCACAGTTGAGCAATGAGTTTAATGTCCTAATATACCCTGTTCTCTTTCTCAGGGCATGTTGTATCTTCAGTTTGGCGAATATCTTCAGAGCCGTTTCCAAGTTTGTCGGTTCAGGCCAACAGTATCGTGTTGCATGTTCGTTATGTTGAGTAGGCGCCCTCATATTGTGTCGTAGATTCCAGCAACATGTTCAATGTTCTCTAATTAAGGTTCACGAATAATATGGGTACTTGATATTCAAGAAGTTACCTGAGGGAAACAACCTGTTGGGAATTAAGCGTGAGCAACATTTGCATGACGCTGACAACGATTTTAATACGTCAAGGATGGCGGGGTTGTAATTATTTAATATTATACGCAAACTAATTCAATAAACGTGGAAGAGGAAGGGCGCATCAGGTAATTTCGGGACAAGACTCAACCGACGGGGATGTTGCGACGGGGTTATTCCAGTAACGAGACCCTTATAAAACATTATAGCAAGTTTCACTCTCTCAAAGACAGAATTTCCTGAAGGAATTCAGCAGGAAACGACAGTAATTCGAAGAGGAGCTAGTTCGAGAAGTTGGAATTACGAATAAGACAGTATTTGCTCCATAGCTTTACCCTGGAGTTCTCGAGAGGCTCAGTTTCGTATGAAAGAAAAGCCAGAGCCTTACAGGATGTACTAAAATAAATTGTGTACAGTATGATATTCCATCAGCCTAGACTAAGAAATTAGCTACTGTACGACTCACAACAACAATTACTATCGCATTAAGTGGGTCATAAAATTCTAAACAACCCCCTCCAACTGTCCGTACTCTACTTCTAACATTTTTTAGGCATTATATTTATCCTAACTGATCTTGCTTCTAATCAGAGAGAAAAAATACTTTATTGAACATTGTAGAAGGAATGAAGGTGGACAAGGACACCAGTAGTTGTCAAAACGTAACGTAATGGATTTGCCGAAAGTTCAAATTGAGCTGATCTTGCTTCTAATTATTTTGAGGAGTTCTTCAATTCGTGGAAGTTCTTCAATTACCGGGTGATGTAGATCGAGACATTGAAAAAGACAACAGTTGTCTTTCTTTTATAATAGTTACTATTATACTGCGATTTGAAACCAAGATAGCAGTATTATTTTCGATTTTCTGGACCCCGCAAGGTTCATACTTCCCCTCTCCCACCATTTCTCGACATTAGTATATTATGTTGTAAATAGCATTTAAATTTTAAATATCCCAGGTTTGCTTAAATACGTTTATTACCAAATTTTTTGATTTCTGAGATAATAGAGCGGCAGTTAGTATTATTACGATCTTGCGATTAATAATAGAATTTAAACCACTTGGTTCGATTTCAAGAATAGAAGTGAACTTTTTATTATTGACTTTTTCATGTCTTTGCTTTGGCACATGAACTGAAAAATCGTCACGGAAACTAAGCAAATCTTGCTCACGCGACCAATAAAAAAAAATAGACTCACTGTGTTGCGTAGAGAACAATCAACAACCTTACATTTTGCTTTGGCACATCACGAAAACTTTGATGCTTGGGTACATGAACTAACAACCTTACTTCACTACCTTGTTGTGTAGTGGTTGACATGAAAATGTCCCAATGTGTTGCAGACTCGTATGCAAGCATTTAAAATTGAGTTTATGATTTCGAATCGAGTGTGAAGCGTTTAGTTCTTTCTAATAGACTTGATTGTTTATAATTCTCAATTCCATCCAATCTAGATTTCAGCTTTTTCAAAAACATTGAGATTGGAGTCATGGACAACCTTATCAACCACATTTGGTTTTTTTTTTTTTTGGGGGGGGGGGGGGGGGGGGGGTTCGAGTTTACGAAAAGCAACACAATTATCGTGTTGCTTTTCGTAAACTCGAAAACCCAACTATTTGAACATGAGATTCCATTAAAATATTGAGAAATTCATGAGTACTAATATTGCTCACTTGTTTTTATGTGAGGAAGGTATGTTGCCATCCAACTTGGAAGAACCTTTTGCCGAAGTAACTAGTAGAAACATCTGTTTCGTGATTAATACTAATTGTGTGTACGTCCCTAACAGTATTTTTGACCGATTTCAAAACTCCAGGTATCCAGAAGGAGGAGCTCTTTCAATTTCGTGTGTCACTTGGCGATTTATTATTATTTTTTTTCGTTTTGGATGTTTGAACTATTTTTTTTGTAGAGTAAAAAGTTGATTAGGCTTGTTACAGGTATCTTCTTATTATGATCACCTATTGAATACCTCATAATTTTGTTGATGAGCTTTTTGTTCGCCAACAAGAAAACCATTAGCTGCTATTCAAATGTTGTTATCTCAGTTTACTGACAGAATGTACCGCAGCAAAAACCCGTTTTATGCTTATATTTCTTCAGGTTTAGAACTAATTTGAAGACCTATTGTGACATTATTGCCACCCACTCTTGTGAAGGAAAATAAAAAGGAACAGTCATTCATTAGGTAAACATAATGATTATTCTCTGGAGTAGGTTGGTAATCGATTTCATATGAAACCACCTTGGAGGTTTCTAGCACGCATTCCACGGACATGACTGAATGTTATGACGTGCAGTGCGTTTCTCTCGTATTTCCCTTTATTTGATTAGAAACCGCCCATTTCGGCCGCATTAATTCTACAAATATTTTTCTACGGGCGGGTGAGATATCGCTCGTTGTTTCCCCGTGAATTATTCCACCACGTGTTCCTCCACTTGACGCGCAAGGGAAAAAAAGACGTGGTGCCTCTCGTAATTCGTAGGAGAAAAAACAATATTTTCTCAACGAAGATATCATCACTTCTTCCCCCTTCCAAAAACACATTGTCGGGAGCGGAAACGTCCGGGAGTAAGAATGAATTTTTCATTCCGCAACGAATGAAGGGGAAGTGGAGGATATTTTATTACGAAGGGACGTGGAGTTTGTGCCCTACCTACGCCTCACCTTATGACGTTGAGCGATCTGCGTTTAATTAGTTGAAGACAGGGCACGCACCTCAAAACTCAGTTCGATACCAGAGGCGCCCTGGGGAACCCTCATTTTCGTTGGGGAGAGAAATCATCCTGGACGTCAAGATTTGACAGCAATCACGAACTTAATGGAAACCAGAAATACTGTAACTGTATTTAACGAGCTCCATGGACATGAACTACCTGTAGGAAATCCTGGTCCAATTTTGCAGAAAGTGGCTGTGTTGGCCTTCTCACTGTCCCTTGTTAGTTTTATTACCACTTGAGTATTGGTAGCGTCTGCACTCTAGAGATGAATTTTTTGGTCGAATTTACTCGGGTTCGGGTGCCTTTCTTATTAAAAAGGGGAAGCTTTGGTTTTAGTTTCGACCGTCTTCAAAGCGAAATTTTTTGGTCGAATTTACTCGGGTTCGGGTGCCTTTCTTATTAAAAAGGGGAAGCTTTGGTTTTAGTTTCGACCGTCTTCAAAGCGCCATAGGGGCAAGGTGTCGCGATAGGACGATTTTGCTTCCGAGTCTACCAAGGTAGCGGAAGCTTTGTTTTCACTTTTCAAGGACGAAAAAAAAGTTCTCCAAAATCAATTTTCACTCGCGTTTTGCGTTTTAGACCTTTCTGAACAATTTTGGTTCCGTGTCTGTTTGTCTGTGTGTCTGTCTGTCTGTCATGAATTCCTTGTAACGCGCATAACTATACGACGTTATTGTCCGATTTATATGATATTTTCAGGGATTGTGCGGGTTGGTGTGTAGACGGTCCCCTATGAAAATCATCATCCTCGGACTGATAGAAGCGACTGCGCATGCGCAAACGTGAATTCCTTGTAACGGCCATAATTTTTACATTTTCCATCCGATTTCATCGAAATTCTCAGGGATGTTACAGATTAGTATTTAGATGGTCCCCTATGAGGATCATCACCCCCGGACTGATAGTAGCTGCTGCGCATGCGCAAACGTGAATTCCTTGTAACAGCCATAACTTCCACATTTTCTACCCGATTTCGATGACATTTTCAGGGATTACGCGGATTAGGTTGTAGATGGTCTCTGATGAAAATCAAGGCCTTAAAATTTACAGAAACCTCTGCGCACGCGCATAAGTAAAATCCTTGTAACAGCCATAACATTTACATTTTTCATCCGAATTTGATGAAATTTTCTAGGATTCTCCAGATTAGCCTGTAGACTTTTTTTTTTTTTTTTGTAAGTTCGAACACCTTACATTTCTTTATTCTGATACCAATCTGCCTGATTCTTTTTGAAATTTGTCTACCAGTATCCGTGGTGGTCCTGTTTCAAACAGATTTCATTTTGCTTTACTAAGTGTCGAAAACTTACAATATTCACTTTACGTCCTGTTTGGCTTCCGACTGAGTCGATGACGGACTATTTGTGTATTTTCAAATTAAAGGTCTGATTGTAAGCTTTGAAATGAGATGCTAACTGTGGTGGGTTCCAATAACTAAAAGATCCTACGGGGGGAGAAAGGGGGAAATTATACTGGGTTAGTCGCTCAGAACCTGCATGAGCCGTATCAAAAATGTGTTTATGAATGCTCGAGTAGGTGAGTAGGAGTTCGGTAGGAAATACCGAATCTTAGGAATATAGTACTGTACTATATCATCACCTAACTATAACAGTTAGGTGATGAGAGGGTAGACTACCAAGTGTGTGCACATAGCTCCCTCATCAATCATATCAGGGTTAGGTAGGTAATGGGATAGAAGATCGTCAGAACTGAATAGTGCCCTACCAGACATGAGGGATATATTACAGTTAGGTAATGAGAGGGTAGACTACCAGGCGGGTGTAGCACATAGCTTCCTCCTCATCCATAACATGATTGGATAGGTAATGGAATAGGAGGTTGCCTGAATCGCTAAGAGCCTAAGAAATAGGAGGGATATAGTACAGTTAGGTGATGAGAGGGTATTTTACCAAGTGGGTGTTGCACATAGCTCCCTCATCAATCATATCATGGTTGAGTTGGGGATCTTGGTCAAAATCCGTTATGTGCCCACAATCTTGAAAACGGCTGCCCGATCAAACAGATCCCTTCAGAGCGATCCTAGAAGACATCGCAGTTTTTTGGCCTCCTAACTAATAAATAATGTTTTGTAAGTGTTCTTACCATATATTCATTACAAAACCTTCGAAAACCAATGCGCTTTTAATTTTTCCACTTTACAGTAGAATACCTTGAGACTAGTAGTGATTTGAAAAAAATTTAAGATTGTGGGCACATAACGGATTTTGACCGGGATCTTCAATTAGGTTGTCAGAACTACCAAGTACCTAACAAATATGAGGAAAGTCGAACAGTTAGGGGATAAGAGAGTAGATTGCTAAGTAGGAAAGTGACCCAAATACCTCAGGGAAACCGATCTACAGTACGGAAACATATCTATACATAAGGAAACTGAACATGTATGGATAACAGAATGTGGTTCACCTTACGGAAACTGATTCACTGTATGGAAATAGATCTACATTACGAAAACTGATCGAAAAACTGCAGGTAAATTAATTTCAGATTTAAATTAAGGACCAGTAAAAAGTGAAAAATAGAAAATATTATAAAATGGAAAAATAATAATATAAAAACCTTTATAACAAAAAAACAGACGGACCTCAAAAATGATGTCGGTAAACACCAAAAAGGGAAAAATAATAATCTCAGTGAATTCAGATAGGAAGGTGGGTAGGCGGGTACCTACGCATTGAAGTCGCCGCTGTGCCCATCTGTAGACATAAACTAACAACCTTCCATTCTCTATGATCTGAGTGCAAGTGTAAGTACTACTAGTAGTAATTTGTGTATGTATAGCTGTGTGTTGTGATCGTTTATTTAATCTGTAGACATAATAATATAATGTACAGCAGCTACCTTCAGAAGCGTTGAGACTGTCATTGAAACAGTCGGTTCTCAAAGACAGTTGAGAAACTGGTCGGAATTCTGTTGGAATAACTGATCTACAATGAGAAACCAATCAAAAACTAGGGAACCTGATCCGAAGGATTGATCAATATCTCCATATAGGATCAAATTGATCAATATCTCCGAGAACTCTGATCCAAAAACCATAGGGAAACAGATCTCAAAGGAAACTGATCTAAAGGTAATAAGGGAATTACTGAGTATTTTGATTGTTTATTAAATCTGTGGACATATTATAATATACAAAATAATATATTATGTATTCCGCTGTTACCAAATTAACGTTCAAACCGTCCCACACCCACCCATTTTAAATTGGTGAAAAAACAATACTTTTATGTCGAGAGTTTTTGGTCTACGGCGATTTTTACAACCCTTTGAAGTGACTGACATCAACCAAAAGCTTCCGGGCACAACTAGACCTCAAATGGAGCCCATATACCAAATTTCATCAAAATCGATCCATGGTAACTATGGAAAGTGCTGCGGCAAAATTTTATTAGATTTTTGGATTCTACGTTCCTTGAAACGTAAACCATCAAATTATGAGGGGGGTTAAAATTTGTTTCTTGGTCGATTCCAATGATCTAATATAATTTGGAGAGGAAAGACAAGTTCTTTGTGCACTATTACAGTCTATTGACACTATTTATGAAAAAACACCTATTACCAATCTCAAAGTCAAATCCGGAATGAATTTTCCTCGAGTCCGCTTAATCACCTGTTGACAGGTTGACCCCAACCTGATAGTTTGTGATTGTGTGGAGTATCTCGTCATCCACTAGGTTTATTATTAAAAATGATAAACCAAAAACTCATCATTTATTACGTTCAATTCAAAGACAATAAACCAGTTGTTGCATTCGGTGGAAAAGGACCCTCAAAAATGACTCAAGGCCAAAATATTTCCCCGAACCTGAAACTCCTAAAGAATAACGTGGGGCTAATGCCAAACTTACTTTCTCGAAAAGTAAGCACCCGACATCGAAGGGCGCAGTTTCGTCCCTTTGTGCAGCAGCAAAACCCTTTCACCATCTCTTATGCCCTACCCTTGTCGACCCTTATTGTCAACACCGCCTCCAAACTCTTTCATTAGCCCTCTCGAGGGACCGCCCTTCGTTAAAACTGTATCACCCGTCAACAATGCACTTTGCCCTGCCCCCGAAAAAACCTCTCCTGTTGTCCTCGTTCCTTGTCGAGTTTTATAAGGCCAAATGCTTGCCCGCCTACTTTTCTCCCGACTTTATTTTTTTATCGGCATGTATCCTACAACAACTTCAGCTGAGCAAACTCACCGTGAAAATGCTTTTACCAAATCGTCGTATGTTACTGGTTTTTATGGTAAAATGTTGAGATAACCATAAGAATTTCATCCACGAGACACCTTCGTTTCGAAACCTTTCATATGAACCGTATTTCATGTTTCCACTCATATCCCAGGCTAATTAGACCATAAAAGGCTTTAAATGAACTTGTTGATAAAAAAAAAAATAATTCGTGTCAAGTACTAAACATGTATGAAACTTCAAATTACTAATCTCTTGTATAGGATATCTACTTATTATTATATGACATTTAATTACTTTACTATTTACTATCCTTTGAATAATACCTTATATCGAGGTTTTTCGAGCTAGGGCGTTCAGAAAAATTTCATTTATTTTTCACCCCTTAGAAGTGACTGACTATAACCAAAAGATTCGTGGCACAACTAGACCCCAAATGGAGCAGATACACCTCATATAATCAAAATCGGTTTATGATAACTAAGTAAAAGTGCTGCGTACGGTGGACTTTTTAAAATTCGATTCTCGGATTCTACGTTCCTTGAAACATAAGTCATCGAATTTTATAGGGGGTTAAAATTTTTTTCTGGTTTCGTTCCAAAGGTTCATTGAAAATAATAGGCCAAAAATAATTTTCAAAAATGTTCATTTTTTATGGAATTTTCAGACATGAAATTCAAGTTTCTCTACCCCCTAAGAATTATAAGATGCCGACAAAAATGTCCCATTCCGTACGAGAATAACTCCCAGATTTCCATGAGCTTGAACTGCGTCATGACGTTTCCCTCAAAATAGAATTAATGAAGGGAGAGTAACACACGATCGTAAGGGGAGTTGCTTCATTATTTTCTTCTGAGGAACTCGACGAGGGAGAAATTATTCATGATTAACAATCCCTCGTATTGCACCTCACCTCGTTTACGGCACAATTAAGTCTGCGCTAGTATCCATTAGTTAAACGTCGTGAATATTTTATGTGCGGACAGTGGGAGTAAAAGTTTGTGGAAGAAACTCAAATCGAGAGAGCTATAGCAAGGATAGTGATTTAAAAACGTCTGCCAAGTTGGGTGGGCAGTATAGCATCCTGTCATTGAATAACATGTACTTACATTATATAAGTAATTAGTTGGTTGCTGCTTCCATTGTTGAGTTGCACTGATGGAGTTCCCAGGACAGCTCTTGAATTTCACGATTGTGTAGATTAATAACAAACAAAAGCGAAGTCGTTGGAGATTATGTTGATGCTGTTTATGTTCTTTTGGTTTAATATTTTAAATTATGAACTTTTGGAATTGACCAAGGAAAAAAATGTTACCCCCCCCCCCCACAATCAAAATTTGTTGGTTTACGTTTCAAGGAACGTCCAAAAATCGAATAAAAATTTGGCCGTCCGTCCGTCGCACACCGTACGCGGCACTTTCCTCAGTTATCATGGACCGATTTTGATGAAATTTGGTATGTGGGGTCTACTTGTGCCCCTAAGCTTTTGGTTGGATTTTTAGAGGTTTTAGAGACCACGCGGAGCTCTGTAGGACAAACCGTTCGCTCCCTACGAGAACGCGATCGATCTAGGGTAAAGGAGGACAACACTCAACAGAAATAAAATAACCACACACTAATCCGTTTTAGACCATTCTGAATCCAAATCCGCGAAAAAAAACCATAGGTGAATGTCTCTCTCTCTCTCTTTCTCTCTCTCTCTCTCTCACTCTCTCTCTCTCTCTCTCTCTCTCCCTCTCTCTCTCTCTCTCTCTCTCTCTCTCTGTGTGTGTGTGTGTGTATGTGTATGGAAACTACCGTCTTAGCCTTCAGCCCAAGTAAACAGCCCTTTCATTCCTCCATTTTGAACTCTGGCACTTTCTATCCTCGGGAGATAGAATACCTAGTGAATTTGCTGTTTCAAAATACCAGTTAATTATAATATAGTTAATGTTAATAATGTTAATATTAATAATATGTGTAAAGATACCTAGGTATAGTAGATTTCTCTAAAACTTCAAAAACCACGTTTTTGGATCATAACGAGTTCTTTAAAAAATTCTGGTTACCGTACTCAAATTTTGAGGCTTAATTTTCTTCGAAACCATATAAAAATATCTTCATGTATAATTATGATGCAAAAGAAAAAAAAAGATGCAGTCATTCACGGAGATTCATTCGCATCACCATAAGGCAGAGTGTCTTGCTTTGGTTGCTCTTGAAAATACACCTGAGGGTTCTCTTCTCGTATTCTTCCCGACAAACGAGAAAAATACCATTAACATATAGAGAGAGTTAGGTATATTTCCTCCCCAGCAGACGGCCTCTGGGGTGCTTTGAGACCTCTTGCCACGTGGTCTGGCGAGTATCTCACCCTAATAAGGGTATAAGGAAGGTACGTCTGAGGCACTGGGATGGCGTGCAGGCTATCGCACCTTCCGTGACCCTCAAAATAGATTCACGTGGATTCAACAGGACGGTGAGCCTCGCCAGTCCTCACCTCCTCCTCCTTTCAATTCTCTCGGGCATCCCCCTCTGTTCTTTTTTATTCTCAAAGCTAGTAGGAACTCAAAATTTTTAGCATGACAATTTTTGGACAATGGGGTATTTTCGTCACATTTAAAGACTTTGTTTTTTCGAAAAAGGGTTCACTAATATGGAAGAAAACCATAGTGTGCTGCTCGAAAAAGCATCCAAAAAGTTTAGAGAATTTAAGTATAGTACAGGCCCCAGCGCGCTTCCTTGCGGGACTCCTGCTTTTATAGGCTTTAATCCTGTGTGCCCACCCTGCTTCACCCCGGAATGCCAATTTTCGAGTTACCTAGGACTATATTAAACTCCAAACCCTCGTGCTAATGTTTGTCAAAAGCCTTAGCAACATCTAGTAAAATACATGTTCAGACTTTTTTTACCTTAGAGTATCTTTTCTATGGTCTTTAAGATGCGATAGACTTGGTCATTGGTAGAGTGACTTTTTCATAACCTTAATACTTTTTCATATGAGAGCGTTTTCAAAACGTTTTGGGTATTTATTTCGTCATTTTCAAGGGCTGCAAAAGGAAATCCAATGTTTTTCGAACTTCATCAAACTATTATTCTAAGTAATGTGTAGCTATTATCTACATATCTGTTTGGTCAATACTAAGTATTATGTAGTGTATACCACGTAGGTATTCTAGGTATGTATAATGGGTGCCCCGTATAACTATGAAGATATATAATAGGTAGTAAGTAAAACAATAGTTTGATTAAGTCCGAAATATTTTGAATTTCTGTTTGAAAATGGCTAAATAAACGGACGAAACGTTGGGAAAATGCATTCATTAATTGGCCGAACCTCAATAATAACTTTATCCTCATCTCTCTACAGATATAGAATACGGTTGGCAACACCTGCCATACTTATCGATAAATATTATGTGTCAATAACTTACTGAGTAAAATTTCCAAGTGTGTGCCAGAATGTTCATAATAACAAACGAAAAGATGAGTTTGTTAGCCAGGAATTTCAAAACTCCAAAACTCGATCTTCAGAATACCATACCAACATACTGTATGCGAAGGGTATGTGTTGAGATGTTAGGAGTCCATATTCACGTTCTACTCGTCTCCACAAACTAATAGAGTACTCTTGCGGCTACTGCATTTCTGGGTACAACAAATATATGCACATTTTCATTATATGTGAAATAATATTTAACTTTAAAATTTAAAATTGTCCAAAAATTAAAAAAAGATATATACTCGTATTATATACCGGGTGTCCCAGAAGTTATGGTCCACCCTCCGGCATTTCCGTATTTCATTACGTAATAAAATGGGCCCAACGCCATTTTTCACATTTTTTTGTAAAGAATTCAGGAAAAATACTTTTGCGCAAAAAAATTGCGCGCAATCGTGCGCAATTGACACTAACTTTGTTTTTTCAAATGGGAACCCCCATTTTTTATTGCAGATTCAGATTCTACGTCAAATTTCATGAGAAATTCATACCCGAATCGATGTTTTTCATCGCGTGCAACTGGTACTTTTCTCGCGCAAAGTGACCAGGGTGCGCAAAAGTGAATTTTTTTTAACCCCCAAGTGTGGCACATTTTTTTTCATTATTTTTGACGCTGAATCACGTGGTGAGGTCCTTTCTTCGATTTCATCGTTACTTTTCCAAATTTAGAAGGAAAAATAATGTTTTTGGACTTTATTTTCCCTCACCCTTTCGCAATACGGGCTGGGTGGGGACCTGGCTAGATTAAAAATAAATTCCTCACTTCTAAATTTAAAAAATTTTGGAAAGGTAGGTACTACTTTACTACTTTACTGTAAAAAAAATCAAAAAGCTTCTCATCTAAAAACCTTTGAAAAAAATTAAAAGTAACTTGTTACTTGTCTGCAAGCAAAAGGAGGTAATTTCGAGCAGTTGCTGTGATTTTTAAATTTCATTATTATTATCTTAGTTTTTTATTACTACTTGTTTTCGGAGATTTTGTAACTTTTAATTTTGTTTTGAAAATTTTGAGATGAGAAGCTTTTCGATTCATTTTTTTTACCTTTCCACTATTTCCAATATTTTTTTAAAATTTATAAGTGAGGAATTTATTTTTAATCTAGCCAGGTCCCCACCTAGCCTGTATTGCGAAAGGGTGAGGGGAAATAAAGTCCAAAAACATTATTTTTCCTTCTAAATTTGGAAAAATAACGATGAAATCGAAGAAAGGACCTCACCACGTGATTCAGCGTCAAAAATAATGAAAAAAAATGTGCCACACTTGGGGGTTAAAAAAATTCACTTTTGCGCACCCTGGTCACTTTGCGCGCGAAAAGTACCAGTTGCACGCGATGAAAAAAATCGATTCGTGTATGAATTTCTTATGAAATTTGACGTAGAATCTGAATCTGCAATAAAAAATGGGGGTTCCCATTTGAAAAAACAAAGTTAGTGTCAATTGCGCACGATTGCGCGCAATTTTTTTGCGCAAAAGTATTTTTCCTGAATTCTTCACAAAAAAATATGAAAAATGGCGTTGGGCCCATTTTATTACGTAATGAAATACGGAAATGCCGGAGGGTGGACCATAACTTCTGGGACACCCGGTATATCTTTTTTTTTTAATTTTGGACAATTTTCATTTTTGGAAAAGGCATTGGTATCAGAAATTTTGTGCTGAATAATATTACTATTATTGTGAAAGTTATAACTCAGAAACCGGGTTCAATTCAGAATGTTCCAAAACGGATTTCAGTGAAAAACATTTTTCGTAAAAATCCATCTAAACATTTTGAGGCCATTGCAATAGCCTCATTTTTTTTTTGAAAATCGCTAATTAATAAAAATGAGGTAAAACCCGTGTTTTAAGGGTTTTTACTGTCTTAATCGTAGTAACATTGTTCCCCAATTAGGAATTAGTCCATAGTTTCTGATAGGGGGGACACCTCGAAGTCGGACAATGAGAAATTAAAAATTGTCTAAAAATGGTTGAAAATATATATTGCGAACCAGCGACGTCTACATTCGTCGTACCATAAATACAGAATAAACTCTCTAATTACTCAATGATAGCCGAGTGAGTACTCTACAAGTTATTGGAGATGAGGAGGGAAAATTTTGAGTTCTTCAGAAGTTAAAAATGGCTGATAATATTGGTAACATTATGTCTTTGAGGGACAGCGGTGTGGCTACGGTCGTTGGTGAGTCGTTGTTAGGCGGTGTACTTTGGACCGACCTCTGCGGGTATCGTGGGTTCAAGGCTCATCGCCGGCAGCGCGCGTTTATCGGCAGTCGGGGCTCTCATCGCCCTCCTCGTCGCAACCCATGGTGGTGAAGCCATGAGCGAAATCATCGGAACAAATTCTGATCTTCCCTTTGGAAGACAGCTGATGACGTCCGCGACGCCCGGAATAGCAGTCGGACGAAAATCCAACCTGAAATGGTTGTTTACTTTACTATTACTTACTTACTTACATTATGTCTTTGAAATTTCGCTAAATCACGTGTGGGATCATTCCACCTGAAGCAAGGACTCAGCTAAATAAGTATTGACGTGCAATTACTTATTGGACTTAATGCCTTTGATATACCCCCAACTTTATCTACTTTCCTACGCTTCGTACCTAAATGTGTCTATAAATTAGACAAAGAAATACTCACTAAGTCTCCCTTAATCAGGTTTTGCTCGTAGAAGAGGGTTTCGGTTCCTTGAAAAACCCCTACTTCCTGCAACGTGGATTAAAATGGTTTAAGCGGTAAATAAGGGCAAAAGTGCGAGGGGGATGAGGAGGGAGGGGGGGGGGTCCTGTGATAAAATGCGAGTGAAAGGTCTTTTGTATACGGGGGAAGGAGTGGAAAGGTGGCTTAAAGACTTGCAACATAATACGGAAGAGGATACCGTTGGGGCGAGGGTTTGAAATAAAGTGGTATCGGATATTTGAACCCAGGACACTTTGTCTATTGGCGAAACAAAAGCAGGGGTCTTCTTTTCCATGCAAAACTCACCGTTCCACTGCTGGTGAAGCTCAATTTCTTGGGTTAGCACAACAGGGTGGGGAGTGAGAAAGTCATAATATGGATATTGCTAGTATCCTGAAATTACCTCCAGTTTTTTATTAAAATTACTTATTAGCGAATTTTCAAAGAAAATTAAGCTATTGCATTGGCATCAAAAATGTTTAGACTTTTTCGAAAAATCGTTTCACTAAGATCCGTATTGAAATATTTGTGTATGATGACATCTTGAGTACCTGCTAATTGTTTAGCAAAAACTTAAAGTTGTGATTTCTTTGAAAATTCGCTCTTAACTCTTGATACATGAATGAACTTTAGTTCCTTATCATCTATAGAATTTTAGATTGCTAGCAATTTGGAGTCAATCTTGAAACTAAAGGAACCTTAGTTTCGTTCAAGTTTCGTATTAACGTAGGATGGTAGGGAAGCATTGTTTGTATTGCAGCAAGTCAAAAGAGTTTGTATCTATTCCATATTTTAATTTCTAGTGTAGGGAATTCGGGGTCCTTCTCGCAAAAGGAAGTATGGGTGTAGCCTGATGAGGAATGAAGGGATCTATCCCAAATCAGTCATTTTGCAATCCATAACCCCTGACGATTCGCAACGTGGAATCCTTATTCATGATCTGTTCAAGACCGATGCCAGTAGTAGTTGATAGAACGCAAAGAATTCCAAGACGCTAATATCGTTTGGAGAAATTTTGATGCGAAGTGAGACAGTATTGCTTCATCAGGTATCATGTGTTGTGGAGGAGGGATATGGAATTACGTGAGGTTAGTTTGTGCTGATTATGATGATGGGTGTGACTCTCTAATGTTTACTGAATTTTCGAATTTTCAAGTCAATTTTGGTTTACTACTTTCAATAACGGACCTTTGAAAACGAGCAAGGAAAAAATTGTAACACCCCCCCCCCCGCCGACATGATGCTTTTTGATTCAGGTACTTACATACCTGGAACCCAAATATAGATGTAACATCAGTAAGCGTTAAACGGCACTTTGCCCAGAAGACCAATTATTACATTTCGACGATGTTACGGCAACATGTCCTATCAAGTTTGGGGCAACTTTTCAGGAGACACAAAAAACTGTTTACAACGTAACCTATATTCTTCATACGCAGTGTTGCTCTATCGCTATTTTCGGCGGTTTCAAGGCTACCAACCGAATTTTTAATAATACCGATCGATTCCCCACGAAAATACGAATCCAGTGGTATGTAAAACTCAATATGCCCACATATGGTCATACGACATGTTGCCGTAACATCGTCGATTTGGTATACTAGCTCCATTTGGGGTCTAGTTGTGCTCCGGAGGTTTTGATTGGTCAGTCATTTCTAAGGGGAAAAAGTAGGGGGAAACATTTTTAAAACGCCCTAGCTCGAAAACTGGTGATATAAGCAGAAAAGCATAAAATTCGATCTTTTTTCACATGTTCAAAATTTGAACTATTTAATAGAATTTCATGTCACTCACTTGTCCTATCTTATCAACCGAGAATCAAATTTAGAAGGTATTGGAGGCACCCGCAATTTGGGATAACGATGTGTAGCCAGTATGAACTTTCTGTCGAAATAAACTTGATTATTAACCCGGCGATAATATGGTTGGTAGGTAGGTAGTATAAAAGGAAATGTCGTGTTTTTTTCAGACGGTTGATCATTATCGTAAAATAATAAACAGTTGTGTAAAATTTTGCGGTGTTTCTCCTTTCCCTATTAAGGTGTGCGCCTGGGTAGGAATAACTGTTTATTGTTATTTTTAATCTAAGGTAGACCTCATTCTGAGAATTTTGGTACCAACCTAGACCTTCTAGCGTGTGTAAATCTTTTCCTATGAATTTTTAAAGTTTCGACCGTTTATGACGTCACAGTGGGCTGGGGGGTCCCGCCCAGGCGAGAGGGGCACGTGACGTCATAAACGGTCGAAAATTTGAAAAATCATAGAAACAGATCTACTCACGCTAGAAGGTCGTGGTTGGTGCCAAAATTCTCAGGATGTAGTCTACTTTCGATTAAAAATCTAAAAAAAAACAAGGCGCACCCCCTATTAGTCGTTGAGCTGACACTTTCTGTTCTGATACACAAACTTTCGTTGTTGGACGAAATGTTTTCCATCTAAAGTCTGATATAATTTAAATTGGTTTAGCCTGGGGATGCCGATGAGTCTTAGCTAATTCTAAGAAAAACACGTTTCCTTCAGAGAACTTTCACATAATCGCCATCGACAAACCATAGAATGTTACTTGGGAACCTCAGCAGAGGGCTCAATACACGAACTAAAACGGGAAATCATAGTGTTGCGTATTAAACTGGAAAAGGCGGAAGCTGCATATGAAGATGAATGCTCTTCCTCTTCTCTACATAGGATTGAGTTCGATTGCCAAAAAGAGGTTAATAACACTAGGTTATTAAAGGGCTGACTTTGAACCTTGTTATTATGTGAATGTTGACTATTAATAAGCTATTTTTGTGACGTTAGACGAGTGAAGTGTTGATTTTAACTTAACTAAGTAACTGACAATGTGATACTGGCTTGGGCGGCTTTGGCCTCGTCCGGGGGTGGTCTCCTTGGTGGATGGTCGCGGGTCTGGAACTGGCCGGGTGCCTCGGTTTGAGGTGCTGGTTTGTTTTGTAATACGGGATACCACCATGGTGGGCGGGCCCGGGGCTGCCTCCGGCCCCGCTCCGCTTGTAAGCGAATGAGCTACTTGGACGCATTCTTGCCTTGTAAAAGGATTTTGAATAAAGAAGTTATTATTATTATTATTATTATTATTATTATTACTTGCCATCAAAAATGGTTCTAAAGGTGAGTCTAGAGCAACGCCATTGGGATTAATAAATTATTTTATTGGTACTTCAGTCACCCATGTGCAACATGAATGCTATTAGATTAGATCATTGTTTGACTGAGCCATAAAACATTCGCATGGTAGTCAATCAATTGAGAAACCACTCCATGAAGAAGAAGATAATTGAGTTAACGCCGTTGATCAGGAGGATAAATTACAAGGTTAAGTGAGGTCAAACGATCGCACCTCTCAGCGACGCCCTCCCCGTCGCCTATCAATATGAAATGGAATTCCTCGACCCGAGATGAGACTGGTTCACTAGGGAGAAATATCAGAGGGAACCAAGAGGGGAATCTGTCGAGGGAACCAGTTTTAAGGGCGGAAGAGGCGCTCGCCCTCTAATAAGGCTTATTCATCAAATTACTACCCGGTTGATCTCCACCACGCCCTCAATCTTGTTACTTTTCCTACCGCAATCTTCATGCAACAGTCATCTCCAATTTTCGGGAGGAGTAATTTGCTAGGAGATTAATACTGCTGTGGAGTTCTTCGCCAAACGTCGTCTTCCAGAGCATTCGTGTAGTTTTTCCGAGTAGTCTGATGGCAATTCTTTCTCGAGGTTGTGGTTTGTGGTTCAACTCACCACAAACCACTCAGTCCAGAACTGTGTGTTTCCTTCTATCTCAATTTCTTATTCAGGACCCTCTCTACATTATATAGGGTCCCGTGACTAGGGAAACTTCGGGAGTCGATTCTACAACTAATCTGAGTAAGAAAATGTGTTTCATAGCAATTTTGTTTTAACCCCTCGTTATTCCAAGTTTTTTTCAATTCTAAGATATTGTATCGTGTTTTCGACCTTCCGGCATTAAATGAAGATTTATTTGTCGTTGTAGACAGTGTGCATTTACAATTGTCGTAATAATAAAAAATCCTAAATATACAACTTTGGTGAGACGAAGCAAAATTAGTACCTAAATAAATTGAAATAACAAATTGCAATGAATGTTAGTAATATTATTAAGGTGAAGTACTCTGAAGTGCAACCCTGCGGAGATGAATAAAACGGCCGAAGCCTAAGCCCGTACGTCACGTACATGTGCTTAAAATTATTATAACTTTACCGTGAAAATATAAAAATATGGGCACCATTGGAAAGGGCGTCAAATTTTCCATCTTCCTAGTGTCTATACAAAACTATTTGCGGGGTCCTGATGGGCGAAAAATGAACTTGTAACGTAATTTTTGACAAATTGGCTTCTTGTTTTCTTTCGGTTGTTAGAGTTTTACATTCGCATAGATTTTCACACACCCCCCCCCTCACCCTTAGCCACCATAACATTTCTTCCCATTCTAATTTTGAGACTCTGATGGAATAATGTCTCAAAAGATTTCTGGTCGAACAAAAAAAAAAAAAAAAAAACGCTGCAAATCATTGCTCAAAGGTTTATTATTTTCTGTATAGATCACCCTTCTGTATAGATCACTGGTTCTCCATCAATAGCACCTACCACCATCTGTATTATCCCTTGACCTTCCCTCTCAAATTTCAGCTTCCTGCGTTCAATAGGATTGAAAATGGCTTCGGAGCTCACTCAGCTGAACAGTGATCTGAGGAGTGAAGAAGGTCTCCTCGAATGCTGGAGACGCCTCGAAGAGCACTTCCATTCAATAGGATTGAAAATGGCTTTGGAGCTCACTCATCTGATCAGTGATCTGAGGAGTGAAGAAGATCTCCTCGAATGCTGGAGACGCCTGGAAGAGCACTTCCATTCAATAGGATTGAAAATGGCTTCGGAGCTCACTCAGCTGAACAGTGATCTGAGGAGTGAAGAAGGTCTCCTCGAATGCTGGAGACGCCTCGAAGAGCACTTCCATTCAATAGGATTGAAAATGGCTTTGGAGCTCACTCATCTGATCAGTGATCTGAGGAGTGAAGAAGATCTCCTCGAATGCTGGAGACGCCTGGAAGAGCACTTCCATTCAATAGGATTGAAAATGGCTTCGGAGCTCACTCAGCTGATCAGTGATCTGAGGAGTGAAGATCTCCTCGAATGCTGGAGACGCCTGGAAGAGCACTTCCATTCAATAGGATTGAAAATGGCTTCGGAGCTCACTCAGCTGATCAGTGATCTGAAGAGTGAAGAAGCCTTTGAGCAATGATTTGCAGCGTTTTTTACCCACCAACATTTTTTTTACCTACCAACTTTTTTTTTACCTACCAGCTAGGTACTACCTACCACACCATACTGGCTTCACACCTTCACAATCAAGTTTATTAGAAAGAACTAAACGCTTCACACTCGATTGGAAAAATAGAAAGCTTCATATGGAAATTTGATTACTGGTTACGCAGAAGGCAAAACTGTATACAAATCGAAGAAATGAACAGCGATCGCATTTTAGTCCGATAAAATTTGAATGGAGATTAGACCTCTTTTGCGATTCACACTCATGATTCTGTTTTATCGAAGGAAAACCTTCAAGTACTCGTAGGGACCGAACGGTTTGTCCTACAGAGCTCCGAGTGGTCTCAAAAATTTTTAAAAATTCAATACTATTTAAAATTGGTGAAAAAACGATACCTTTATTTCGAGAGTTTTCGAGCTAGGGCACTCTTGAAAATTTCAACCCTTAATTTTCACCCCTTAGAAGTGACCTACATCAACCAAAAGCTTCGCGGCACAACTAGACCCCAAATGGAGCCCATATACCAAATTTGAACCAAATCGGTCCAGTGTTGCTAAGAAAAGTGCCGCGTACGGCGGACGGACGGAAATTTTTTTATTCGATTTTCGTATTCTACGTACCTTGAAACGTAAAACATCAAATTTTGAGGGGGGGGGGGGGTTAAAATTGTTTTTTTCTTGCTCGATTCCAAAGGCTTATTACTGAAAATAATAAACCAAAAACACGCATATTGGTTGGAAATTGAGTCCTGGGCAAATAAACTACCCGAAAACGCACGTTTTTTAAGCTTTCCCCCCCTTTAATAGACGCAATTCAAAATTCCGGCGAAGTATTGCACAACTAGATTGGTTTTCGCGTTGACCTAAAAAGAACCATTAAAATCTGTTGGAAGCTAAAGCCTGGGCAGAGTACACAAGATTTTGTCACATACATAATATGTATCACACGTTAATTCTCCTTCCTTTATACGAGTACCGTAGACTGGGGTGATAGTGATCAATTTCTACAGATTTTCTTCGAAAACTACCAGTGTAATAATTCAAAACAATCTGAAAAAAATAGTTTATATTCTCCCACATCTTACGAATAGTATCCTATACCAAACATTGAAATTTTGTTGAATTAAGCTCATTTAAAAAAATAATTAAATTGATCAGTATCACCCCCCACATAGGGGGTGATAGTGATCACTAATTTAAAATCGAACTTAAACATATTAAAAACAATTAAAAATCGAACTTAAACAATTAAAAATTGTTTTTTAGTACCCTGAGGTAAAAAAAACCCTCTAACAACGAATTTCAGAACAATTTTAATTGAAAAACTAATGAAAACCAACTCTTAACTTATATAAATCAGAATAATGCCAAAATTCAAGACTCGTAATATCCTCTTCAGTATTTATTATTATATTGAGACCATTCGTGGCACATGTTTGGTAACTGACAAGAAACAACTTATTTTGAAGCACTTGTTGCCAAAAATAATGATGGACCAATCACTTTTTGATAGTTTCGGGGCATTTCGGCCGTGATCACTATCACCCCCTGGAAATGAGTTGTTTTTGTTTTTAACAGATAACCAACTGTAGTAACACGGAAAAAAACAAACTAATTGCAGATATTTCATGCTTAGCTCTAGTAGAAACAAAATCTTTTCGCTAGAACTTCACCACACAACACCCGACACCGGCACAACAGAAGTTATAATCACAATGTCTGCTGGGCCCGATTTTGAGATTTGTTTATTTCCTTATCAGCTACCATGGTAACCTAGACTTTCGGGCGGGAACGATATCTCCCTAGAGAAGACATTGTTACGAACACATAACACGACCTAACTTTCCATTTCGGACTGTGTGGAGTTCTGCAATCGCATGGAAATAAAAAAAGCTTTTTGGTCAGTATCACCCCAGCATATCAGTATCACCCCAGTTCACGGTATATTATATAAAGGAAGGAGTATTAACGTGTGATTGATCAGAAGGTCAACGTTGACGTGTGGAAAGGAGGTGGATATGACCACTTCTCCAAATGGCATTTGAATATATCATTAAGTGAACCAAAGTTGCTCACTAATGCAACCTGAAGGGGCGCAGCCCCGTTTCTGATCATGGCTGGAATGTGTTTTTTTTTTTTTTTGTTATAAATTTTATAGAAAACATTTAGAAAATAAATATACCTCATTGACGCAGGGTTCACATAGCTAAAAGACAGTGTTTTTTTTTCATGAAAAAAAGCACTCAGATAAAAATCTGGTTAAAAAGAAAAGCAAACTTTGCCAGGTATGTGGATCTCTTCACATCATGTACAATGTATCATATTATGTACAAAATATGGCGTGGCCGTTGCAATCTTGGGTCCAATGACTGGACGAATCCTTCACTTGCAAGATTTTAAAATGCTCAACATTGCGTGTGAAGAATGTTTGCGTCGCAGTTGCGCGACACTCATGTGGAGTTTCAAGGCCGAAGTCATTGTAGTGGTTGAATTTCTTACGAAAGGTGGAGTATGAACAATTCTCCTGTGTAGTAGTCTATTCTGCTGCTGTTCCAATCGTCGAAACTGACAGGAAGAACATGTTACTCATATTGGTAGAGCATAGGTTCCAAAGAGGCTTGATATAGACTTTGTGAATAAGTATTTTATTTTCATTTGGAACGGTTGGATTGTCAAGAAAGTTTGTGACGATCTAACAGTGCAACGCTGTTGTAGGTCGGTGATATGTTCAGCAAACGTTAGTTTTCTGTCCAAGGTGACTCCCAAATATTTGTGAGATTGAACAGAAGGAATTGTTTCACCCATAAAATTGAGCCGTAGATCAACATATCGCCTTTTATAATATAAAAGCCTTTCATTACATATTACATATTATGTAAATAAAATAGTGCACGACTTGGCTGGATTAATTGTTAGTCGCCAACGGTTACACCAATGTCCAAGTTCAGTGATGACTCTTGGAGTTTATTGGCTTGGAATATGTTTGACAGCCGTAGTTGGTACTCGTACGTGAAATTAAAGAGGTTTGATACGTAAACCAGAAAACCCGCCATTTCTTTCTTCCAAAGACCCAAAATGTGATAACAGCAACTTCAGTGCATCTCATTCAGGCAGTGTAAGGCTGGTTTGGGTTTGGTTGACTGTGGCAAACATTTTATGGTTCAACTCATAGGTTTGGCATCATGAATCATCCTATTCTCGATGGTGGATTCCAGATGATCATTCCACTAGGCACCTCTTGACGACAAAACATCCCTCCGCCACAACTCCAATCAGACTACGACATAGACCTGGAAATTAATTACTTAAGCTTTTCACGCTGCAGGAAATGGGAGGGAGCTGTCAGACGTCTGCGTGAAGACGCCCAGAAATTATTTAACGTTGTATTGTCTACCAAGATCGTCGTCCCCATTCATCACAGATCGCATATAATTAGTCTAAGATCCTTTGCGCCTTCTTGCCACTCCCACTCCCGGAAAACGTTTTGATTGATAACATCTCGAGACCCTTTTGACTTTAATACAGTCAGCCAGTGATGAGGGGGCTTCCCGCTTTTGCCTTCTAATAAGCCTTCCAAAAGTCTTGCCTCCTTATTATAAAGGTATTACCTATCCTATAGATGACTGTGAGAGGCTTATCCGCTTCCTGTAATCACGTCATTCATAATACAAAACCCTCTCCCTTGCCTCCTGGTGAGTTGCGTTTTAATATTTAATTCGAGGCAACTTGTAGATTTTCGTGGTTATTATTCTCAAAGGGCATAACGGTAATCGCCTGGGTACATAGGGAAATATTCATCATAATCATCTAAACCCTACGGTCTATTTCTGGATTGTTGAATCAAAATGTAACAACTGCAGCAAACAACTGACTCAGTGATAAATTGGAGTATAACAATAATTTATTGAGTTGACAATACTGTCATGTATCTTTTTATTTCTTCGAAAGTATTTAATTGAGTTCAAACTTTGAAGTTCTTTAAAACTACACAATCGAAATGTACTATTCAGAGCAGGTGCTACATTGTTATGATAAAATCATGGCACTTCTGATCACCATGAAATGACTACTCAAATATATACGGCATACCTGAGATTGAGATGGTTCATAAAGCAGCAAAACAATGAACCTGTTTCACGCTAACAAGGCTGGACTCATCAGGAAGGTGGTTCTGAGCGGTTCTGTTTGGCCAACGGAATATTTTAGTTTAATGAACAAACATTTGTCTGATTTTATTGAGTTTGTGAACTCTATGGATTTTAATCTACTGTAAGTAGCGAAAACATATTAGCAGTATTCTGTGGTGATTTCGAAACCTACCTACTATATTTCTTAAAATCAAGTTTATGCTCAATTTATAATATTTAATAAAACATGAACTGCTTGTATTCGGGAAGGGAGCAGGCTGAATAAATTCCCTAGTTGAAGGATTACTTCAACTAGGAAAATACAATAAAACTCGGCGCTGTGCGCCTCGCCAGGGGGCAAGCCCCCTGGACCCCCGGATGCTTTTCACTTAGAGCCTACGGCTAAAATTCGAGAAACATGGAACTATGCTTTACGATGGATACGAACTGTGGTATTTTCTAACTTCCCTGGTAATGAACCAGGCTAGCGACACATAAGATTGTTTACTAACTATTTATAATATCGCATTATTGGATAAACACCTAACACATTAACATAACACTCAATATACAAATGCGACATAAATCAGGAGCTTTCCAACGAATGGTGAACGTTTACTGTGTGATTACAATTGCGGAAGTTCCATTTCCCTACCAACGGCTCGGTTGTACGTGAAAATCATAAGAAAATTTCGTCACCCATCCGCGCTACCCATTCCGCTTGACATATTCGTGTGACATATTCGTGTGACATATTCGTGTGACATTTTTCGGCAAGTGAGTCCAAGGCTAAAGCATAGTTCCATGCTAAAAAAAAAACGCTGCAAATCATTGCTCAAAGGTTTATTATTTTCTGTATAGATCACCCTTCTGTATAGCTCACTGGTTCTCCATCAATAGCACCTACCACCATCTGTATTCTCCCTTGACCTTCCCTCTCAAATTTCAGCTTCCTGCGTTCAATGTGATTGAAAATGGCTTCGGAGCTCACTCAGCTGATCAGTGATCTGAAGAGTGAAGAAGATCTCCTCGAATGCTGGAGACGCCTGGAAGAGCACTTCCATTCAATACGATTGAAAATGGCTTTGGAGCTCACTCAGCTGATCAGTGATCTGAAGAGTGAAGAAGATCTCCTCGAATGCTGGAGACGCCTGGAAGAGCACTTCCATTCAATAGGATTGAAAATGGCTTTGGAGCTCACTCAGCTGATCAGTGATCTGAAAAGTGAAGAAGATCTCCTCGAATGCTGGAGACGCCTGGAAGAGCACTTCCATTCAATAGGATTGAAAATGGCTTTGGATCTCACTTAGCTGATCAGTGATCTGAGGAGTGAAGAAGATCTCCTCGAATGCTGGAGACGCCTGGAAGAGCACTTCCATTCAATAGGATTGAAAATGGCTTCGGAGCTCACTCAGCTGATCAGTGATCTGAAGAGTGAAGAAGCCTTTGAGCAATAATCTGCAGCGTTTTTTACCCACCAACATTTTTTTTACCTACCAACTTTTTACCTACCAGCTAGGTACTACCTACCACTGGCTTCACACCTTCACAATCAAGTTTATTAGAAAGAACTAAACGCTTCACACTCGATTGGAAAAATAGAAAGCTTCATATGGAAATTTGATTACTGGTTACGCAGAAGGCAAAACTGTATACAAATCGAAGAAATGAACAGCGATCGCATTGTAGTCCGATAAAATTTGAATGGAGATTAGACCTCTTTTGCGATTCACACTCATGATTCTGTTTTATCGAAGGAAAACCTTCAAGTACTCGTAGGGACCGAACGGTTTGTCCTACAGAGCTCCGGGTGGTCTAAAAAATTTTAAAAAATTCAATACTATTTAAAATTGGTGAAAAAACGATACCTTTATTTCGAGAGTTTTCGAGCTAGGGCACTCTTGAAAATTTCAACCCTTAATTTTCACCCCTTAGAAGTGACCTACATCAACCAAAAGCTTCGCGGCACAACTAGACCCCAAATGGAGCCCATATACCAAATTTGAACCAAATCGGTCCAGTGTTGCTAAGAAAAGTGCCGCGTACGGCGGACGGCGTACGGCGTACGGCGGACGGACGGAAATTTTTTTATTCGATTTTCGTATTCTACGTACCTTGAAACGTAAAACATCAAATTTTGAGGGGGGGGTTAAAATTATTTTTTTTTCTTGCTCGATTCCAAAGGCTTATTATTGAAAATAATAAACCAAAACGCCAAGCCTCAACACAGGTACCTGCCTCAAAAATCTCCATGTTCCGTTTTATGAGTCGGTATTGGTTGAGTTCAGAATAAGTATAAAATAAGTGTTTTTGAAAAAGAATATAAGTAAATAGAGATGGAAATTATAGAAGTTACCTGTATCAACTTGAAATTACAAGACTGAATAAAATAATAAATTACAAAATTGGAGAACAGCAGTATAAGCGGTCACATGCATGTTACATAACGTTTTTGTTCTCAATAAACGCCTAAACACACTCTCACTCTCTCACAGGTACTACTTCAAAGTTGTGCTCGAACTCTCCAACTTGATCGTAACCATCCTTAGCAACTTGGATAGAGCAAACCAACTGGCCAATGCCATAAATGAATAAATTTTTGTGTGTAGATAAGTTTTGATTCCATGTATAAATTGAAATTGAGTAGGTCCCTGAAAAACAGTCCGAACATTTCAATTGGTCACTTGGAAAGAAGTACTTACCTTAGTTACCTCTCTCGAGCCATTTAAGGGTTCTAATTCGTTCAAATTCTCTACCATTTTTTTTCTTATGCCACTTTTGCCTGTTCAATTTTTTGTGATGTATTCTTGCACATTCAATAAAATAGTAATTTACTTTGTTGTTGCAGGTATTTTGTGGTCTGATTCCAGTTCATCACTATGTGAGTACTTTCATCAATATCATGCAATAGATCGACTCAATGTGGTTTTGAACCATTTGATGGCAAACGCGCTTGCCATTCAAACGTCCTGAATGATAAGTTGACGTTGATCTGAATTCAACCTATACCAAAGATTCTCTTTGGTAAAACTTAGGCTATAAGATGGTTTGTAATCATACAAGATCCTCTGGGAAATCGGATTGTCCTCTTGACAAAGAAGTTTCATCAACAATTTACTGGTGAACCTGACCTCTCATGAATTCTTTTCATTTCCCTTCATTGAATCCATTTTGAAAATATTAAGTAATGTAAACCGATATTGTTTTGCTATCCGTTATAATCCAAAAAATAATGAATAACAATAAAGAATATAAATGTAAACAAATTTGATGGATCCCAGAACAAATTTGATGCCTTCTAGAACAAGCAAAAAGTCCATTGATGAAGCATGAATTAATGACCAAATCTTCAAAGAAATCTTTAAAGCTATGATTATGAAAATCAAAATACTAGCTATATGAGAGAGTAGTCAGCCTTGTTGGTGTGGAACAAAACACGAATCGTGACATTGTTCAATCAACCACTTGTTTATAAATTTAAAAGAGAAACCCCCGTGTACCTTACGTATACGATATTGTTTTTTTTCGATTATCAGTGTACCTACCATACTAATATATTGTATGTTTACAAAGTAAGTTTTAATGATGTTATGAGTCCAAATTCACGTGCTACTCGTCACCAAGAACTCATGGAGTACCCATTGCATTTTTGGGCATAACGAATATACGCAGGTTTTCATTATTATAGGTATAAACATTTAATGGATATTTATTACATAAATACATGATTTTTGGAAGAACTTCAGGAATCGTTTTAAAATGTTCCAAAACGGATTTCAGTGGATGTTTTCAAAAAATTCCGTGCTAAAAATGTTGAGTCTTCTGCATAGCTTCATTTTCCTTGCAAATTCGCTACAATGTGCTATCTTGGAAATTAATGTAAAACTGGGGAGTTGCTAACACTCGAATTTTGATTGAAATATATAACATTTTTATTCGATTTTTGGATTCTACGTACCATGAAACGTAAACCAACAAATTTTGAGGGGGGGAGGGGGTTAACTTTTTTCTTGGTCGATTCCAAAGGCTTATTATTAAAAATGATAAACCAAAACTACTTCTTATGCCAAATAAGTATGTCTCTGTCGTGTATAGGATAGGTATATTAGTACCGTATGAAGTCAGCTGCAGAGATGTTTTCGTTTAGGCCTGGATCTGTCATCAATCGGATGGGATCAGAAGTTTTTCAATTTGTTTTTGTTCATCGTCTGAATGTATGATCCATTGAACTTAATTTCCCTATTATGTACCTCCCTTCCCTACGTAGACTTCAAAAGAGCTAGTTCTTATCTTATCATGAACGATAGCCTTTGTTGGTGCACGAAAAAAAATGGAAAAGGCCAACATTGAGGGGAAAATCCAGATGCTGGTAATCGTCAAGGAAACGGGCATCTGCAGATGTGGACAATCTCGGACCCCCGAGAAGATGTAAAAGGAGGAAAAAAGTATATTAGATGGGGAAGGGAGAGCTGGTCTCGGCACTGAGGGTATTTCCCTGCCAGAAGATGCTGATGGATGATCGTCTGAGAAGAATGGACACGAAGGAAACCAAATACGGAGGGAGTGGACTCGATTAATAACTCTGGTGGGCTCTCTTCGACTCGACTGAACGACTTAGTTTCCTTCAAGCATTCTTTTTACTCTACCCAATTTGCTAAACAGTTTCTCTTTTTGTCGATTTTTAATTTGAAAATTCTTATTTTGTCTTAATATTTTCATATATTAAGTCGAGTTTTGAACTCGAATTGGGAAAAAAAGTTGTTGAAAATTTTTTAGGTACCTAGTTTTTCCAATTGCGCTTGAACTCCAGTAACATAGATAGAACAGACCCCCCTCCCCCTGACCCTTTAGCATGCTCTAGACCATCCTTTAGACCTCCTAGGAGGTTGTTCAAAATTTTACCAGAATTTGATTTGATTTCCCTGGGAATTTTTGACCGATTTCAAAATCCCTCAAAATGAGGAGGTGTTTTAGTTTCTTGCGTCGTGGGGAGAACATAAGGCTTTAATCGAATGAAACGTTGCTACAAGATTTGATAGCTGAGGGAATTGAACACCGTTTATATGGGAAAACACGGCATTAGCAGAGACTATTATATTATTGCTGTGACCAGTGACGAACGGTTAGCCATTCGTTGCCCAGTGTGCCATTTTCACAAAATAGTGGCCAAAAATGAATAAAGAGCGCAAGTTATCTACTTATAGGGATGTTTTCTATAATATTTTTTGTAAATTCAATTTTCAATTCAATGTTTTGTAAATTCAATTTGTGCAATTCTTTTTAAGATTGTATACAAGTTGACATTTTCGATTCTCACAAACCAAACAGCAGACATGTATCATGACTCGACAACTATCTAAGTTACTCTGGTTTTGACGTTACCATTGGATTCTGCTCACCAAAAGCTTTCATTCCTCAAATCATCACTGTAGAATCGAGATTGAGTGTCAAGATGTTCAGATTATCGGATAACTGTGTGGGTGACCCCAATCGACAACCAGACGACTGACAGTGTGTTAACCGTTTACATACCATTGTTCCTAATTATCATTTTACTTAATCTATCAAATGAAAATTTAAAAAAAAAACGAAAAAAATACAAACAAATTGAAATTGAATATTTCAACCTGCAGACAAACTGGGAAAAATACCACCTTTCTTTACAGAGCTGAACAAAAAAATAAAGAAGTTTGGTGTTTTTTACAACTTCCTGAGAATCGATGAATCTATGGTTCCCTATTATGGCCATCACTCTTGTAAGATGTATCTATACAGGGTGTAAACGTTAAGGGCGCAACATCGGCTAGGGATCGATTGCACAACTAATTTCCAACAAAAAATGTCCCCTAGCAATTTTTTAAAGAGGCTTCGTTTTCGAGTTATTGCACTTTTAAGATTTTTTTCGTGTTTTCGACCTTGTTCACTAAAACTGTCATAGCTCCGTTAATTGATGAAGTAAATTCAAATTTTATTATACCATTGGAAAGAGCATTAAATTTCCTGTCACAACAGTACAAGTTCAATTTCTTGTAAACAGATTTAAATATAAAAACATAAGCCCAAAGACAAAAATGTGTAAATTATTGAAAATTTTTAGTTTTTCAATCGTAAGCTAGCCTCACTGAATTGGGTAAACCCCAGTAGTCCTAAAAGTTGGTCCGAAAGCTCACCTTTCCTACGGTGTATTCAGATTTTTTTTTAAATGCATTTATTCGAAAAATTTGTGTTTCCGAGAGAAAAAGCTTGAAATGTTTATCGAATTCGTGGGTTCATCATGACGTAGTGACTGTTTCATCACTTGCGGGTGAATCACATTTGGGGCGATTTTCCAAGTGATTTTCCTCACTGAATCAAATAGTGCCACTCACAAGCCTGTGTGAGCACAAATGATCTAGGTAGGGTGACAACGAAGTGGAGGTGAAAAGAATGTAGATGCCCTAGTTCTCCTAATTCAGGTTACTGTGGTGAAGTTTCAGTAGTTCTTATGGTTCGGATTCTTGGATAATAATTATCTGCGCTCAAGTATTCTAACGATTTAATTTTATAAAATATTTTCAATGTGTCCTCCGTTTTGGGTAATGATGAGCGGTTTTTGAGGTCCTGTGGGTTGGCCTGCTAGAAACCCAGACCTCACGCCCTTGGACTTCTACTTGTGGGAGGACCTGAAAGCTGGGGTTTACCCAATTCAGTGAGGCTAGCAAACGGCTGAAAAAACTGAACATTTTCAATAATTTACATATTTTTGTTTTTGGGCTTTTTTTACATTTAAATCTCTTTACAAAAAATTGAACTTGCACTATTATGACAGGAAATTTAATGCTCTTTCCAATGGTATAATAAAATTTGAATTTACTTCATCAATTAACGGAGCTATGACAGTTTTATTGAACAAGGTCGATAACTCAAAAAATAAAACTTAAAAGTGAAATAACTCGAAAACGAACCCTCTAGAAAAAATTGCTAGGAGACACTTTTTGTTGGAAATTAGTTGTAAAATCGATCCCTAGCCGATGGTACGCCCTTAACGTTTACACCCTGTATACATAAAACCACAACCGTATGTCGCCCGAGCGTGGGGGACCCGGGTTCGATTCCAGGCCGTGACAATACGCTTTGGCTATAAAGGATGATCTGTTCTTCTAATGGATATCCCTACCGAATGAAGATTTACGGAGGGAAACGAGTGGACACCAACCCACAGCTCTTAGGATCTTAAGTTGTTCATAATTTGTTGAGAGTTGTGAATGAACCGCTGCAAGTTGAAGTTTGTACTTGTAGAATTTTATACTTGAAGGAGAAATATGGGGATAACAATTTTTCTCTGTCTTAGTCGGACTGGAAAATAACAAAAAAAACCTTAGATTAACTATGTCATAATTCGGTCTGTAAACGGTTCAACTGACTGTGGCTGGGGCGCTAAACTCGCTCCAGATTCCCCAGCCATGGTGTCTCTAGGATGTAAATTCCCCAGCTATGACCATTATGTGTAAATTCGCCCGTGAGTGTTATTAGGAGTTTGAACAAGACTATCATTCTAGGAATAAAGATAATTACAACATGATTTATGATAGTCTCCGTCAAGTTGAGACGTTTAGCGAGAACAAGCGGTGACTAATGGAAACGGTGTGGACGAGCGATTCTTCTTTATTAGTGAGTTCAAGCGGTCCTATTGTCCAACTGACAAAACCACTCCCACCCCGGAAAAGTGATATAATAAATTTAATTTTGAGAAAATGAAGACAGCGAGTGAGCGTAAAGAAATGAAATAATAATAAAAACTCGAGAAAAATAAAATTGGGTCAGAAACATCATAAATTACTGAGAGACTGGGCGGTTGGTGAAAAGTTTCAATGGAGGCGTCGGACGGGATTAGTGGAAGAGAAGTCGGAGATGAAGTGATGACGGGGGTTTGTAATAAGGTGGAGGAGGAGAGGCGGTTCATTTGTCAACATTAGCGCCGTTGGGGACCATCACTCAACCGTCCCCGGCAACTGTCTCTTATCCTAATGGACAACTTACAAATGGCGAGGTTAAATATACTCGTACCTCGATGTTTGGGTTGACAAGGGATCCTAAGGGCGGGTTTCGGGGAATACGTGACGGGTACGTCCTGTCGAAGGATGTTCAGCAGAGGAAGAGGGCGTTAAGGGAAATTGATTATAGGGCTGAACGGGGCAAATAAGTGTTCAGTTCTCAGAGGAGACCATCGATATTTCACTGAGCATTGCTGCCAGAGAATTTTTCCAGATCATGCCAGAGAATTGTTTTCAGTCAGTCCTAGTTCGTAATAATTTGATCCTTTTGTAAATGTTCCAAAAGCCACCTAAATGACATTTTTTGAAAATATTACTGCAGTCCGAGTCTACTAAGGTAGCGGAAGCATTATTTTCTCTTTTCAAGGTTTAAAATGTTCTCCAAAATCAAAATTCCCACTCGGGTTTTACGTTTTAGGCCTTCCTGAACAATTTTGGTTCCGTATCTGTCCTGAAATCCTTGTAACGGGCAAATGTGTACAAAGTTATTGCCCGCTTTCGATAAAATTTTCAGGAATTCTGCGGATTAGACCTTAGATCGTCCCCTATGAAAATCATTGCCCCAGGCTAAAAGTAGCCACTGCGCATGCGCAAACGTAAAATTCTTGTAACTGCTACATTTTTAATCCAATTTTGATGAAACTTCCAGGAATTGTACGTGTAGGTGGTAGCTACTATTTTTTTTTTTTATAAGAATGCATTTATTTATTTTTTTACATAAACATACAATCTTCATGTTATACAATACTGCATGTTATATCTGAAAACCGTTGAATACTTGTCTAAATGCTACACCCTCTGAAAGACGGAAGTCTTGTGTAGAGGGAGGAGTGTCCAGAGCTACATTTACACATTCGGACGAGAAATCTCCCGATATTATCAGACTACCATAACTACAATACAAAGAAAATGAATCGCCTCTATTTTTACATTTCGATCTTTAAGAATCTCCTCTATTTTTTAACATTCGGTATTTATCTTAGTGATATTCGGTATTTAACTTAGTGATACTTCGGTATATAACTTACTTTTTTGTTGTATTACATTATTATAGCTATTTTTTACTTTAATATTCCTTTTTATTTCACAAACATTTTTTTAATCTTACTTTTAAATTGTTCTAAATTAAGCAGGGCCACCTTATTATCAAGAATAAGGTTGTTGAACGTTTTAATACCAGAATAGTCATAGCATTTTAATCCTATCGCGGTTTGTCTTCTTGGTAGTTTAATATGTATTGAATTTTTAGACCTAGTATTATTTATCATTCTGCTGAATTTTCCTTGCAGTAAGTATTTGTATATAATTGTAAGTGTTGTTTTATCCAGAAGTTCTTTAAACGTTAATATTTTCGTATTATGGAAGAGTTGGTCAGTAGGAAATCTATATGGATATCTAAACAATATTTTTATTAGAAGTTTTTGAGAAGTTATTATTTTTTCAATTTTATTCATGTATGCATTGCCCCAGGCCACAATTCCATAGTTTATCTGGAACTGTGCTAATGCATTATATATCATAATTTTATTTTTTTTGTCCAGAACATTTTTAATTTCTATAAATACGGGTACTATCTTTTTGTTTACAGCTTCTTTTTGTGGTTCCCAGGAAATGGTTTGGTCCATAAGGACACCCAGTTATTTTATGTTGCTTACTTGTTTGATTACTGGACATGCACACAGATTTGAATTACATTTTTCGCTTATATGACATTTTATTTCTGAGATATTGGGTATGTCTTTTGTTTTAAGAGAGAAGGCAACAAATTTAGTTTTTTCATAGTTTAGTTTAAGATTTTTACTGGAGTATTTTACATTTAATTTATGAAGATCTTCCTCTGCGTTTCTTTTGGCTTCTTCCCAAGTTTTTCCTGATGATATTAAAGCCGTATCATCAGCGTAGGATACCAATTCACCGTGTATTTTCGTATTTAAGATTTCGTTTACATATATCAGGTATGCTAAGTTCTGCAATGACCACAGAATGATCAGCCTCATGTCTCACGTCCTCAAGGTTTTTCTTAAAATCATTCATTTCAGAATATATAGAAAGTGTGAGGAAATGCTATCTGATTCCCAATTCGGATTTCGTAATGGCTTGGGGACTCGCGAAGCCTTGTTCAGTATTCAGGTACTGATCCAAAGATGCCGCGACCTAAATGTAGACGTATATGCCTGCTTTCTTGATTACGAGAAAGCCTTTGATTCGGTATGTCATGATAGATTGATAGAAATTCTTCGCCGCACGGGTCTGGATGGTCGAGACATCCGCATAATTTACAATTTGTATTGGCACCAGACAGCTGCAGTTAGAATGGATGGTGATATGTCTGAAGAAATAAATATTCAGAGAGGTGTGAGACAGGGCTGTGTCCTCTCTCCTCTCCTGTTTAATTTGTATTCGGAAGAGATTTTCAGAGAAGCAACTGCAGGGCCAGAGGGAATAGTCGTGAATGGGTTGGTTATCAATAACCTAAGGTATGCGGATGATGCCGTTTTGTTGGCCAGTAGTTTCAGTGACCTTCAGCTACTTCTTTCCAGGGTGGTGCGACAAAGCATGGAAATGGGGCTACGACTGAATGTAGCCAAAACTAAGTGGATGATAATTTCCAAACGACCAGGTGATATATTGGCCCCACTTTCTCTTCGGGTTGGTCACTGTGTAGTTGGTCGCGTTCAAAACTATAAGTACCTGGGTTGTTACCTGAACGAGAATTGGGAATGCACCCAAGAGATCCGCTGCCGAATTGAGCTGGCCAGATGTTCATTTGTGAAAATGCGCAAAGTCCTTACGAACCGTTCTTTGAATCTTCAACTCCGCGTAAGGATTCTTCGTTGTTACGTTTTCAGTATCTTGTATTATGGGTTAGAAGCATGGACGCTCACCGAAGTTTTATGCAAGAAAATAGAAGCATTTGAAATGTGGACCTACCGGAGAATATTAAAAATACCTTGGACAGCGAAGGTGAGAAACCGCGAGGTATTACGGATGTTGGACAAGGAGGTGGAAGTACTGAGTAATGTGAAAAGACGGAAATTAGAATATTTTGGCCACGTAATGCGCAGTGAAAAATATAAACTCTTGCAAGTTATAATGCAGGGTGTTATTGCAGGAAAACGTGGTCCAGGAAGAAGACGAACGTCGTGGTTGCGAAACCTTAGGCAGTGGTTTGGTCTAAGTTCAGCATCATTATTCCGAGTTGCCGTGGATAAGGTTCAGATCGTGAATTTGGTCGCCAACGTTCTTGGAGGACAAGGCACATGAAGAAGAAGATATCAGGTATAGCAACGCACTGATAATCGTCCCTTGTGGCACACCGCATACCAAATTCTTCGACTCACTAAGCTTTTCTCCATTTCTCACTTGCTGTACTCTCTTGTCTAAATAACTTTGTACCCATTTTATCATTGTTACGTGAAATTTTTTTTGTTCTATTAGTAGTTATATTGTTATTAGTTGTTCTATTTTTGTTATTTGTAGTGCGATACAGTGTCAAATGCTTTCGAAAAATCTTTGAAAACCACTAGAACTTTCCTACCAGAATCTAAATTTTGGATAATTTTTTCATATACGTATAGTATGGCATCCAATGTGCTTTTACCTGATTGGAACCCATACTGATTGCTGTTAATATAATTGATTTGTTTTAGGTATTTCGTCATGTAACTTTTAATGACCTTTTCCATTACTTTTGCTATATTTGATAGAAGTGAAATTGGACGATAATTGTTTGGGTCTGTGGCAACTATGCATCGGTAGTGTAGTGGTATAGTATAGGCAAAACGGAAACGTGTACGGTTGGAAACGTATCAATGAGATCCAGAACCTTGAAGAAACGAAAAGAATTGAATGTATTTTCTTACCAAGTGCATGCTGGTGGGGGGGGGGGATGACTTTGCTGAAAACAAATGGCTGCCCTACGAGCCATTACCTGAGATATTTATCTATTTCAGGATGGCACCAGAAGACAGCTAGAACGGACGAAAAAAACACAGTTGGTGGGGGAAAGACAACCTTTCCTCGTTTTCTCAACTTAATTTTCATATTATGGCGAACCTCACTATCAATTACAGGGATGTTTTTGAACAGCCATGAAACGACATTAAAACTTCAAAATCACGATTAATGGGTTCGTAGGCAAGTGTGGAGTTGGGAAACTCATGTGGGGCCATGGCAGGGGAAGGACAATTCGATAGTTCAAGTTGGAATTTAACCATGGAAACATAGATTTATTTAATTACAAATCTTTTTTGTTGACAGAGCAAGTACAATGACATAATTTGAGTTTTGTAAAAAGAACCCAACTGGTGAGAGGGCTTCAGATTCTTTCGGGAACAGCTTTTGGCCCTTTCTGGGAAACTGGCCCGTACAGTGTCGAGCACTCTGTTCCCTATTGGAGGTCAACTGTATACTGTTGAATTTTTTATTGATAGTTTTGTTAAGTTTTATTACTATCCGTACCTGGAGGCCTTGTTCAATTCGGATTATCCTGGAACTGTCGAGTTCGGAGTTTTAAATAGATTGTTTTCAAATCAAGGTCTTTTGTCCTCCGTTGCAAGATGTTAACGGTGTATTCAACCCTGACGAGTGGCTGGAATTAAACAGAATCGGTGCGAATGCTGCCTCCCAGTAATCGGAAACTACAATTAAGAGCGTGATTAAGGGAGACAGCCTTGTGGAAACGGGAGCATTGCCTGAATAAAGAGGTCAATGGACCGTCTTAAATTGACTGTGAACTCTAAACGTAATTAGAAAGTTAAGCGTGCAACTGATAGAGGGCCATTGTATTTGTTTCAAGCGCTTAGTAACAAAAGGGCACTAAAGGGTTTTTGGGTGATTATCAGGGAGGAGAATCTTGAGGAACAGGCAACAATGGGATGAAGGGATGGCAGAGCGATAAGGAAGAAAAAGAAATACTTAAAAAGGAGAGGAGGAGAACAAAGGATAGAAACCGAAGTAAAGGGATGGTTTTGGAGCCATTTTTGACGTGTTCTTTTCCCCCTTTCAGTCTGACGGGTTCTTTTTGATGCGTGTATTATTTTATTAGCTTTACGCTGGGAAGAGAGGGCCGCCTCGTCCAATTACCTGGCTATTCCCCCTTTGGCTCGGGAAACCCGGGCAGACTCCGGGATACGGCGTCTTCCCCCTTTTTCTTTAGAAAGAGAAAACTTCTGGAGTCCCCCAGGGATCTTTGTCGGGACCCTAACTCTTAGGGACAGCTCCACCTGGAGTCTTCCTCTGCCTCCTGGAAGCCGCACGGAATGATCTGCTCCCACGTAGCTTATTTCTCTATGTAATCTGTCTTGACGTTTACTCGCCGCACCTTAGTGGAGGGAAGTTCTCACTGGTGGATGGATGACCACAGCTTATCAGCCTTTTGACCGCTCTCGACATGAAAAAACCCATATCTCTAAAAAAAAAAAAAAAAAAGTCGAGGCCCAGATCATCCTTTCTGCATAGACCACTATGCAGAATTTTTCTGTATAGATCACTTACCTGCAGGGGGAGATCAAGAATTTTTTCCGGAGGGGTAACAGGGTAGAACAATATAAAACATATTCTTAAGTAATGAATGCATTCCAGGGGACGTCTCATTGGTTAGGTAAGCATTAGGTCAATTCAAACCAGTTAGTAAGCGATAAAACTATTTCACTCGATGTAATTTATTTAGTATTTTAGGCAAGAGATAGTGGTCTCCTCCCCCCCCCCCCACCGCCCTTAACCATCATAACTGGTTTTTTAAGCAATAGCCCCCCTTTCCCCCCCCCCCTTAAAAGGGAAAATCCGAAATTCCAGCGACGTAGTGCACAACTAGATAGATTTTCACGTTGAATAAAAAAAGATCCACGAAAATCGGTAGAAAATTGAGGCCTGGGCAGAGTACACAAGTTATGCCCAAAAATGCACGTTTTTGAGCATTAAACCCCCCTAAAAAGGCAAAATTCTAAATTCCGGCGACGTTGTGCACAACTAGATAGTTTTCCGCGTCGAAAAAAAAGAACCACGAAAATTGGTTGAAAAATAAGGCCTGGGCAGATGAGACTAGATCTTGTCACACTCAGACATTCACCTGTTTTTTTTCGCGGATTTGGATTCAGAATGGTCTAAAACGGATTAGTGTGCGGTTACTTATTTATTTATTTCTTTTTAGTACTGTCCACCTTTACCCTAGATCAATCGCATAAGGACGCCCAAGTCTTACTGTGGGACGTCCTAAAAATAACAAACAATTATATAATAATCGAACAAACCCACACCAACCGAATTTTTTAACGGACTGACAAAGCTAGAATAAACTTATGCTTTCAAACAGTTAGTCTAGAAACTAATTTATTGTATTTGTTTCTAAAAATCATTGTTATTGTAAAACAATCTGTTTATTATTAATTAGCTTATAACTGTATTTACTTCAAATTTTCTTTTTAAAATTGACCTGTGTTTTCAAAAAAAGTGGCGTTTTTTATGGCAGTAACATAAAACCACAACGATCTATTGTTGATCTCGGTCAATACAAGATCGTTTTTATACTGAATTTGGCAGAAAAGAAAACGAGAACGAAACAAAAACAAGATGATAATTAACAAAAACAGGAATAAGCAAACAAGGTGACATTGACAGATACACCAAGGTAAATTCATTGATATACCTAATTGTATTATAAAGTATTCTATAAAAAGTTAATTCGTTGTTATTCATACATTTTGTTTTCCATGTTTTCAGTTTCAGCAATAATTTTGTTTAATAATAATTATCAAATGGCAGAAGTCAAATCATCATATTATGATCATTTGACTTCTGCCATTTGATAATTTGTTTTTAGTTTTTGATTTCACAAAAACTGTGTTGTGGGTGCCTTCATTAGCAAATTTGAATACTGGTTGCTAAGGAAGCAAGACTGAACGCAAGTCGAAGAAATGAAAAACGATCGCATTTTGGTCAGCAAACATTTGAACGGAGATTAGGCTTCTTTTGCGACTCACACTCGTATTTCTGATTTATAGTAAGTCCAACCGCTGATTTCTCCAGGGGAGCGAACTATTTGACCTACAGAGCTGTGGGTGGTCTCATTCGATTCTAAAATTCAATATTTTTTAAAGAAAAAACAATACATTTACATCGAATGTTTTTGAGCTAGGGCGTTTTAAAAATGTCAGCCCTTACTTTTCAACGCTTGGAAGTAAATGTCATCAACAAAAAGCTTCGGAGCACCACTAGACCCCAAATGGAGCCCATATACCAAATATCATCAAAATCGATCCATGGTAGGGTAAAACACCCAATTCTCGGCACCCTTAAGGACATTTTTGAGGAAATTTGTCATGCCATAAATTTAAAGAGGGTCTCTCAACTTCATCTCCGCTTCGGTTTTACTCTTCAGGGTCCTTGGATACGTTATTAATAAGTTAATTCCAGATAATTTTCTTAACTAAGGAAAGTGCAGTGTACGGCAGACGGACGGCAAAATCTTTATTAGATTTTTGGATTCTACGTACCTTGAATAGTAAACCAACAAATTTGTGGGGGGTACATTTTTTTCTTGGTCGATTCCAAAGGTTCGTTATTGAAAATAATGAACCAAAAGGCAACGTCTGCCACTTGGGCAATACACCTTCCTCGGATTCTAGAATAACAAGGACATAAAGAATTAGTTGGTGTAGAAACGCTTATTGTCGAGCAGTACTGCTGATAAATCCCTTAAGTAACACTGGGTGTGACTTTCACGGTCATGCCGGCGGTTTTCTTTGTCAACCACATGGTTGTGGGCCTGGGGGGGGGGGGGGGCTTGTATCAGATCCTTGGCTGTCCTGCCATGCCATTTCGCATGCCTGCTTATTTTAACTTTTATTGGCTTCGATGCATGTTGGCGAGCGCTGCTGCAGACTCTAACAGTGCGTCAACCTCACATTTCTGCATTTTAGGAGCATTGATGTCTGCAAGCAATGTCTTCCAGAGCGACAGACCACCAAGACATCATTTATGAAGGATCATCTCGGTGTTACCACCTAGAGATCAGGATGTTGTCTAGGATGATACGCGGCTCAATCCATACTGTCTGTCCTTCACGACGTGCTCAGCCATCTATTAGGTTAAGAGCAGAGTTACAGGGGGCACTCCTAGATCTTATCATGGATGAACAAATGTGGAACACATGAGTGGTTGTTTCAGGTATTTGACATTTTATACAAAGATGACAAAAACAACGCTTCTCTATCAACGATAGTGAAGGAGCAAACAAGTTCCGAGGGGGTTGAGTGGTGTAGAAGCGAACGCACATTATCCTCGCTTCTTCCATAACTATACTTCTCACAATTATTCTCGGCATCATCGTCTCCGCCTGTGCCATACGTTCGTAAGGCCGTAACTCCTTACTGAAAACACGCTATATTTAGCAACGCCATCTGCCTCGAAGGCGCGTAACAAACACACCCTTCATATATAGATACATCCAGTACGTGGTGAGCTCATTATCTTGTCACAGATAAATCTCGCTGGAAAGGGGCGGTTATGCATTAATTGTACAGGAGCCTAATAGACCGCTATTAACAAGTGCCCCTGCACGAGTAGGCGTTAACTCCTTCCTTGGAACGCATTTGAGTTAGCTGAGATCAGAATAATACTGAGGCAAATTTCAGTTACTAATATGGCTGGTTATTTTTTGGTTCAATCTGATAGTATCAGATCAATAATTCAATATCATATTATGATATACATTCATCATGCCAAAGCGAATGTCTGTTTATGAATTTGTCCATTACCGGGTCAAAGAACTTTCTGGTTTATTATTTTCAATAATTAAACTTTGGAATCAATCAAAATTGTTTACCCCCCTTCTCCTCAAAATTTATTGGTTTACATTGCAAGGTTCGTAAAATCCAAAACGCTGCAAATTATTTCACAAAGGTTTAGAATTGACATGTACCTATACATAGATCACTTTTTTTTAAACCTACCAACCGTAGGTACCTTCTACATAATTACCTTCACACCTTCAACCATATTTTCGCTTCACAATCAAGTTTATTTGAAAGAAATAAAAGCCTCACACTCGATTCGCAGAATAGGGAGTTTCATATGGGAAATTTGATTACTGGTTGCTAAGGAATCAAAACTGAATGCAACTCAAAGAAACGAACAGCGAATGCATTTGGTCAGATAAAATTTGAACGAAGATCGTTTTATCGTAGAGATGGGTATCGTTATAAAAGTATCGATATTTTGTATCGATACTGTATTGTATCTGAGTATCGATATCACAAGTATTGTTGGCCATGAGTATCGATATTTTAAAATGTCGAGTATCGATACTTTAGTGTCACAAACTATCAATATTATCCAATTTTCTCAAGAAAAATAATTTTTTCAACAATTTTTATTCATTTTTCACTATTAAGAGTCCAAGCAGAGTGATTTTTTCCATGATACAAACGTTATTTGTGCAATCAAAGAGTAATGACCCAAAAGGCTCTCTACCTTCATTATTTTTGAGCCATTATGTTGAATTTTCCGCGAGAACAATATCGATATTCGATATTTAGAAATATCGGATCCAATGTATCGATATCCAAAAATATCGGATAGTGCAGTATCGATACTAAAATATCGAGTATCGGTACGAAAGTATCGATATTTTGAAATATCGAGTATCGATACCTATCCCTACATAAAATGTCATTATTACCTAATATTCTCAAGGAAATTATTTTTTATCTCTATTTATTCATTTCTTACTATCAAGAGTTCCAGCCCTGTTTACACATTTACATTTATTTGTACTCACCTGCGAATTCATTGTTTTTCATAAAATTATTTTGTCTCAAAATGAGAGTCAATACTTGGTTGATTTAAGGGAGCTAGGTCAGGTAGTAAAAGGGGTTCCATCCACCTACCCATATGAGGTCACAGTCCAGTCCTGGTCTGGTCTCAAGACGTTTCCTAGAAATCCCAATATGGGATCATGCTAGTTTTTAATGCGAAAGACCTCCTCCTCCCCCCCCCCACCAGAGCATGTAGGTACCTGCATGAGCGAATATTCTGAGAAAAGTCTAAATAACTGGTGATTTTACAGCCCTGTCATTGTCGGAGATGCTCAAAGTACAACAAGCAGTGTTGTGGAAACCCTGGGATTCTGGGTAGGAACTCAAAGGAACCAGCACGTGTAAGTCTTAACCCTCGAGCAGTCGCGTGTTTTAAAAACACATAACTGAGCGCGTGGCGGCAAACTGACCGCACTTCGTAACTTAGTCGAATTTCAGTTGTGTAACGCGTATACGCATATATTCTTTATGTAAATGATACGCAGGGTACACATAAGAAACCAATTTTCAATTAAACGATAAATTTATTACTCAACAAATTCCACAAAGTCAACTAGAATAACATCAAAATTTAGAAAGTTCTTCTTTCATACCTATGGTAGGTACATGTTGTATGAAACAGCCAATATTTCCTGCCAATATTTGTCTCTTGATTTTCTCTCGTATTTCAGATGCATTATAAACAAAAATTACTTGTTCTTTACTAGAAAATGGTGCACATACCACAACACTTTTCACAAAAGAAAATATTAGGAACGTGGTTGATTGACGACTTCAACTTTGGTACTGAACTGAGGTACCCTACGCGCGTCTTGAAGTCCGAGTCTAGCGCAGTCTAGCTTCTTGAACAGCAACTTGAAGGTACACATCGGCTATTGCGCGGTATAGTATGAATATAGAAAAACCAGCCTATTTTTTCAAAAATGCGGCCAAATAGCCGCACATGCGACTGCTCGAGGGTTAAGCTCCAGGTACCAAGAACATATATTTTCCAAGAATCGCCTAGAGGAGCAACCACTCGTGTGTGAGCTTGAATACTCTCGGCTCTCTGGACTGAATAACTAACAAAAGTCCATTCATACAGCATGAGATAAGGAGCGAATTTTCATTGAAATCTAGTATGGTTTTTTTACAGTCAACACTGCAGATTAGATATTCTAAAAATTTTGTGGCAATTGCAGTAGCTTCATTTTCCTTGAAAATTCGCCAACAAGTGAGCTTATGTCATAGAATGAATTAGGCATCTTTTGATGTAAAAACATTTGAAAATTTGGAGAAAATACCCATTGCAAATTTTATTGAACATTTTCTCCATAATAATATAATTTTATCCGAGTTAAGACCCAACAGCCTCCCTTCCTTCTTCATATTTTTAATTTTCAGCCATTATATTGAATTATCCGCGAGAACTGTATCGATATTCGATATTTAGAAATATCGGATCCAAAGTATCGATATCCGAAAATATCTGTATCGATACTAAAATATGGAGTAGGTATCGGTACAGAAGTATCAATATTTTAAAATATCGGGTATCGATACCCATTCCTATTTTATCGAAGGAAAACCCTGAAGTTCTCGCATGGAGCGAACAGATTGTCCTATAGAGCTCCGGGTGGTCTTTAAAAATTTTTAAAATTTAATACTATCTTAAATTGATGAAGAAACAATACCTTTATCCCGACATTTTTTGAGCTAGGGCATTTTCAAAATTTCAACTCTTAGAACTGAAACTTTCAACCCTTAGAAGTGACCTACATCAACCAAAATCTTTAGAGCGCAACTAGACCCCAAATGATTTTTCAATTTTTGGATTCTACGTACCTACCTTGAAACGTAAACCAACAAATTTTGAGGGGGTGTTAGAAAACTTTTTTTCTTGGTCGATTCGTTTATTTCTTCAACATACCCTTGATTTCGGAGCAATATATGGTAGATTGGTAATGACAATGCTAGTGATCTAAAGAGAAAAATAACAAACCTTTGTGTAACAATTTGTAGCGTTTTTTAATTTAAAAACGTCTGCATAGTGGGTGTGGCACATAGCTTCCTCGTATCCATAACCCGATTATATAGATGATCCGATGCATAGTAGCTAATCTCAAAACACCAATCTTAAAGTACCTTTCACTACCCTCATAGGGGACCATCTACACGCTAATCTGGTCAATCCTAGAAACTTTCATCAAATTCGGATGAAAAATGTAAATGTTATGGCTGTTACAAGGATTTTACGTATGCGCATGCGCAGAGGCTTATGTAAATTTTAAGGCCTTGATTTTCATTGGGGACCATCTACAACCTAATCCGCGTAATCCCTAAAAATGTCATCGAAATCGGGTAGAAAATGTGGAAGTTATGGCTGTTACGAGGAATTCACGTTTGCGCATGCGCAGTGGCTACTGTCAATCCGAAGGTGGTGACTTTCATAGGGGACCATCTACAACCCAATCTGCATGATCCCTGAAAATTTCATCGAAATCAGATAAGAAATGTGAAAGTTATGGCCGTTACAAGGAAATTCACGTTTGCGCATGCGCAGTGGCTACTATCAGTCGGAAGGTGATGATTTTCATAGGGGACCATTTAAATACTAATCTGTAACATCCCTGAAAATTTCATTGAAATAAGATGGAAAATGTAGAAGTTATGGCCGTTACAAGGAATTCACGTTTGCGCATGCGCAGTCGCTTCTATCTGTCCGAGGATGCTGATTTTCATAGGGGACCGTCTACACACCAACCCGCACAATCCCTGAAAATTTCATAGAAATCGGACAATAACTTCGTATAGTTATGCGCGTTACAAGGAATTCATGACAGACAGACACGGAACCAAAATTGATCAGAAAGGTCTAAAACGCAAAACGCGAGTGAAAATTTTGATTTTGGAGAACTTTTTTTTTCGTCCTTGAAAAGAGAAAACAAAGCTTCCGCTACCTTGGTAGACTCGGAAGCAAAAAGTAGTTACTAATTGAAATTAGCACAGAACTGTAAATTTGGAAATTTATAGCTTTCACTAGACAAAACCCGTTGTTTTGGTGCTCTTTGACGGGAGTTAAGTTTTTAATGACCCCGATTGCCTCCGTCACCTCCACCTGTATAGATGAACTATATTGATGATCCTGATCGAAACCTACATAAGAAACGTCTGCCAAGTGGGAGTGGCACATTGCTTCTTCGTATCCATAACCTGATTGTGTAGATGATCCGATGATAATATGTAGCTGATCTCAAATCTTCAATCTCCAAGTATCTCCCACTACCTTCATTAACACCCCAATCCGCACAATCTCTGAAAACTTAATCGAAATCGGATGGAAAATGTAGATGCTGTAGATGGCTGTTGAAATACACGTTTGCGCATGCACAGTCGCTGCTATCAGTCCGGCAGTAATGTGATTTTCATAGGAAATCTACATGTAAACCCTTCAATCCCTGGAAATTTCATCGAAATCGTACTATAACATCGTATAGCTTTGTCAGTTGCAAGGATTTCATTACTGACAGACAGACACGGAACCAAAATTATTCAGGTAGGCCTGAACCGTAAAACATGAGTCGAAATTTTGGTTTTGGAGAAAAAGAAAACGAAAAGAGAGAAAAGGAGAAAGTGAAAAAAAAGCTTCCACTGCCTTGGTAGACTCGGAAGGAAAATTAAAATAAAATGAATTAAAATAAACATAAATTAATACTTATGTTTATTTGGCGCCATTTTGTACAATAAGATAAATGCATGAAGGGATGAGATTTGCTCGGATTTCCTACCCGATGATAGTCTTGGCCCGTGTTATAGGGTAGGATCTCTGCAAAATCGCTCCATGTCACTAAATAAAGTGATACCCATTATATACATTACAGTACCTAATACGTAAATTACTAAACAGTAAGTGTCAGCTTCACAGAGTACTACCGAATCAGCGAATAAACATAATTTTGAGTTAGGATTTCTAGATGAGCTCCTTCTTTTATGTATATTATTCCTAATATTGGCCCTAATGTACTTCCTTGGAACACTTCAAAATCATTATTAGTTTCTTCACTTGTATAGTCGCCTTTGAGATTATCCCCTTCTTCTTCGTGCCAACGGCGGTTTTCAAGTCGGTCAAAAAGTATCAACATACATTATTCTGTAAAACATTCCTTGTTGAAATTTATTCTTCTTCTTAAAACAAAAATTCAAAACTTTGAGGCAGAGCAAGTTTTTAATCCCCAAACCATCACGGTTTGATGGTTGCCAATCTGTGGAGCTTTGATTGATCTCGCTGGCACAGACAGACAGACACGGGTCCAAAATTGTTCAGGCAGGCCTGCAACGTAAAACGTGAGTGGGAATTTTGATTTTGGAGAACATTTTCATTTCAACCTTGAAAAGAGAAAACAAAGCCTCCGCTACCTTGATAGACTCGGAAGCAAAACACTAACCAACTTTGTGTTCTATTTTCGGCTTCATCCTCGTATGGAACTGCTGCTCTATCCATGCATGTTTCGAACCAGAGAATACGACAAAGGGGTTTCACACATGAAATTACAGTACTCCAGACCCCTCATGCTTGAATAGCTCTGAGGCACGTGGACATTCTTCGTCCAGAAAAAAAACCCAATGAGTGGTAAAGTACTCAGACAGACGAGCTGTAGGGGAGCGGGAAACCGTTGGGGTGGAAGTCAGGGGTTTTTTCTCCAATTTTTTCAGTCACTTTTTCTCCCTCAAACTCATTAAATGGACAGCGAGCTCCTGGCAGTCCTATAAAATTCTTAGTTGGTATGTGGATAAAGTATTTTTCTAACGATTACCATTTCTGAAAGACAGGAAAAAAAGTTAAAAAAAAAACAATCGAAAGCCTGTTTAAAGATAAATAATACAGGCTTTCTTTATTATCTGCAGCCCTTTCCATTGCATAAACATTTATCGAGAACGGGTCAGTTCCGTACAACCAAAATTGCCAAAACTGTGCTTTTATTCTGGTAAAAATGAACAGCTCCCACTAGTACATTTCCATTTTGAATGAATAATTGCCAAATTCACTGCTGTGAGCTGCTGTTTGTGCTGCTCTATCTGTAGTTCTTCTTATATGTTCACCAAAAGTGATTTTGGTGTCCAACATGGAACATTTGGTGGCGAATCAGGAATGCAAGTGGGTCGATTCTTCGATGACACTTCCATTGCAAGTCTTCAAAGACTCTCTACAATTTCGGTTCCAATTCTTCTGCTCATTTCTGCTAAGCTATTCATAGAAAAAATCTATCAAGTACAATTTAGGGAGGAGGGGGAATCAGGGTATCGAAAAATTGTGGTATTTTCCCCCAAAAATCGAGGGTTTTCATGAATAAAATACTCTTACCAGGAAAATAAGTTCGTAATGACACATTTACCCAATACACTCATCTTCAAAACATTATAGGTAGCTTGTCTCGATGCACTCGACCTTGATACAAACTCCTTATCGCTTCGGCAGTTGTTGCTTACACTTGTACCTGGTACGGAAGTGTCATTAGAATACATCTCGATCACCAGAACTTTTGTACGTGAATGTCACCGTCTGTAAATTCCACAGTACCAATGTGCCCCGACACTAATAATCAGGTGGAATTTCCCTCGGATCCTTCTATAGGCTTGAAATTCTCCCTCCCCCCACTCTTATTTCCCCAAAATGGAGCCGATATACCAAATTCATCATAATCGGTCAATGGAAACCGGGCAAAGTCAATCTCCCATCCCGCGTTTAAAAATACAGGGTGTCTACACCGTATTGGGCATAACTTCAGGGTTTGATTCTACTAGGTATTTCCAAAAAAATGTCTCGTAGCAAATTTGTTAAATCCCCTGTTTTTCAATTTAAAGATTTTTTTCGAGTTTTCGACTTTTGGTCATTAAAATTAGTATTACCTTGTGCAAAACCAGAAACTTTTAGCAATAAAACATTTTTAAAGAATCAAGTAAAAAGCAAACCTCAATTTTTTCTCGAAATTTGGCTTTTTTTAGTCGACGTTCTCACTTTGAACTACGAGTAACTTACTCCATTCATCTAACTTCCTTGGCAATCATGAAATAGTCACTAAATTATAAAAATTTTCCAAAATCGGCTAAATATTACTCGCAAAAAAGGAAATAATTGGAGAATCTCAATAAAAATTCATTTATTCACTTTCCATATTTTTGATAAGGCAAACAGTGTTTGCTTTGTTTGCCTGGGGGAAATGCTACTGATCCCCATCACCAGTAGTAGCTATTGCCCGTCGATATTGTATGAATACCTATTCCCATTGTGTTTCGGAATTCAAAAAGTGGAATCCACTCGCTCAGAGCGTGGGAGGTTGGGAAAACGGGTTCTCTGCGCTATCACCGTACGAGTCCTTCCCCGCTCAAGAGCCGTCCTTAGGAGTCGTAAAGGACCGCGCTATCGCGGCGACACCACGCATCCCATGAAAACCCCCGGGGAAGGAGAAGACACCCTATTGAATAAACAAGACCCATTAGCGAGGACCTCGGAACTTGTTGCCCCCTTCGGTACCGTCGATACGCGAGCGCAGTCTGTCGGACACAATCCCAACTTGACACACACGATTACAACCGTCGTTTCCTTGAGTTTCACCCCCCTCCACCGGTGGAGGTTTGAACTCCCTTTGGGCTCCTAATTGGGCTCGACTTGCCACAAGTTTCCGTTCAGAAACAGAGAAACTTGATTACACACATCCAGCTTTTCCATGTGTTTGTGGCAACGAATTTTCGAAGGATCTCTCCAATTGATTTTTTTCAATTTTCAACTATTATTATTTTTAATAATGAAAAAAAAATTGTCAAGAAAAAACGAATATTACTTCTCGATGGTACGTCCGTGCTATTGTGTTGGCGGAACTGAGAAACAGCTTGGGGACGTGCGTCTGATGGATTCGTGCTCTCTCATAGCCTGGTTTCTGAAACTACTTGATTCTACTGGGATTTCTGTGGTGTACGGATGTTAAACTGTTATTCCTAAAATTGATTGAATATGAAGCTGTGTTCAAGATCGATGTTATTCTCCGTTTTCCACAATTGAGTAAGATAAACCTCCGAGTAAGTTGTGTAAGTAGCATTTTATCCCAATCGTCCGATACACCCCCCCCCCCCCTCTTAAAATTCGATGGTTTACGTTTCAAAGCATGTAGAATCCGAAAATCGAATTAAAAACGCTGCCTCCAAAGAACACAGCATTGCCATTTTCATTACCTAGGTACCTACCTATCAACCTTATTTTCGCTTCTTAATCGAGTTATTTTGGAATAAATAAACGCTTCCCAGTCAATTCGAAGAAATAGGGAGTTCAGGTGCCTTCAATAGGAAATTTGATTACTGGACGCAAAACAGAGTAGGTACAACTCGAAGAAACGAAAAACGATCGGAATTTGGTCAGCTAATATTTTTGAGCGGAGATTAGTCCTCCTTTGCGATTCACACTCGTGTTTCTAATTTATCATAAATCCAAACCCTTAAATTCACATACATATAGGGAGCGAACGGCTGCTCCTTCTGAGCTTTGGGTGGTCTCATCCGATATCAACAATATCTTCATATCGAAACTTTTGCTTTATATCAAATTTCCGAATGAAGGCACCCACCACCACCCTATTTTTTTCGAATTTATTGTGTAGGGTTCATTTCATGCAAATAAATTGATTGTGAAGTAAGTAGGTCGGTAATGACAATGACAAAGCAGGCTGGTGATCTATACAGAAAAATAATAATCCTTTGTGTAATAATTTGCAGCGTTTTTGATTCGTGTGTTATACTACTATAATATCAATATTTATACTAATATAATATTTGTAGTAGGTATATCAACAATTATACTACAATATTAACTGCGAACTTAACCAATCTTAACCGTTTCAAATATTTTTGTACGAGCCAGAGGAACAAAACGAGTGTCAGTTCTCAACATGTTCTTCATTTACTCTCTCTTGTCAAGGAGCTGGACTCCTACCGTGCTAAGGATTTCCACATTCACGTACGTAATACGCAGAAAGCATCTCACGGTCATCAAAACTTGGCTTAAGGATTGTATCTTGATCACGATATAATGGATCAAATCTTGATCCCATGGCCCTCCTCAGTGTCTTCAGGAGGTTTTCTTCCTTAACTTACATGCCTTAACCGGTCAATCAACTCAGGATTCCGTCCTTCTATGCAATTTAGTCCGTCCTTTTTCCGTTCTCTCTTCTATTTTAGCGTATCTCGGTACAAGCAAGCTCTGTTCGTGACTCGACGGTACGTGCTCGCCATTCCTTCCAGTCTTTCCAACAAAGAAAGGGTCACAATGCGGGTGATCCAATACTGCTGATGGACCTCCCAATTCCAATACCATTTGGAGCGCCACTCGTTAATGGAACAACCGATTGTTAGCTTCGAAGAAACCTCGGGTCACCTCCTCAACGTCTTATCCGTCTAATTCTATCTTCACCGGTGTACTATGGATACAAAGTTTCCAAAATACTTACTTCCAACTTCATAGTCGACCTCCATCTGGTACCATCACTAGTAAATTCGGACTGCAAGACCGTTGCTCTGAATACATTAGCCCTCTTCAATCCAATATTGTTGTCTAGAATATTCATCCTCTATAATTATAGCAATGTTATTGACTATTGCTGTGAATGAATACCTAAAGTATTTATTCGAGTTCATTGTGTGTCAATGAATGAGGAATTTCACCATGTCGGAATTTCCTATTTTTGACCCCAAAATCGGATTCAGCACCTCTAAAAACCTCCTAAGGCAAACTTTCAGCCCGAACTTCCTAATTTACGAATAAACAAAACAGTGTAGAAAATACGAATGTTTAAAAAAACCGGGAAAATGACGTCATGCTGGAATAGTTCATTTATGGCCGCTTGAAGCGCTGAGATCGAGAAATCCATAGTCGCCAGATGCAAAATTTCATGAAACAGTAAAGTTCGAAATCGAAAAACTGAAGAAAAAGATAGAAAAAGCGAGATGGGGAAAATTAGGTTTCCTCTGTTTTTGTTTGATAACTTTTCTCTTAGAAAACACGATTTCGTCGTCCCAATGGGCAACACTGGGAGAAGACGGCGATCCGAACAGCCCAATCAGCGAGCGTTCCCGCTGCACGTCTGTTTTCCCGGTTAGTTTTAAAATTAAAAATTCTGACTGTCTCCCAAAAATAACAGGAGACTTATTTTCCGAAATCAGCCCGATTTTAATCTATCCCACACCATTAACTATTCAGGAAAAATGCAAACAGAAATCGATGAAATTCCTCATTGCGATGGAGCGATAGACTATCGCGAAAGTTATAGTAAATTATTTTATTAATTTATGATATTGTTTGGCATCACCATTTAATATTCTTATTTTCAAGTTCAATTCCTCTGTGCGATAATTTTGGCCTTGAATTAATATTCATGTGATGAGATGAATTTGTTGATAAATTTTTCAAATAGAAAAAGAATCGGTTTTCTATTGAAAGTTGAATATGCCACGATTCACTATCATTGTGATGAGATCGGGGATGTGTTTAGTTCTTCTTCATTCTCAAATAAGTATCTCTTATTGTTCATTCGTAAAACCTTTTGAAATTGAGAATTTCGAAGAGAGAAGACAGCACTTATGGCATTGTAAACCAAAGTCACACTCCACCCTTCTCGGCTCCCTCTAATCCTTATGTATTCCTTCAGAGGGTTATTGCCCTAATCCGAGAGATAGCAGTGTTTGCTTCATTCTTCCCAAACCAGAATGACTGTGTGCTCAGCTTCAAACCCTTCCACCCGCTGCACTCCTTCAGAATAAGACTCTTAACCGTGCTGTAATTAATTTTTCTCTCCCCCCCCCCCCACTTCTCCCCTCGACACCGACGACTCAAATAAACACCGTCACGTTTAAATGTTTGCTTAGCTTAATACACTTTTCCTCCTGAACCAACTAAGTCGTGTTATTTGTTTGAGGTTCTTAATAATTAGGTATGGTTGGTACAAATTTCGTTCTGTCTTTCAAAATTCAAGATTGAATCTGAAAAATTGAGGAGTTTGTTCGTATTGGTGACGTGATTTCCGCAAAGAACACTTCAATTGCCAAAAATGCAGTAATTTCGATAATATTGACTTCAAATTTTGAAGTAGTGGCTAAGACAGGTGTTTTTTTGGACAAAATTTCCCTTTTGGATTTTCATTTTAATCTTGTCAAGGTTTTTTCTGAACTAAATATAATCAATATTCAAGGAATGAATTTACTGGCTAATTGTTATTCTACTCTTTATTCAAAAACTACTATTTATAAGACGGGTTTGGAATAACCACATGATTCCTTGAAGGGGAATTTCGTACTTTATCGGAGGTTTTGACCTTTTGGCAATACTGATCCACATTATCGAAACAGATATTCATTACAAAAACCGATAGACACACACACACACACACACACAGACATATACCTATGGTTTTTTCGTGGATTTTGATTCAGAATGGTCTAAAACGGATCAGTGTATGGTTATTTTTTTCCTTTTTCTGTTGAGTGTTGTCCAATTTTACCCCAGATCAATCCCATAAGGACGTCCTAAAAACCAATCAAAAACTGGGGAACCTGATCCGAAGATCGAATTGAAATTGATCAATATTTCCGAGAACTCTGATCCAAGAACCATAGGGAAACATATCCAAAACCTCTAAGGAAACTGATCTAAGGGTAATAGGGGAATTACTGAGTATTGTGAGTGTTTATTAAATCTGTGGACATATTATAATACACATAATAATGCATTATGTATTCCGCTGTTACCAAATTAACGTTCATACATTGCCACACCCACCAACAATTTTAAATGAACACTACCGTGTATCTAAAGCGGTCGTATTTTGGTCAGCTAAAATTTGAACGGAGATTAGGTCTCTTGCTATTCACACTCGTGTTTCTGATTTATCGTAAGTCTAACCCTTGAGTTCTCGTAGGGAGCAAACAGTTTGTCCTACAGAGCTCCGCGTGGTCTTTAAAAATTTAAAAATTCAATACTATCTTAAATTGGTGGAAAAAACGATACCTTTATCTTAGAGATGCCGGGATTTTCAGAGCTGGGGCGTTTTCAAAATTTCAACTCTTAATTTTCAACCCTTAGAAGTGACTGATATCAATCAAAAGCTTCGGGGCACAACTAGACCCCAAATGGAGCCCATATACCATATTTCATCAAAATCGGTCCTGGGAACTATGGAAAATTCCGCGTACTGCGGACGGACGGCCAAATTTTCATTCGATTTTTGGATTCTATTTACCTTGGAACTTGAACCAACAAATTTTGAGGGGGTTAAAAATAATAAACCAAAAGGTTTATATTTAATTTAATTTTTTTTATTTTATAATTTAAAAAAAAACAGATACTTGTAAAAGGTATTCGGTATTTGAAAGGCCTTTGTCACAGAACATCAAGGTTCGTTTGAGAGTGGAAACGGAAAGTGAAGTATGAGCGAGGCATGTTAATTAAGCGGATGATGTCGTGATTGTGGAGGCATCGCCAGTTAATTAGTGGGAGAAGAGCTGGCGGTGTCAGCAGCTGAGCGGGTTAAGTGACAACCAGGCTTCGCTGCCCTCATTCTTGACCCTCATGTTTATTTCTGACGGTTGTGATCGGCTTGCCATCCTTTTCTACTGACCGTTTAACTCGGTTAAAGAGTGCGAACATCTATCAAATAACCTCTGCAGGACTCTTCAATATTTACCCGGCAGAAATGGGGCAACTCTATTTCTGCAAAGTTGCTAATGCCTCCCAGTAAAAAATGCTTTGTGGGTGTGGCACACAGCTTCCTCGTATCCAAAACACGATTGCGTTGATGATCCGAAGCAAAGTGAAATCCTCAAAGCTTTAATCTCCAATTACTTCCCACTTCTCACCAAATTTGATGGTCACATGATGACATGAATGGGGCAGAATCCAGAATCTCAACTACTCAACCCTTGAAAATCCCATCGAAATTAATAGAAACAGGAGACGTAATGCTCATTAGGGGTTTCAAGCTGGTCGCGATGAAGGGACGATTAATAATGGACTGTCCAGAGCCCCGAATACAAAATCCGTGAAAATTTCACCAAAATCGGACAGCAATTTTGTATAATTTTGCCTGTTGCAAGTTTTATTTCTTCTTGGTGTTTATTGAGGGGTTCAGAAGGTAGAGAGAATTTTTTGAAACCTCTTATTCCTTTAATTTTTTCCGCAAGTATCGGCCGACAACTAATTATACTATAAGTCAAACATATTGTTAAGTAATGCATGCATTCCAGGGGACGTCCCATAGGATAAGCGGTAGATCATTTTCTAGTGGCATTGGACCATCGAATTTGAAGAGCTTTTGAAAATTCATGATCTACGATACCCAACAAGCGAATTCGAGTAAAAAAAACACGAAATATGCAGTTTCTGGTGCCCTGGCCCCATGGTGGCACCACTATTAGTTCCATGGTGGTACAGAGAATAATTCATGAAAATCCGGAGGTATAATGAGAATTTTTCCCAATTTCAAAGCTTGGGTACAATTAGTAATCTGTAAAGGAGCCGAAATATTAAAAAATCGGATATTTTGTGAATATTATCCCCCACTCGCCCCCTCCTCATGCTAATTTTGATACTCTGGTGAAATAGTGTGCAAGTTGGAAAACGTTTGAGTCGAAAAAAAAAACACGCAAATCGGTAGGAAATTGAGGCCTGGGCAGAGTTTACAAGATTATGCCCGCAAATCAACGTTTTTGAGCATTAACCCCCCCTTCCCCCCTTTAAAAGGCAAAATTCGAAATTCCGGCGACGTAGTGCACAACTAGATAGATTTCAGCGTCGAACAAAAAATGAATCACGAAAATCGGTGCGAACTAAGGCCTGGGCAGACGACACAAGATTTTGTCACACACACACACAGACCTACACCTATGATTTTTTCGCGTATTTGAATTCAGAATGGTCTAAAACGGATTAGTGTGTGGTTATTTTGTTTTCTGTTGTGTTTTGTCCAACTTTTCCTCAGATCGATCGCATAAGGACGCCCAAGTCTTACTGTGAGACGTCCTAAAAACTGGACTCGTGTTTTCACATTTAGTCATTAATTAAATGAGACAAAATTTATCATAATTTTACATTTTCAAACGGTGGCCATTTACGAACGACGAGTCTTTGAAGTGGCGGAATAATTTTCCATTTTCTTATTAACTTTATTAAAAATAATTTGCCGCTACTTACCTTGAAATGTAAGAAATCTGATTTTGAAGAGGGGGTTAAATATTTTTTCCGTGGTCGAGATTGATAATAATAAACCAAAATCCAAAATATGAGCATTAATAACTTAGGTAACTACACATTCTATTCGGAGGCATTCGACGGAATGGCATGCTCCAAAGTCGTTACCTACCCTTTCGTTAGCGTCAAGGGCTTGGTAGTTAACTGATGGAACAGTTTCTTAACGGCCGTTCTTAAATTAAATTATACAGGCTCGTAAACCAAACGACGGGTAGAGGTTGAAAAATGAGAAGAAAAAACGGGGGTTGGAATCCAGGTCGTAAAGAAGAGGGCATTTTCTTGTGACTTCAGTTCTTCTTGGTTGCAAGTTATAACTAACTGAGATCAGAGATAGAGGGGTGTATCGCCAGGTATGGACTTAGTTCACCGTGATGTTGGTGGAGTATGTAGCGTAATATCACATATCCTGATGTGTGTGTTCGTACTATTTACTATTGAAGAAAAACCAATATCTTTCTACTAGCTACTAATAGCACTTCTCCTAGCTATCTAGGGTATCTTTGTCTTTCTCAAATAACATTCAGGTCTACAGTTGAAGCCTTCTCACGCCCTGTTCAAACCTTAAATCGGAACGCAGTAGATATAAACGGACCAAAGTTGAAAGCAATGCTTCTAATTGCACAATCCTCCGCAGTTGGAACTATATTAATCAAAGTATGGTTTAACTTCTTAGTAGTAGGTACCCAAAATTTATTTTTGTGCACAAATTATTTCTTGTGCGCAAATTATTTCACATAGATTAATTTTTTTCCTGTATAGATCATTCGTCTGCAAAGATCACATCTTTGCCATTGTCACTATTTTTTTATCTTTTGTTTTTCACCCACCTATTAGGGCAATTTTGAAAATTTCAACCCCCTCATTTTCACCCCTTAGAAGTGACTGACATCAATCAAAAGGGGTGAAAATGAAGGGTTGAAATTTTCAAAAATTCCCTAGTAATAATTTACAGCGTTTTTTTTAAATACTATTTTTTTCTATATTTTCAAGGATTCTGAATCACTGGTATAAGGCCTATCACCTCACAAGTTGAATTTCTTCCGAAACGCTTTGTATCCCGCTTTAAAAGATTGTTAAAACACTGCGAATTATTACACAAAGGTTTATTATTGGTTTATTTTTTTCAATTACGAACCTTTGGAATCGACCAAGAAAAAAATTGTAACCCCCCCTCAAAATTTGTTGGTTTACAATTCAAGGTACGTAGACTGCAAACACCGAATAAAAATTTGGCCGTCCGTACGCGGCACTTTCCCCACTTGGCATTGACCGATTTTGATTAAATTTGGTTTGTATAGTTGTGCTCCATTTGGGGTCTAGTTGTGACTCGAAGATTTTATAGGTCACTTCTAAGGGTTGAAAAATTAAATTTTTGAGATCAAAAGAAGCCCTGTAGGACAAACTGTTCGTTCCCTACAAGAATTTAAGGGTTGGACGTAAATTTTGAGAGATGGGTGGGGGGGTACTTTTTTTTTCTTGGTCGATTCCAAAGGTTCATTATTGAAAATAATAAACCAAAATCGGGTTTGCCCACAAAACGGCTTATGTATATTCTAAAAAGAAAAATCAGTTTTTCGATTCTACATACCTTAAAACGTTGACCATCAAATTTTGAGGAGGGTTAGACTATTTCTTCTTGCTCGATTCAGAAGGTCCATTATTGAAAAAATGGATATACCAATAAAAGAAAATGAAAATGAGATTTTTCTTGACACAACCAAAAACTCGTTTTTTTTTTCAATGTGGCTCATATCTATCGGTTTTCATCAGAAGGGTTTATGTCCAAATAAGAAATGGCCGTGTCTCCCTCAAAACGCATGCTAAATTTTCAAAATTCGGTCTTACCATCAGAAGTAGTCCCCCTTTACCTCAGATGTATCGCATATGGACTCCCAGGTCCTAAAAATAAATTAATTAATTTAAAAAAAAATACGGGTACGGGGCGTGAAATTGTTTGACAAAAAGTTATTCGTGCTTATAATCCGATGTGCTGCTCTGAGATGGGCTTCAACACCAGAGTCACAAAAAACTACCTGCCTCAATGTGCCATCAGTCCAAAGTGCACTTCGAAATAGGATAATCAAAACGAGCACTCCCTCGATTCAGAAAAAGAACGAAGGATCTCAAGAAATCCGGTAGAGGAGCGATCATTCCGCCGTAACCACCCATAAAAGCACAGGTGAGACTTGCAAGAGAAACGATAAAAGTATTCCACGAGGTATTCGTACACCTTTTTTTGGCACAGGTTTCCTCTCTCTTTGATTTAATATCGCCGGAGAAGGCTCTAGGTGTAGCAATGATAAGAACGGCAATACTCTCCTTTTCCCGCGGAAAAGTTGCCCTTTATATTTCACGTTTTATTGCCCAGCATAAATCCCCGACGGATCCAATATGGCTCTGTGCCCCTCTGCACCCCTTAACCCGTGGGTTCTTCAGCTATTTGCATATACAGGATTCTCTCCAACACCATCCGAAACTTCCTCATGGAGGGTTAGAAACTTATTAAAGGATTCAAAGGCACCGTTAAATGCATTCTAGGCTTAATATGCCGTGATTAATTGCTCATGATTGGGGTGACACTGCTTACGTCAGGTTGGGTTTTCACTTTCGGTAGGATTTTGCGGTTATCCCACCTGATAGGGGTAATCGTAAAACCAAAGGGGCGAGTGCCCTTGATTAATTTCTGAGCTTTGCATAAATTTAAATATCCATAAACATCCCGCATGCAGTAATCCTTAGTCGACAGTTACCTGAACTAATTGTGCTTACCCGGAAGCATCATGAGAACTTATTGAGTCCCTGTTATTAAATATTATATTATGTAGGTGAAGGTAGAAGATACATTAAGAATAATTTTCAAGTTTTGAATCTGAGGATTTATCAAATTTTTTTTCAAATTGAGTGTTTCAGATGATAGAGTTGGTTGGAAGGTCAATCACACTATATCTACTCATCCATTGTATCTATCAAGAGCGGGGCTACATTACAATCATAATAATTATAATCATAGCCAATTAAAATTACAACATTCAATTAGATATAACTCAACTAAATTGTAATTGTGATTTAAAATGTTCACCAATAAGATTTTATCAGAATTTGACTCACGGTGGTCCAAAATTTACAGTCTATCCTGAAACTATGATGTTTCTAACTGTCAGTTACTGACGATGACTTTACCGTAAAATCAAGTTAACTTTAAAATCATTTTAAAAATAGAAACATATTGTTAAGTAATGCATGCATTCCAGGGGACGTCCCATTGGATAAGCATAAGGTCAATTAATACCAGTTGGTAAGCGAAAAAACTTTCTTACTCGATGTTATTTATAGAGTATTTTAGGCAAGAAATAGTGCCCCCCCCCATCCATTATCCAACACAACATTTCTAGCGGCATGGGAGCCTCGAATTTGAAGAGCATTTTGAAATCCCATGATCTACGACACCCAACATGCAAATTCTTATTCAAGGGAAAGTTCCGCGTACGGCGGACGGACGGCCAAATTTTTATTCGATTTTTGGATTCTACGTACCTTGAAACGTAAACCATCAAATTTTGAGGGGGTGTCAAAAAAAAATTTCTTGGTCGATTCCAAAGGTTCATTACTTATTGAAAATAATAAACCAAAAGTATGATTCTCAGAGAAAATCGTTTAAAAAAATCGATTTTTAATGAACTCATAGAAAAAATCGTATTCAAAATACGAATAAGGGGGAAAATCGTTTTCAAAGTGTGAATACGATTGTATTCGTATTCATGTTCATATTCATACCTGTATTCGTTTTCATAATCATAAAATCGCAGATATGATTTGTATTCATACTCGTATTTATGAATAGGCTAAGAATTAGCCCATCTCTGAATGGAACTACGAGCTCAGAGAAGATTATTGCTGGTTTGGTGACGGTTATCGTAGGACACCTCCACATCAGTTCTCCAATGGCGAGGTTAGCAGACTAATATGTAAGCATCTGGTATATATGCCAATTTTTCCCTTCCCAGTTACCTATCTTACGAGTTATTGAGAAATACGAGTTTATCTCGTTTTTCGCTTAATATGAATAGCAGTGTCCTACAGTATTCGTAGATTGCAAAATGTTGTTCGGAATGACAATATTATTACTGAATTTCGAGTGTGTCTGATACTGGGTTCCAAAAAGGACCACTCTCAGAATCAGACAGGAGGTGTCTGATACTGGTCATTTCGACAAAATCGTTTGTACCTTGTCAAATAATAATTTACGAAATATAATAGTTTGTTGAGTTTCTATCGAAGATTGGAGTGACTGTTTCTAGACCTTAGGGCGTCTGATATTGGAGCCATCCAAATTTCTCCGTGTCTGACATGGTGCAAGAGCTTGGTTTTGGAGAAACCCCGTTAAATCCGAAAAACGTGGACTTCTTCGATTTCCAAGTATTGGTGAGTTGTCAAGAAGTTGGGGCACCTAATTATGCCCCCCCCCCCCCCCCCCAATAAATTTCCGATGAAATCACGCCTCGCAGAATAAAGAAACCTGAGAATCTACGCTTGTAGTGTCTGATACTGGTGCTTTCACCTTATGTACCAGGGCTCGTTCACATCAAAGCACATTCTTCCTCAGTTTAGAATAAAAACGTTACAATTCAAGAATGACGTTCTCCAGGAAGCGAAGCGAGTATTATTATTTACAATACGTCATACTTACTTCCGGGAGGTAACGCACTTTGAGCATCAGCTTGTTGGTCAATCGTCTAAATCACACCTACAACATTAGTTCATGTATCTTCCGCTAGGGATAGTGAATCATTCTTCCCTTGATTCACCTGCATCGTATCACCTCAAGCTTTACCAAAATAGGTAACTAAGCTAATCTCATGTGATTCAAAGGAAAAACGCTTTATTATCCCTAGCGGAGGATACATGAACTAATGCATGTTGGCACCTACTGAGGATAATGAATAACCCCTAGGGAAAATACAGCGGCATATCATTTCCTTTTCTACACGTAGCCAGGGAAATAGGAAAAATCCGAAGGTTGAAGGAGCATGTTTGTCTGTTACTCCTTGCAGGGTGACCCATCCCACTCAGGGGGGACCCCCTCGGGAAAAGGCGTCTCGGTATGTTGATGGGGGCGAAACTCTTCAGAGATCGAGATTTTCCAATTTCACACCTCCCTGACTGCCGCAATAAATGAAACTGAGTCTCCCACTCCACACCGCGCCAATTCGAGTTCTTTCACCGAGCAGGAGGTTCTTCGGCAAGGGAGAGCCTTCTTCCTTCCAAGCCGTTTTTCCTTTCCCCCTTCACCAATCTCTTGGTAAAACGAAAAGCTAATGTTTTAGAAAGTCAACACCGGTGATAATGCCTTCATCCTGTAAAACCGACGAAATGTCTTTTCCCCTCTTCACATTATGCCAACTTCTTAGAGTACCAAACTCCAAGAAGCTCCCACCACGATTTTGAGAGATCTCAAGAACAATTTAAATATTTCTTTGAATTGAGATTGTATTTCGGATCGAACCTGTTAAATGCGAAATTGTTGTTCAAATGGAAATTTTTAAATAACAAGATCCGGATTTGAAAGGGTTTTTTCAGCTGAAGTTCATAGGAAGGCGGATTTGTTCAATGATATTGCCTAGACCTCCTTATTAGGTATTCTTTACAATAAAACCGTCGTATATTTATTAATTTCTATAGGCATTAATTCCCAATAAAATACGAATCAGTTTACATTAATATAAAATACAATTGACATGATAAGTACACTATCGTGTAGAAAGAAACTTGAAATACGAATACTGCAAATCCATTTGGATGATTATTTCCTATGAATTATTCCCAACATAATGCAAGGTACAAATTAATGAAATCATCGCAAAAGAATCTGCCAAGTGGGTGTGGCACATAGCTTCCTTGTATCCATGCAAGGCACGCGCGAGGTAGGTTTCCCTTCTCACTCCAGCAATAAAGAACTTCAATAAACCTATGTATAATATACATACATATATTATGTTTGTGTATTATTATATACATATTATGTATGATATGTGTTTATATATATTACCATTGTCACTGCATTTCGTTGTTACGACAAATAAAACTGAATAAGATTCTGATAACCCGATTTTATAGATGATCCGATGCATAGTTGGTAATCTCAAAACATCAATCTCTAAGTACCTTGCACTACCCTAATTGGGGACCAACTACGCGCCCGCCCGCATAATCCCAGAAATGTTCATTGACATCGGATGGGAAATGTAGAAGTTGGCTGTTACAAGGAATTCGCGTTTGAGCATGTGCAGCAGCTGCTATCAGTCCAGGGCTGATGATTTTCATAGGGGACCGTCTACACGCCAATCCGCACAACCCCTGAAAATTTCATCGACATTGGACAAGAACTTCGTATAGTTTTGCCTGGTACAAGGTTTTTATCACAGACAGACACACAGACTGACAGACAGATAAAATTACTCAGAAAGGCCTGAAATGTAAAACGGAATCAGGTCATGAAAAACGCAAGGTAGCGCTAGTGTGAGGGGGGGGAGGGGGTTATCCAGGTCGGCTCTCCTACACCAGTTCTTACTGGCTAACTCTTCTTTCCGATTTGCCGGTATCTTCGAGTAGATTATTATTGATGGTATCAAATCCAATCCACCGCTGACCCGTTCAGCTGATTGTGAAGGAGTGCCATTTTAGGGCTCAATTCCAGTAAGGCGTAAGGTCATTCTGAAATTGTTTAGAAAGCTTTGACAATTATTTTAATTTTGGGGACTCAAATGGTTTCAATGAGGAAACAAAAAAAATTTTATTTACTTTTTGTAGGTAGGAAAAAAATTGTTTACGAAGATTCTTATCGTGGTGATTTCGTACCATGGTGATTGGTGATGCAGAAACGTGCGGAATTTCATGCTACTACGTACTTAGGTACGTAAAATTCAAAACTTAGGTTTGGGCATAAATTGAAATGCTCAATTATCACCTTCTCCACCCAACCCAGGAACAAAATGGCTAAAGGACTTTGGATGGGGGAAACAGAATCCGTGGATTTCAGACCAAAACGGGAACGGTTAACTCTGAAAATGGAGGCATGAATATTATCGCATTATTAACAGATGCAGGTTGGAGTTTGAAACGAAATCAATACACCAAATAATTGAAATTATGAATGCGGAATGATAAACATGATGATCCTGCCCGCACTGATCACCCCCACTCGGGAGTCAATTGTGGTTTTTATTCGGTTCATGTATCCCCCTATTCTTCATCCCCTGCCTCTGTTTGCTCTCAGGCCTTCATCTCCTTTTGTCAGAGACTGTAATATATTATATCATGGTTGAGCTGAGCTTAGCTAAACCAGAAGCTTGCACCATCGAGCGGGATAACATAGAAAAGAAGAAGCAAAAGATTTCGATAGGCAGCATCTTGAAGAAGAATACTGTTCAGAATAGCTATTTTTCCGGCTAGGGCTCACGTAATTTCCTAACCATCGTAGTAGATGGCAAAATCTGAAATTAAACTCTTTTTCAAGTCATATGTATAATTTTTCAACCCTGGACAGCCAAATAGCCTATCAGAACCAATATTTGCGGTTTTTTCTAATGAATCGGTGATTTGGACGACTACTCGGGCTTAGGTATTCAGTATAGAGAGCATCTAATTGAGAATAGAAGAATCAATTAGGATCCGAATGTTGATAAAATTGTAAGGCCTCCGACGACTCAATTGTTTTTCAACTTCGAAGTTGTCCTTCAATGTTCAATTAAACAATAATTTCATCAGTGGGACTCCTCTCTAACTGGAAGTGGTTATGATAATTGTGTCCAAGGATATTACTTTCTAAACGGATTGTAGTGTTTCTCAAATAATGATGAAAATGAGTGCTTCCCAATAATCAGTTAATTTCCTTATCGGCTCCTATGGTACCACGAAGAGGATGAATCTTCTCAAAGTTTCCATAAAGTAAAAATTAATGTATCATCAAAATTGTTGATTGGATAAGGTTGGTTTGTTGTGAGTGCAAATGTATATTATATCTTTCAATTTGAATTGATTACTCAATATAACTTCTTGCTACAAATGCTTGACACCATTATAACACATAGATTATCGTTCAATGGTCATTAGTTTCTTTTTTGCAATTCAAGGAAGAAAAAATTGACAGAACAACTAAAAACCGTCTGCCTAGTGGGTGTGGGCACATAATATCTCCCTCGTACCCATAACTCGATTATATGTAAAGATGGTAGCTTATTTCAAAACATCAATCTCTCAGCACCTTGCACTACCCTGAAAGGGGACCATCTACAACCCAACCCGCATGAACCTTGAAATTTCATCAAAATCGGACGAAAACTTCGTATAGCTTTCCCCGTTACAGGGATTTCATGACAGACACACAGACAGACACGGAATCAAAATTGTTCAGGAAGGCGAGTGGAAATTCTTATTTTGGAGAACTTTTTTTTTTCAAACCTTGAAAATTGAAAACAAAGCTTCCGCTACCTTGGTAGACTCGGATTTCAGATTAATTAGTAGGTATTTTAAATTTTTGGAAATAGAACCCATCTGTCATAAGAACATCGAGTCTGATAAGCTGGGGTATCGATTTGAAGTAAAAATGAATAATAACTGGCTAGAATTTTACTCTCCTGATTCAACAGCATGATATCTCTCTTTTTCCTGAAGAACTTGATATTAAATTTTGCTTCGCTCTCCTTCAATTTCCATAATTTTTACGTTCTTCCCGGAATTCCTCCAGCACTTTATACAGTCGAGAGAGCTTCCGAGCTTTTTATTCCCGTTGTTTCCGAGTTGGTGTCGGGTTGTTGCTTCCTCTTCTACGAGGCTATTATTAAAGTCTTCTCTTTATAAAAACATAAGTAGCTTTTGGCTCTACTCTTTTCTCGAAGAATTACGGGTCCCCACGTCCGAGGTAAACGCTTTCCCTTTCTTTATTCAATTTCCCAATCGTTCGTTTTTCTTCTACATACTCCTAAATTCAGCTATTATCGGGTTATTGTTATGGATGTGTGTTATTTTTTTTTAGTAGAGAGGTTTGAGTTTTATTAGGAACCTTTCTCATCTAAAATAAACGGCGGTTCCATCTCCCTCGAATTATGTTTTACTTTTCTATTCCAAAGTTTCAACTGAGTGGATCCAAACATGACGGACTTACTTTGACGTGGAATATGGAAACATTTTCATGCCGATTAGAGAAACCGCATAATGACCCAACCTCATTATTCAACGTTTTTAAACATTTAAACATTTAGACACAAACAAGAATAGAAAGTAACTGAAAATTTTAATAACACCTGCACAACGTCGGAGAAAGTAAATTTTTTAAAGTAAAATTACAGGTTTTCTGGTCCGCGAGAAGGTTTGTCAAGCAAAGCCCGAAGGAAGAGTGACGGAATATAATTCAGAGACCAGTAGTTGTAATCTGCAATGAAAGGAACAACAACGTTCAAGAGCTGATATGCACCATTGAAATCATATAAATTTAACGGAAAAATATCTAGAACACATAAAAATTGCGAATCCTTCAACAGTAATAGCTTGCACCAAGAATCTCTGTGGTTAGCCTCTTTCAATTTAGAATGTAATTTAATATAAAATCACAGAGTAAGTTCGCAAGCTCAAACTTTGAATGAAATGAATGACGGGCTGTAATAGACCTTCCACTTTGTCCCTTAAACTTCAAATCAAAATCAGTGTTTAAGGAAAACAACCTTTGGCATAAATCAATCCGATTTTTAGGCAAATCAATTTTTCTTTTCGCAAATTCCTTACGTTTTGACAGATACTGGGGTCCTTGTCACTGAAAAAAAGTGTTTTTCTCTCTCTCAAAAAAACAAAAAAAATGTTTATCGTTCAAGGTCTTGTACTTATTCAATAAACTATAATAGCTCTCTTCTACACAACTGTTCAACGAATGTAATAGTTGTAAATTGTGTCTTCAAGGCACTTTGAAAAAACTCTGCAAATTATTACACAAAAGTTTATTAATGTTCTATATAGATCACTCGCCTGCAAAAAACACAAACCTTGAAACAAACCAACAAGTTTTAAGGAGGGGTTGAAGTTTTTCTTTATTGGTCGATTCCAAAGGTTCATTAAAGAAAATAATAAACCAATATGGTTTATGAATTTCATATCAGAGTTAACTGGTGCTTAAAGTGCATGTTGACAATCGAGACTCGCTAATTCAAAGGTAATGATTTAAGCATTTATCTTGGGCAAAATATATTTCAAGAGAATTACCTAACCATTAATATATTGTGGTATAGTTTTGGAAGTCTGATTTTTACCTGCTTTATAGTCTTTACCTAGTTTTTTTACCTTGTTTTTACTTTATTTATCCACTTTTAAGCCAAAACTGATAGCTGTCCAAAACTGTTAAGGAAAGACTTTTCGCCTCTTGACGACCTGATGCGGAGTCGAGACCCCAGAATTTCTGGGGAGTTTTTACCCTTTGATCGAATCAGTGAGTCAACTTTTATCCAATTCTTTCCTTTTGAAATGCGAGACGTTATATTTCGACGGAGAAAAATGGTGCGTGATATCGGAGCGCCTTTGAAGGTTACAGGTGTGAAGGACTAGACGGGGAGCCCCTATGAACTGAGGATGAAAAATGTTGTCGTGAGATTGCGGCCCTTTTTTAGATTGACAACAGAGCGACAGGAAGGACAGGCAGACGAGGGGGTTAATCCGGAACTCGGACCTTTGTGTGTCCAACGGCTTAGGAAGGAAAATCCCCTGTCCCACCGTCGATTTTCACCGGGTGAGTTTGTAAGACGAGATAGAACTGACAAAACAGACCGAGTGTCTTGGAGAGAGCCTGATTTTTCTCCTTCCTAACGAACAGGGTTCCTTCGAAGTCGAACAGCGAGGGTTGATTGCTAGATTGTTTGAGCCCATTCAACTGAGATGTGGTCTCTACCGTCCAGGCGACTCATAGTTGTAAGACCCTCTTTCACTTTGTACTTGAAACTTTTCATAGTTTCAGCAAACCTCTCCCGAAACTGAGGAGCAGGGAATGACGGCTATTGGTTCTTTAACTCGGAGTTCAAACTATTCAACTTCATTTGGACATTAATTGATTAAGTGACGTGACATTGATGAATGTCAACCCTCAAGGTCTCTCCTACATAGAGCACATAAAACGACGCCTCACATTCCAAAAGGAAACTTCTGCCAAGATGATGACGATAGGAGTTAATATCGTAGCCCGAAATGTTATGATCGTGCTGACATATAATTTTGAAAAATAAGAACAAAAATTGTTTAAACAGATGATTTTTTCCTAGGTTTTGGTGAAATGTATCCTCACAATAGTACTATGATTTTTATTATGTTGTGATTAGCTACCTCTTCGCATTTCTGTCCATTCACTTCCTTGGCTCAAGTGGTAGGAGCTCCGATCCAGAATTGGAACGATAGGAGATCAATCCCTGGTCGCTGGAAGTTAATTTTTGATGATTCAACAATATGGCGCAGTCGCACCGGACCCGAATGGTCTCCTCAGCATTTATTTGAGAACAATTATTCATTAGGATTAGGTCATCAAAACAACTCTCTCCCAAGTCACGAGTCGAGCCACTGCCTATTTGGACAAACGTTGAGGTCAGCAGATCCCCCCCCCCCCCCCATCAATAAGGAACAATAACAACTAACTTTGATTTTGGTGGCTACGTTTATTTTATTTTATCGATACACCATCTACACCTTACTAACCCTGGTAAATCAATCAATAGAATCAGTTTACCGCAAACGAGCGTGTCAAATGAAAAAGGAGGCTACCCTAAATGTTCTGTGAGTGTGGTAGAACTGTGGATGAAGAACAAGACCGAAGACCGATGGGACTTCACTTTATAATGACACTTCGTGACAGCTACACAAAATGGCCTAGCCGACAAGCATGATAGGAGTTACGAAGAATGTAGTCAATTACCACGGAAGTGATCGTCATCAGTAACAAACAATAACTGAAGGTACACCACACAGAGCAGGGCTTATTGTAGTCACAGGTGAAAGAGCGCTTGAATCCCATTGGTCGAAAAAAGTGAAAAGCATACCCAATCAGATTGAAGCAGATATAAGAGGAAGGAGAATTTGGATCCTATTGGCTCAGAGAAGTTGAAGGGATCTGTGAGGGTCAACAAAATTTGTTGATTGGTATTTAATGCCAATCTAGGCAGAAAAAATGAAAGGGAGCTCAAACGGTGAAATAATGTTTCATTTCTTTTTCATTTTCATTTTCTTTTTTTTTTTTTTTTCATTTTTCATTTTTCATTTTTCATATTTCATTTTTTTTTTATATTTCACTTATTTTTTTTTCATTTATTGTTGAATGTGCTTGAAAAGTTCGCAATTTTCAAGAATGATAGGTCTGGTACATATTATGTTGAGAGACCACCTCATTCAGACAATTACCAGACCTATCATTCTTTGAAAATTGCGAACTTTTCAAGCACATTCAACAGGCCCCCTTCGGGCAAAAATGAACAAAGTCTACGTACCGTCTGTTTGTCAGAACAAAACTAAAGTTATGATTGGATTCTCTCAGGTGACTTGCAAAAGCAGAATCACCTTTGTTATCCCCGAAACCCTCTTCATGCTCTTTTATTCTTTCCATAAATTTCGTACTAGTTTGACCACAAATACTCAAGAAAATGTCGGCTTATAAACCCGGCTTTTATGTTTAACAGTAATTTTATCTTTAAAAGAACCCAACGAAGCTTTAAGATTATTTTTATTTCTAAACCCTACTTTGAAACCTCTAGATGATAACATTTTGCCAATTTTGTCAGAAATCTTCCATAGTACTTCTTCCCATACTTATTTACTTTTTCTCTTCTAGCACAACTTCTTTCACCAAATTAGACATGCCGTCTCCACTATTTTTTCTAAGAACCTTATTCCATATGGAATCAATGAGATCCTCATATCCATTGCTCGCGGCTATACTTTGGACAATACTTTTTTCTTTTGATAAATTTTGATCATTCATTGGTATTGAAATATCTCCATGGAAAGCAGCATGTTTACGAAGTAGAGGATGATTTGATGTTCCATGAATAGTGATATCACTCTAGGAATCTTTTCTATATAAAAGAAAACAATGAGATGGATCTCTCAAGAAAATATAGCTCATTTCCACCTAGCTCAAAAGTGAATAATAGTACTAATATTCAAGAGAGCTTAATCGTTATTATAACGGGTTTCACTTTTTCAGAATAATAAATATAGGTAGGTATATTATAACACGTTTTATTTGTAAAGGTTCGAACATCGATTGTCAACTACTTTTTAATAGATAGTTTATTACGTATAATTCAGTTCAGTTCTTGTTATTTCGCAGGGCCGCTCAGAAGATGAGTCTTGGAAGCTCACCTCACAGGAAAAAGCGGTTGACCAGCGAGAGCGAGGGAATGAGCACAGCTCTGTCTCGCCACCCCCCGCCGATACCTCCACCGCTGCTGCGTCGTCTCGGAACAAAGGAGATCTCCGGTCTCGGCAAGGTGAGTCCTTCCGCCAAACTCCACACTCCGGTCGTTGAAGACAGGACGAGTACTTTGTTGAAAACATTTTCAATAAAATCATTTTCACCAAGTTTTCTTCAACACCGGACAAGTGTTTTACAATCGGGCAAGTGAAATTGTTAATAACATTGTTACGGCGCGCGAAAAATATTTACAATTCCTCCCCGAAATGTTACCGGGAACATTTTTGGTAACAAAGTTATTTTTTCCATCAACATTGTTAGCAATACTTGTCAACACCGAGCTGTTATCGAGCCATGAGCGACAACAAACTGGGATTTCTTGTAACATTGTGTTTCACAGGATTTTGAGCCTTTCTATTGGTGAGAGAAGGGTAGAAACATATTGTTAAGTAATTAATGCATTCCAGGGGCCGTCCCATTGGATAAGCATTAGGATTTTATTCATGACAGAAAATACATTTCACGAATGTGTTCTCAGGTCAGTGCGAATTCGCCCGACTCACCAGCATAAAAACATCATTCCTGGTGAAATTGTCAGTCATTTTATTTTGTACCTACACTCTTTCGTTCTTTTATTTCACTGGTTCATATACCACAACTATTTACAACACTATTATAAACATTAATACCTGCAACCCTATCCCGCATATTATCGCCAATATTTTGGTATTCAATAACTCTTTGAATCATAATTTTTTCGCCAACTGATTCTATACGTCCATGTTACAATGAGTGAGGAAGCCCACCCAACTTGGCAGACGTTTTTTTTCTGTTGAGTGTTGTCCTCCTTCACCCCAGATCGATCGCATAAGGACGCCCAAGTGGGACGTCCTAAAAACTGTGATTCACACTACTGTACTGTGAGTTTCGTTCAGGAGGACATCCATCTTCATCTTGTTCAAATTCATTAGTGTTTCATCTTCTCGGATATCCTCTAGAACCCTTTCTTTCTTCGCCAAATATGACCGAACCCTTATTCTCTTGGGTCGTCTAGCTGACGAGCACAAAACTACAACACAAGCGTCAGCAGTAGCTAAATCCGTCTTAGTCAGGGAACTGAAGGACACCTACTTGCTCTGACCCAAATGTTAACAACACTGTTGATAACATTGTTAGAAAACCAGACCCAAAAACACTGCAAATTATTACACAAAGATTTACTATTTTTCTGTATAGATCACTCCCCTGCAAAGAAAACGACTTTTCCACTACTTACCAACCATTTTTTCACTTAAAAATCACGTTTATTTTGAAGAAATGGTCTAAAATTTCTTTAATGTAATAACATCTTTTTCAGCCAACATTTGGTCTTATAAGCCTTTATACCTCCATAAATATACCCCTCGTGCTTGCCCTTATCTTTTATGAATCTTCAATAGAAGGAGCATGAATGAAGATAGCTTAAAAAAGTACTTCGTGAAATCTTTGCTTAGTGTGAAATCATCCACAGATTTCAGACGCATCTAGACTGATCCACAACATATCCCTGTTACAATGCTAATATTTATAAAACGTCATTGCAACGATCGTGGATATCAATGTATTATCAATTTCATTTAGATATCTTCGTTCACTTACCAACTTGATTCACTCAATAAATGACCTGTCGCAATTGTAGTCCCAATGCTGGTCATTTCGGGTCAGAAGTTCAGGTTCAAACCATCCGAGGCTAAATATAGCCCGCACCAGATTACTTGATGAGGTGGCTCCCCGGCTTTGCCCGCGTCGTTTTCGACGTTTCCAAATTTAGTTATGGCAGATATGGAGTTGGACGTTATTTATTCAACCCGATGATTCTGTAGTCCGGTGTCCATTCACATTCCTGAACAACCAGCTAGCGTTTGTGGAATGACGTCCGGCATTAGTTGAATATGAAGAGGATTTCCATTCGGTCAATATTCTATTGGTTCATCAACGAACAAGAAACACGAGTGTAATACCTCAAGATAACATGATTAGATTAATTTTAAATTATTAATAATAGGTAACTGAGGTATTTGTTTCCTAGTGTGAGTAGGGAATGCGTGCACTTTTAAGAGTATTTGAATGAATAACTAATGATGAATAACTAATGAATGAATAACAGATGGTTATTCATCAATCATCATCATCATACATTCATATCAATCAACCGGATTATTCATGTTAATTAGATATTGGACATTGAACCCAAATTATTAGTTGAACTTCACGTAAACAATAGTTTGCAAAAACCACCAAAGAAGTAAAGATTAGTTAGCCAAGTTCGATAGTTATCATTGATAATCTCCGATAATTTGAATTATTATGCATTTTTGAGGGTGAATCAAGGATCTTCATTCATGTCTTTGATAAGCTGGATGTTGAACACTCCAACTTCCATGGCTAGCAGTCCCCTTCGGTCCACGCTCTGGTTCCATAGAAGCCATCCATGCGTATCTTATTTCTTTGTATTTTCTGTATCTAGGGATACTAGGTCATGTTTCTATGATTATGAGGGATATTTTGTTACAGTATTGAAGGGAAATTTTCTGGTTTGCCAGTGGAATTTGAGGCCGGAGAGGAATGTGGGGCCGACTTTGGGTCAGTTTAGGGTGTTTTACTCACCGGTGACGGTAGAATAAGAGGCATATTGGGGCCAGTTCCTTTTTGGAGCTCATAAGTTGTACAGCTCGCAATATTCTGAAATTCAATTTCAAACTTTGGCAGAAATGACGATTTCTTGTATTGTTTGGGTGCAATATCATCTCGATATTTTCTGATGCCTCTTTTAACTAGTATTTTATCATTTTAACGTTTGAAATTAATGTTATATTAGAGTAAACCTCATAATTCACTTCTAAATTATCAGTGACGAGGATATTCAGAGTCTTGTGTTCTGTGTTGTTCAGTTCAAGTCAGCAACCATGTCAGGCTTCGAATTTGCCGAAATGAAACTTTGGGTATGTGAGTGTTCTTTCTACTCTTCAATCAAGTTGTTATTACTAAGATAACTGATTACTGATAGAGGTATTTTTTGTTGTTTTCCATTATTAAATACATACATTTTCATAGATTAGGCACCTAATCCCCCCCCCCCTCCCTCTCGAGAGGTATCGACCAAGAAAAAGATTTTTGACCCCCCCCCCCCCTTCACCTCAAAACTTGTGGGTTTATGTTTCAAGGTACGTAAAATCCAAAAATTGAGTAAAAATTTTTCCGCCCGTCCGCTATAAAGGCTTTTTATAAGGGCTTCATTTGGTGTATAATTTTGCCCTGAAGCTTTTTGTTGATGTCAATCACCTCTAAGGCCTCGGCTACGATAGAAGCGTCAAGCGTCAAGCGTCGAGAGTCGAGCGTCGAGAGTCGAGCGTCAAGCAAAAAGGGGTGGCTACAGTACGAGCGGAAGGTGACTAACTAGATGGGGAGTTCCAGTCAGTTCACCACCATGCCAGCGAATATGCAACTTTTGCTCCTTGCACTAAGTGACAATTCAGCTATTTAAAAAGTTATTTACTGATAAACCGTGTCTGTAGAAGTTTTAGAGTTCACCCTATTAATGTGCTTAGGAATTGTGAAGGAGAATACTACAAACTTTTTCACAAACTAAAAGAAGACACGAGAAGATTTTTTGAATACTCCAGAATGTACATTTTTGCTGCTATTTCATCCTTCTTGTACTGGTTAATTATTTTCAATAATGAACCTTTGGAATCGACCCAAAAAAAAACATTTTAACCCCCTCAAAATTTGTCGGTTTACGTTTCAAGGTACGTAGAATCCAAAAATGGTATACAAAAATTGGAATTTTGCCGTCCGTCCGCCGTACGCGGCTCTTTCTTTAGTTAAAATGGACCGATTTTGATGAAATTTGGTATATGGGCTCCATTTAGGATCTAGTTGTGCCCCGAAGCTTTTGGTTGATGTCAGTCACTTAAGGTTGAAAAATAAGGGTTAAAAATTGATTTGAAAACGCCCTAGCTCATAAACTTTTGATATAAAGGTATTGTTTTTTCATCAATTTAAAATAGAATTGAATTTTTAGAGACCACGTGGAGCTCTGTAGGACAAACCGTCCGCTCCATGCGAGAATTTAAGGATTGGGCTTTCAATAAATCAGAAACACGAGTGTGAATCGCAAAAGAGGCCTAATCTCCGTTCAAATTTTAGCTGACAAAATACGACTGTTGTTCGTTTCTTCTAGTTGTCTTCAGTCTTCCGTCCTTAGCAACCAGTAATCAAATTTCCTATTGAAGGCACCCACAACTCTTTATTTCTTATAATCGAGTGTGAGGCGTTTATTTCTTCCAAAAAATGAACTTGATTTTGAAGTAGGTAGGTAGTAGATAGGTAGTACCTATGGTTGGTAGGAAGTGACAATGGTTGTGACAAAAATGAGTTGTAGTACTCAGTTTTGCGTTCTTGGCAACCAGTAATTAAATTTCCTTTCAATTAAAATAAATTAAATTGAATATGGATTAATATCAAATTTAAATTAAATTAAATTGAATTAAAATTAAATTAAATTAAAATAAATTAAATTAAAATAAATTAAATTAAATATGGATTAATATCTGATTTTCAGTATCTATCCTCATCGGATAACTTTTTTGCCATTTTACGAAATGAAAAGATTAGATAAAGAAGACAGGGAACGTTAGAAGCTGAGCGTCAAGCAAAAATATTACTCTGGACTGAGCGTGGAGCGTTGACAGTTTTTTCGCCCAAGCGTCAATGACGCTCACCTCTCCCACCACCCTTACCACCCTTACCGCCCACCCTTACCTGAACAAGGGTAAACTATTGTTAGAGCGTCGATACCTGACCCTTTTCGCTCGCTCGACGCTCCTATCGTAGCCGCGGCCTAAGAGTTGAAAAATAAGGGCTGAAATGTTCAACATGCCCTAGCAGAAAAACCTGATTGTTAAGCAAAAATATGTTAAAATAATAAACCAATAAAAATATGGCTAAAAAAAATTAACCTTTGTGTAATAATTTGCAACGTTTTGAGTAGTCATTTCAGAACAAAAAACTGCGTCGCGTAGTTATATATTACTTAGTCTGTCACCATCAGAGATAATCCATAATATTATACCAGTTTTAACCAAAATAAAAAGGTGGGGTAGATACGGGAGGGCTCGTTGGATAATGTGGTACCTCAGCTCAGGAGCGTCATCCGATAACCATTTATCAGCGGGAGACGTGCGGTCGTACAGATGATGCGATAGGGGGTGTCCCCCTGTCCTTCCCTGGATAAGCGAGTTGTTTGCATGCCTCAGTCGGACTGCCGAGGAATCGTCTTTTGATTTATTTCGACCTGCGGAGATTGCCTCTTAAGACGACGATCTTCCGAAAGATTGCCGTCCGCCAAAGCGTTTTCGGGTGACCCATCAGAAGGACCTCACAAATGGGTTATGCCAAAGAGGGAACCGTGACCGGAATATTCCCGCCTTATTTTCCGTCCCTTATTCTTCTTTTTGCCTTATAACAACCGTAGGCTTCACCTCTCGTTCGGTAAACTTCTAGATTTTCTTTTTCCTTATTACTTTCCTTGCGAGCCATCTATGGAAACAGGGCAATCCTTATTGTTACGAACTTACAATGAACCATCCCAAAGAACGTGATATTTATTCTAAAGGATGCAGAAACCACCCACATCGATATGCGGCACAACAATAAACTCGTATTGCTTCCTCAGTATCAAAGATGAGGATACTCTCACGGAGCAGGTCAAAGAAATTTGAAATCACAATCTCCGCTCTCATTTTGCCTTTCAGAGCTGTCGGTACATCTCTCGGTCTGCGGGCAATCCTTGTCCAGGGCGTAACTACTCGAAATCTAGGTAAGAATTTGGTGGCTTTTCTAGGGCTTAGTCTCAAAACGGTTCACGATGAATTTCGTCAACATCTAATAAACAACACTTGTCTTGTGCGCAATTTGAAACGATTCACGATCTGATAGAGAGATTTTGATCAAATTTGTAGATAAGTTCAGGGCTGGGCTTTAGAAGAATGTACTTATATTTTATCATTTCCCGATCAGTAGGAGACATAGTATCACTAACGTGAAACACTGAAAAGTCACCAAAACAATCATGTTTTCATACTATGATTTTGCTGTGGCTATTGAAGAATGAATCTCATGGAACTCATGAATCAAGGTTCAAAATGTCATTCCGAAAATACCCTCCTGTCTGAGGTAAATCAGTCTATTATTCTTTGACAAAATGAGGGTTGAAGGATTCAAGGGTTGAAGGAACGAGGGTTTCCACGAAGGGCTATTTCTGGTCCAACCTGCCCAATCCTTGGAAATGTCATTGAAATTGGACTGAAAGTCAGTTTATATAGTTAAAATCGATACCTTAGAACACAAATGCCATCTTCTGCATTTTTTATTTAATTTTTTTAATTTCAGAAAACTCAAATTCGAAAAATTATTATTGACCGTCTTGAAGCTTGAAAATTAGCTTGAAAAATATATAGCTTGAAAATTTCTTGAAGAATGTAAAAAGTGTTGTGTAATAAGCCATCATTTTAGGAATGGGGGGTGCGCCTTGATTTTTTTTAGATTTTTAATCGAAAGTAGACTACATCCTGAGAATTTTGGCACCAACCGCGACCTTCTAGCGTGAGTAGATCAGTTTCTATGATTTTTCAAAGTTTCGACCGTTTATGACGTCACGCGCCCCTCTCGCCTGGGCGGGACCCCCCAGCCCACTGTGACGTCATAAACGGTCGAAACTTTAAAAATTCATAGGAAAAGATTTACACAAGCTAGAAGGTCGTGGTTGGTTCCAAAATTCTCAGAATGAGATCTACCTTAGATTAAAAATAACAATAAACAGTTTTTCCTACCCAGGCGCACACCCTATTGGGCACTGGTGAAAACTTCTTTTGCGTTCCTCTCGAAACTCCATTTTTGGACATAGCGCCTTTGCGCTCTAAGGCAGCGGTTCCCAACTAAATTTTTCCAAGGACCCCTTAATTAATGACGAGGACCCCCACTATCTAAAGTTACCTAAAAAGAACCAAAATATGTGAAAAAATAAATCAAACTGATGCTATAAAACTTAGGATTTATTCGTGAAAATACAGAGATTTTTCAAGGTTCAAGAGACGCCGACGAGTTGGGTTCAAGAGATACTAGCAAGTTCGGTTCGAGAGTCACTGACTTATTAACTTTAACATCGAAAGCATTTTCTCGTTCTTCGTCTGTATGCCTAGGCCGTTTTAACGATCCAAATTTTAACCAACGGTCCATAACGTACGCGTAATTAACTTTCCGTGAAAAACAAAGCTTTTCAATCACTAAAATGTTGCACAAAATCACACATGTAAACAACTCGGTCAGGGACCGCACTAGCACTAGCAAACTCCACTAGCACTAACTTGTGTCTAGTACTCTGTGAGTACTAGCAATAAATAACTAACAATATAGCAATAACTGACATCTCTGAAATACATAAAGCCAAACTTGATTGTGCTAGCGTTAGTTTTCGTATGAAGCCAGACGCAGAAGGCAAATACGCAGAGGCTGCAAATATATATTTAATTTGTATATCCTAAGGACCCCTCAGCCATACCTCGCGGACCCCCGGGGTTCCGCGGACCACCAGTTGGGAACCGCTGCTCTAAGGAATCGAAATACACGGATACGCAAGGACATGCAAGGATACGCAGATATGGACATACTGGCAGCGATAATTTTGTAATAATTTGGCCTCCTAAGAGTAATTGAACGCAGACGCTGATAAACTGTCAGATACGAAAGCCTGAAACTGTCCGGGAAGGTTAAAATGAAAACAAAGTCGATATTAACACTCTGGAGAAATAGTTTTATAATATCCCAGAAATGAAAACATTTCATTGAACAATCAATTGGACTTTTGCTACTGCACCTCGTCAACTAATTGGGAATGGAGTCAACTGTAAATTCAACTCTTTCTTTCCCGAGCTTTCGGTAAATTTATTATCTTCTTCAGGGCCTATGAAACAACAGTATTCACCCTTAATGGCGTAAACTCTAACAATACTATGAGTATAAAACAACAAAATTACGAATCAAAACCGCAATAAAAATCTATTAATATTATGAGTAAGTACTGAGTTTACTCACTCGAAGGACGATTCACTTAGTGAGCATACCAAGTGTCAACATGAAAAGAGATTGTGGAGACGCCACTACTTATAAACAATGTAGGTAGTTTCGATTTTAGAATTGTTTCAGATACCTATATAAATTAAGTTAGATTAAAAGTGTAGAATACGGAAACTGGTTCATTTCTTCGTTTGATACCATGGAATTGTTGTCTTCAACAATAATTGTCATAATTATTATGGCTTATTAACTTTTGTTGTTTTATACTCGTAGGATTGTAAGAGTTTATGCCATTAAGGGTGAATATTGTTTTTGTTTCATAGGCCCTGACGAAGGTTAAATTTACCGAAAGCTCGGCAAAGAAGGAGTTGAATTTACAGTTGACTCCATTCCCAATCTGTAAACGTAGTGTGTTGTGTTGGGTTGATCTACATTATTTCCTGTTTTGCTACTGCGGTTGGCTGGGAAAATAGTCATTATTTCACTAATGCAATAAAGTCAACGCATATAAACTTCTCATATCGGAAAGTAAACCCTATTCCTGTTGAAATAAACTCTCAAGCTATACCATTTGCAAATACAGCTAAGGTTAGTTAGATATTTCTGTATTATCGGATGATTGACATTGCGGGCTTGGCCTCGTCCGTGGGTGGTCTCCTTGGTGGATGATCGCGGGTCTGAGGCTTGCCGGGTGCCTCGGCTTGTGCTTGGCTATGGGACGCCACCATGGAGGGCGGGTCTGCGCTGGATTGGGGTAGCCCCGGCCCCGCGCCGTACAGTGGATTGGAGACAACCTACTATTACTATTGCCTTATAAAAGGGTTGTGAACAAGGATTACATTATCATCATTAAAATTATTAATCTGGATCGACGTGAACTGATGTATGTACTTATATCTACAGTAAAGAAATTCGATAGTTGAATTTTGAAAAACTGAAATTGTATTTTTGCTGGAATCATCAAAATCGAAAAATAATTGTCAAAGAAAAATTGGGAAAAACTTCTGAATAAACAGGTTTTTCCATGTTTTTCCTATATTTCTCTGGCAATTATTGTTCGATTTTATGATTCTAGCGGCAATATTTCAGTTTTTCAATTCCCTAGGGCCGTGTACTAATGAATTTCCAAAATCCTTTAAAATTTCAAGTTTAGATACATTTTATGGGAAAAATATAACTGAATTAACGGTTTTTCCCATTTTTGGCAAGTATTGTTCGATTTTGATGATTCCAGCGGCAATATTTCAGTTTTTCAATTCCCTAGGTCCCTGCACAGTGAATTTCTATTAGTCCTTTAAAATTTCAAATTTAGGTACAATTTTTTATATTTTTGCGCCTTCGATTTCTTGAAATACTAACCCGGAACGAACGGCGACCGACTGAGACCCCATTAAGACATACATTCCTCTTTAATTCCTCTTTTCGTAATCACTTGGCAACTCCATGTTCAGAGAGAAGAGAATTTAATAATACTTCCAAGTTTAAAAAGATTTAAATGAGAGCAACAGGATGTTCGCTGAGAGAAATAAAATGATATGGCACAGATACGGTGGTGGAAATAACCCCAATTAATTACAGCAATTAATAAATCCGTGCCTACCTAGATCTCCCTTTTTCCTTCAAACATCTTCCTTCTGCTCAAAAGCTCCACAACGAACACGAAATCATCTTCGACTTAATTGGTTGTAATTTTCCTCTAATCCCTTCTTAATGAAACCAATTAGCCATCTCTGCGGAATGCCAGCAATTTAGTAGGAGAGTCGTGCGGCTTCTTGATTGCTACCTCTCTCTCTCTTTCTCTGCGAAAATATGATTTGCTTAATTAATTTCGAGGAGAGGAGGTGGAAAGAGAGAGTCGGATTAGTGACGATTTCTCCCGACAGAGCGCAGCAGGCTGGGAATTTGTGTTCCATTTTCGATGAAAAAGTAATTTAATTAAAATACTTAGTTCGGACTTTCCCTCGTTTCGCCCTCTCTTCAGTGGACTTTCCAGTTGTTGTCCTCAAAGCTCGGAGTTTCAGGGGAGGTCTTTACTAAGTAGAAAAACTTCAGGGTGGGCGGCAGCTGGACCGTTAGGGGAGTAGGTGATTCCAAGGGTTTCATTATTGTAATATGGCTTAGCCTAGCGAAACTTCCCAAACCGTTTTCGAACGAGGTCGGTGAAATTGAGCCAATCTTTCCGCGGAGTTTGGCCAATAACTTGGGGGTCTCCGAGGTGTTTTGAGTGGGGGAGAGTAAATAATGAAATGACCCTAACTTCACTCGTAAGCGAGTCCAGTACGAGACCTTCATAATTCCGGATATCGGAAGCTACAGGTGGACGTAAGACGATTACGCGATAGTTCCTTGAAGACTAAACTATCATAACCCACTTCACTCGCTCATCAATTTGTAAAAAGCAAATAATAATAATAAACCGTTGTAAGTAATTTGCTGTTTTTTCGTGTTTTTTTTTTTTTTCGTTTCTTGCATGAAGAAAACCATGAATTATTCCCAAAACGCTGCAAATTATTACACAAATGTTTATTATTTTGGTGTATAGATCACTCGTCTGCAAAGAACATAGCTTTGCCATTGCCACTACTTACCTAATTTACAATCAACTTTATTTGGTAGAAATAAACGCTTCACACTCGAATCGAAAAAAATAGGGATTTGTGGGTGCGTTCATTAGGAAATTTGATTACTGGTGGCTAAGGGCGCAAAACTGAGTGCAAGTCGAAGAAACGAACAGCGAACTCCTTTTGGTCACATAAAATTTGAACGGAGATTGGGTCTCTACTGCGATTCACACTCGTGTTTCTGATTTATCGTCCAACCCACCCACTACTCGTGGGGAGCTAACGGTTGGTCCTACAGAGTTTTGGATGGTCTCATTCGATTCAAAAGATTCGATACTATTTTAAATTTATGAAAAAACAATATCTTTATATATTGAAAGTTTTTGAGCTAGGACGTCTTGAAAGTCAGAAGTTACCGACACCAACCAAAAGGTTCGGGTCAAAACTGGACCCCAAATGGAGCCCTTACGCCAAATTTAATCAACTTGAAGTACTTGGTAACTCGAAGTTTTTTTCTTGAAAGAAAAAGCAAAAAAAAAACCCAAAACTACACAGGACTTCAAAAACTGTTTTTAAGTTTTTGAGTTTTTCTTTCTGTCTAGATTTGAATCTTATTGTAATCGTAAATATCGAGCTTATTTCGTCTTCACCGTACTGTTCTTTTACAATCGATCATCAATCTATTTTCCCTGAATATCCGTTGAAATTTTTTTCAGGTTAGGTACATCTTTTAAAAGTAAGTTTTATCCTAAGGGAAATTTGTAGAAAACTGAATCCTACATTAATTGAACCTTTCCTAATTCAGTTAATTTTTCAATTTGAAATCACCAGTTTTGTTCAAAATTATTAAGAAAAACATGTTTTAACTCGTTTAGACTCCAGATGTATCGTGACTCCCAAAGTAATCAATTAACCACTGACAACATTTTGGTTAGTCTAGTATCTTCTGGCTTCTTCCTCAGTACCTTGTACCTACTTTTAATACGAGTGATATCGAATGTTTATAAACTGCCATCGGAAGGTGAAGGATCAACGATCGAAACCAGAGGAGCCAGCAGAAACAATTGAAAATGGTTGTTATCAGTTTTGTAAATCATATTCCGAATATATCGATACCTTAAAGCGCAAAGGCGCATGTCCATCCATCTTCCACGATATTCACTTTTTTTTTCAATTTCAGAAAAACTCAAATTCAACAAAACTATTATTGACCTTCTTCATGGTTACAGCTTGAAAATTTATTGAAGAAATTAAAGAGTTCAGTGTAATAAGCCTTATTTTAAGAATGGGGAATTTGCCTCAATTTTAGATTCTGGAATTTCAAGGCAAATCCTATTATAGGGCCCTAGAATAACGTTTAACACTAGGAATAACCAACGGAAAAAAATTACCGTAGGAGAAAATGACTAAACAAGTGAACCTCTGTTACAAAACACCGCGAAAATCGAGGAGTATTGTTGACGTCATACGAAAAAAAAAAAAAAAAAAACGACGCGAAAGCAACGACAACAGACAGAGTTCTAGCACGCCACACAAAACGATCCAGTGAAATGGCTACTCGAATAATGTGATTCAAATCTTGAAACTAAATAAGAGAAGATGAAGAACAATAATGCTTGATAAACTAGTAGATAGATTCGTATTGTAAAAAAGTGAGTAATACTGTTTCTTTTGGTCAATTTTGTGTCAGGGTTCTTCCTGCCAGTTAGTGGCGCACTCTTGTGCGCACTACTCGGAAGGTAAAAGTTCGCGTATGTTCCGCTTCTGTGGTAAGCGCCACAGAACCTCCTTTGAAGTCAGATTGGTAGAATATCCGTCACGTTTCAAACATGGCTGCCTCTTACACATTGCCACCACATTTAAAATTTCCATCTTCCTTAAATTCTCTAAATTTTTTGGATGCGTTTTCGAGCAGCTCACTATGGTTTTATTCCATAAAAATAAACCCTCATTCGAAAAAAAGAAAAAAAAAATGTGAGGCAAATTCCCCATTGTGCTCTGGTGAAAACGTCTTTAGCGTTTTTCTCAAAACTCCGTTTTTGGACATAGAGCCTTTGCGCTTTAAGGAATCGATATATTATCTAGCGTCATGACGAAGATGGTTGTTTCTCGTCATTTATAGTTCATAACTTCAAGTCATGCAGTACATCCAGGAGTTCAGAGGTGTATCGGCCCTCCTGCCGTAGAATGCTGGGCAGGTTTTGCTAAGTAGCTCATATGCACACTTGAGTGTTTGGCTCTCTTCTGACATGCTCGGGTTGTCGGCCTACTTGAACAATTCGTCCTCCACCACTAAGGGACAAACTTTGCATCGTGGCTCACCGCAAGGATAGAGCACTACAGGGGGGGTCTATCCTATTCGATGATCGTCTGTGTGTCAGAATGCCTCCAATTGAGTAGGACAATGCCGGAACTTCTGGGAACACTCCCTTGGTTGTTTGGTTCTAGGAAAGAAGTGGGGTGAGTTCTTTCACGACCTTGTTCAACTTCAATGTCAAAGATGAATATATGGTGTAGTGGTACGTCTCGTCTTCTCATTCGAATGTCGAGGAACTTTGATTTTCACTAGAGACTGCAGATTATAACCAACGTACACTGAAAAAATTTATATTAGTAATCAAAACCTGCGTCTATTTGTTGTACCCAAATATGCATAGCAGAGTGGATACTCCATGAGTTCGTGGAGGCGAGTAGAACATGAATATGGACTACTAAAATGTTCGAAACATACCCTGTGCATACGGTATGGTAGTGGGGTATAAGAAAATTCAGAAGAAATACAAATTTACTTTAAGACTTCAGGGAGACTGGTAGAATACTTTTTAGAGCAGTATAAATGGGAAGTATGGAAATTCGCTCATTTACTCATCCTGCACGAACTGGATGATTTTGGTTTTATTATTTCCAATAATGAACCTTTGAAATGAAGAAAACAAATTTTAACCCCTTCTCAAAATTTTTTGGTTAACGTTTCAAGGTACTACGTTTCTAGGTACGTAGAATCCGAAAATTGAATTGCAATTTGGCCGTCTGCCCGCCGTCCGCAGAAGGTGTACGCGGGACTTTCCTTAGTTACCATGGAGCGATATTGACAAAATTTGATTTGTGGGCTCCATTCGGGGTCTGGTTGTACCTCGATTACTTTGGTTAATGTCAGTCACTTCTAAAGGTTGAAAAATAAGGGCTGAAATGTTCAAAAACCCCTAGCTCAAAAACTTTTGATATAAAGGTATTGTTTTTTCACCAATTTAAAATAGTTTTGAATTTTTAGAATCGAATGTGACCACCCAGAGCTCTTTAGGACCAACAGTTAGCTCCCCATGAGTACTTATGGGCCTTTCCGTCTTACGATAAATAAAAAACACGAGAGTGACTCCCTATTTATTCTGATTGAGTGTGAAGCGTTTATTTCTTCAAAATAAACTTGATTGTGAAGTAGGTAGGTATAAACAATGTCTAAGCTGTGTTCTTTGCAGGCGAGTGATCTATACTGAAAAATAATGAACATTTGTATAATAATTTGCAGCGTTTCCCATGGTTGGTGGCCCGTCAAAGCGGAATTTTCCACGACTTTTCTATTAGGATACAAGTTTTTCCGCACCGAACTAGTAGGAGCTTCTTCTACTTCGTTTCAACGCTAAGCGACAGTATTTTTTTTTTTCATCACCCGAATCTATTAAAATGCGAACCGAAAACGACGACTCGTGGATCATCTCTCGTCTTCCGCTTTTTATGAAAAACCCCTCACCAGTTTATCGAAGAGAAAAACCCCCGTAAGGCTCATCCCTCAGCGTAAAAAATGAGAGGAAAAAAATTACGAAAAAACAGCATATCGGAATAAATAGGATAAAGGAAAACACGTTAAAAGTGAAAGGGTTCGAGGGGTTCGACCCTGGAGAGAGTGCGGCCGGAATTGTGTGGCCCATAAACTGGCAGCATCGCTGATGGATATCGCGCCCTTTCCCGAACTCCCCCCAGGATTTATATAACCGACCTGCTGCACCCTGGAGTAACACTTTTTTCGTGTTTCCATGCCAAGTCCTTTTAACCTTTCTTTACTTCTTCTGACTATCGCAGTTCGGGTATTTTATTATTTTTTTTGTTCATTAAAAACGAAACTAGTCAATAGTCAATGCTACACGTCACTCACCCCATATTTGTTCAAAATGTAATTTGACGCGACGTAGTTCTTTTTCTTGTGGGATTCGTGGCGGCAATAATCCACACAACTCAGATATCTGTTTTCAGGGTCCTTATAGAGCACAGTGAAGTGCAAACTTTGAATTGTTATTATCTCGAAAAGAAGGAAAATTGTTATTTTCGATAATGAGCCTTCGGAATCGACCAAGGAAACACCATTTTGACCTTCCCTCAAAATATTACGGATGAGATTTCGAGGTAGTTCGTAGAATCCAAAAATCTAATAAAAGCTCCTATTGGTCCGAAGGTGCTGAAATTTATAGGGGACCGTCTAGGACCTAACCCGCACAATCCCTGAAAATTTCATCAAAATCGGACCACAGGTTAGTATAGTTTTGCCCGTTGCAAATTTGCGTGTCGGAATTCACAGAATGACCCCCAGCCCTAAAACATTAAACATGTTAAAATTATAAACCAAAACTTGAGATCCTTTGAGAAATCACAAAGTAAGTGAGTTATTCATTTACTACGAAGACATAATGTATAATGTTCAATTTCTCCCTTGCGAGGGAAAAACATTAAATCATGTTTAATGTTTTTCCCTCGCAAGGGAGAAACTCAGCTGATCAGTGACCACTCAGGCGCCTTCAGCATTCTCCATTGACCCTGCTTCTCAAATTTCAGCTTCCTGCGTTCAACAGGAGAGAAAATGGCTTTGGAGCTCACTCAGCTGATCAGTCACCCTTCAGGCGCCTTCAGCATTCTCCATTGACCCTGCCTCTCAAATTTCAGCTTTCTGCGTTCAACAGGAGAGAAAATGGCCTTGGAGGTCACTCAGCTGATCAGTGACCACTCAGGCGCCTTCAGCATTCTCCATTGACCCTGCTTCTCAAATTTCAGCTTCCTGCGTTCAACAGGAGAGAAAATGGCCTTGGAGCTCACTCAGCTGATCAGTGACCACTCAGGCGCCTTCAGCATTCTCCATTGACCCTGCCTCTCAAATTTCACCTTCCTGCGTTGAATAGGAGAGAAAAAAGTCTGCCAAGTTGGGTGGGCAGTATAGCTTCCTCACTCATTGTAACATGGACGTATAGAATCAGTTGGCGAAAAAATTATGATTCAAAGAGTTATTGAATACCAAAATATTAGCGGTCCACCGTCTAGGACCTAACCCACACAATCCCTGAAAATTTCATCGAAATCGGTTGAATAGTTGCGGAGTTTTGGTTGTAACAATAAATTTAAAGTTCGCGCATGCGCAGCGGCTATTGCTTGACCAATTTGATTGAAACTTATAGGGTGTCTCTTAGAAGTTAGTCCCTAACTAACCTCCAAATTTGAGCAAAATCGGTTCATTAGAAACCGAGAAACCGAGGTCCCAAGAAATTCACGTTTGCGCATGCGCACTCGCTCCTATTGGTCCGAAGGTGCTGAAATTTATAGGGGACCGTCTAGGACCTAACCCGCACAATCCCTGAAAATTTCATCAAAATCGGACCACAGGTTAGTATAGTTTTGCCCGTTGCAAATTTGCGTGTCGGAATTCACAGAATGACCCCCAGCCCTAAAACATTAAACATGTTAAAATTATAAACCAAAACTTGAGATCCTTTGAGAAATCACAAAGTAAGTGAGTTATTCATTTACTACGAAGACATAATGTATAATGTTCAACTTCTCCCTTGCGAGGGAAAAACATTAAATCATGTTTAATGTTTTTCCCTCGCAAGGGAGAAACTCAGCTGATCAGTGACCACTCAGGCGCCTTCAGCATTCTCCATTGACCCTGCTTCTCAAATTTCAGCTTCCTGCGTTCAACAGGAGAGAAAATGGCTTTGGAGCTCACTCAGCTGATCAGTCACCCTTCAGGCGCCTTCAGCATTCTCCATTGACCCTGCCTCTCAAATTTCAGCTTTCTGCGTTCAACAGGAGAGAAAATGGCCTTGGAGGTCACTCAGCTGATCAGTGACCACTCAGGCGCCTTCAGCATTCTCCATTGACCCTGCTTCTCAAATTTCAGCTTCCTGCGTTCAACAGGAGAGAAAATGGCCTTGGAGCTCACTCAGCTGATCAGTGACCACTCAGGCGCCTTCAGCATTCTCCATTGACCCTGCCTCTCAAATTTCACCTTCCTGCGTTGAATAGGAGAGAAAAAAGTCTGCCAAGTTGGGTGGGCAGTATAGCTTCCTCACTCATTGTAACATGGACGTATAGAATCAGTTGGCGAAAAAATTATGATTCAAAGAGTTATTGAATACCAAAATATTAGCGGTCCACCGTCTAGGACCTAACCCACACAATCCCTGAAAATTTCATCGAAATCGGTTGAATAGTTGCGGAGTTTTGGTTGTAACAATAAATTTAAAGTTCGCGCATGCGCAGCGGCTATTGCTTGACCAATTTGATTGAAACTTATAGGGTGTCTCTTAGAAGTTAGTCCCTAACTAACCTCCAAATTTGAGCAAAATCGGTTCATTAGAAACCGAGAAACCGAGGTCCCAGGAAATTCACGTTTGCGCATGCGCACTCGCTCCTATTGATCCGAAGGTGCTGAAATTTATAGGGGACCGTCTAGGACCTAACCCGCACAATCCCTGAAAATTTCATCAAAATCGGACCACAGGTTAGTATAGTTTTGCCCGTTGCAAATTTGCGTGTCGGAATTCACAGAATGACCCCCAGCCCTAAAACATTAAACATGTTAACAAATTTGCGTGTCGGAATTCACAGAATGACCCCCAGCCCTAAAACATTAAACATGTTAAAATTGTGCCGTTCGCCTGCCGTATGCGGCACTTTCCTTAGTACCCATGGAAAAATTTTGAAGAAATTTTATATTTATATTTGGGGTCAAGTTGGGCCCCGAGGCTTTTAGTTGATTTCAATAATTTCGAAGGGGTGAAAAATAAGGGTTGACATTTTCAAAACACCCTAGCTCAAAACATTTCCATATTGAGGTTTGGTTTTTTCTTCAATTTGAAGTAGTAGTGAATTTATAGAATCGAATGAGACCACCCATAGCTCCGTGGGACCAATCGTTCAGTCCCTATGAGAACTTAAGGGTTGGACTTACGATAAATCAAAAACACGATTGTGAATCGCAAAAGAGGCCAAATCTCCGTTCAAATTTTAGCTGACCAAAATGCAATCGTTGTTCGTTTCTTCGATTTGTACTCAGGTTTGCGTCCTTAGCAGCCAATATTCAAATTTCCCAATGAAGGCATCCACTACTCTTTATTTCTTCAATATAAACTTGATTGTTGAGCGAAAATATGGTTGGTAGGTAGTGACAATGGCAAAGCTGTGTTCTTTGCAGACGGGTGATCTATACTGAACGATAGTAAATCTTTGTGTAATGAATTGCTGCCTTGTTTTGTTCAACAGATTTTATGACGTACCAAAGAGCGGCAGTAGTATTACTAGTAGTTACTCACCATTATTATTATTATTATAATTTCAGGTGTTTAGTAAAGCAATAGTTGACAATAAAAAAGGTTAAGGTTAATTCGTTAACGTGACAATGTTGTGATTTTTTCTAAATTAAGAAATATTTAAAACGGCGCACGTTTGGATAAATTGAATATTACTTTTGTTTGGAATGATAATAAAATTTGTGAAAGAATAGTGCTTCTGAATGTGAAAAACCAGCAACTTAATAGTGAAGATGTCAGCTACTGTCAGCTTTCATACCATCAGATATTCGGCCATTTTATTCTTTCTGAGGAAATTTTACTGTCCACCCAACGTGGAAGGAGTATTTTGTTCCAAACGTTCTGAATGTTGTGAACCATCTCAATTTTTGTCGAGTTGCGGTATTCCTTCTTACAAAAATTGCATATTTAATATGCCTCAGTAAACTGTGTTTTGATTATTTTCAACTCCGGGGTCAATTTCATACCTAGTTTATTGGTCAAAATGAGACCATTATAACGTGCCCACCACCATTGTAAATTGGGCTACACCACCGTAAAGACCTCATTTCGTGAAAATTCCATTTTCGTAATCACCTGAATTGAGGCGTTTTCCTGAAAGACGAGAGTTTGTTTGGCATAACACTTTTAAGCTTGCCATCGTTTTTGAACCAGTTTGTGATCAAACGTTTCTTTCACGAGATGTACATCAGAATCTCGTTGAAACATGCGGCGCGGAATTCACAGGCGTCAACTATTGTTGTTGCCTTCCCCGCAAAAACTCCGCGGTCTACTCACTTCCAAACTCCCATAAAAAACCGTGGAAATGGACAGAAAATCCGGGAGGAAAGAAACAAATATTTCATATTCGCCGAACAAAGGGCGTCGACTGTTGGCAACGCGGGCGCTGGTGCTGCCAACTGGTGGATTTGCGAGCTGAACGATCTTGATCGCGGTTTTCCCGGTGGTACAGCTAACTTCTTTCTCTCCATATTCGAGCCAGAAAACGCAGTCTCCTTTGTTGAGTCATTACGAGATACGAGTAGAGAATCCTTCATCTCTCAACTTCCATCATTTTGCAATTCAACTTGTATTCACTATATTTTCGACTCCTTGTTTTCTTTTCAACAAACACTCGACAGAATTTTTCGTCATGTGATTAATATAGATTGACTCTTTAATCGTATATAGGTTTGAAGATAAATGAAAATAGATTTTGGGTATCAAGGGAAACCGCAAAATATTAAATCATCTGAAGGATCGCTTACTAGGAGCAAGGCAGCAAAGTGACTGAAGTAGCCCGTCCCCTCTTCCTCACAGAGGAGTTGCTACAAACTTCCAGAACTGGATCCAGTAGGACCAACCGTTCGCTCCCAATGAGAACTTAAGAATCGTACTTACGATAAATCAGAAACACGAGTGTGAATCGGAAAAGGGGCAAAATCTCCGTTCAAATGTTAGCTGATCAAAACGCGATTGTTGTCGTTTCTTCGAGTTGTAGCTACTCAGTTCTGCTTCCTTAGCAACTAGTGTTCAAATTTTCTAATGGAAGTGCCCTCAACTCCCTATTTCCCGAATTGAGTGTGAAGTGTTTATTTCTTCAAAATAAATTTGAATGTGAAGCGAAAATATAGTTGTTAGTTTCGCGGCAATGGCAAAGCTGTGTTCTTTGCAGGGGAGCGATCTATGCAGAAAAATAATAAACCTTTGTGTAATAATTTGCAGCGTTTTTTCCAGAGTTGGTGGCAATATTTCCTCTTAGTATTTTTGTGTTCTATTGGTAGATAAGTGTATTTCAATTTCTGAAAGCATTAAACCTATAAATATGATATACGAATGACGATTAAGGAAGAAATCATATATCCTTGTTCCGAGTTTCTCTTTCACGTTAAAACCGTCCTTTTACAAGATAATGTGCCTGTGGACTATTAGCATAGTACTCATGGAAAATTCATCAATTTATAACAAACATTTGTTAACTATTACTAAATTACTTCATAACATTGATAAAACTTATTAAAATATTGTTGGATAGATATACTTATGTTTTGCATTTTTAATCTACAAGTCAACCCTCACAATCCTATGAAAATGTCATCGAATTCGGATGGAAAATGTAGAAGATAGGGTTGTTATAAGGAATTCTCGTATGCGCATGCGCAGCGTCTACTATTGATCCGGGAGCGATGATTATGCCACCAGCACAAACCCTGAAAATTTCATCGAAATCGGACCATAACTTGGTATAACCTAGTTATGCCTGTTACAAAGATTTCATGGGAGACAGACACACGGACACTCAGACTGTCAGATACGGAACCAAAATTGTTCAGGAAGACCTAAAACGTAAAACCTGAGTGGAAATCTTGATTTCGGAGAACATTTTTTTTTTTCAACCCCGAAAAGAAGTGAAAACAATGCTTCCGCTACCTTGTTAGACTCGGAAACAAATAGCAACGAATAGCAAGACGATTCTTCATTCGTGAAGATCAATCCAAGAAGAGTTAGTTATTCCTCCCTGGACTTTCTAACTGATATTCTATCTCACTTAGTCCGACTGCCGTGTAGCGAAGAGGAATATAGATGCCCAGGTGATCCCGCCATCCATCATCCTCGCCTTCTTCCCCTCAAACATCCCCCAAAGCCCCGACCGTCCTTTGCTTGTCAGAACTCACGTTTGGCACAGGTTTTCTTGTTTGCAGAATTACTCTTAGGAATATAATTCCTTCGTCTCCAAGTACAGGACTGGATAATGGGAAGTACATAGATTAGTTACATAATAAACACTTAAGTAAATCCACCAATGAAGCGAAAAACGCCATAAATAGATTCCATAAATAGGTTCCATGGGTGTGAACATGATTAATGCGAAGATGTTCGATTTTGGAACAATTTTTGTTGAGGTGGATTTTGCTTGACCAAGGTAGGGGAAGTATTGTTTTCACTTTTCAATGATAAAAATTGTTCTCCAAAATCAAAAAAAAGTCGCGTTTTACGTTTCAGACCTTCCTGAACAATTTTGGTTTCGTGTCTGTCTGTAATGAAATCCTTGTAACGGGCATAACTTTAAGAAGCTATTGTCTGATTTTGCCAAAAGTTTCAGGGATTGTGTGGGTTGGCGTCTATGAAAATCACTGCCCCCGAATCGATAATAGCCATCAGCTGTTCATGTTTTTTTTTTTTTAATACCAAATTAAACATTTCAAATTTTATGTTTCAATAGCTGACCTTCAGGATAAAACACGTTGTGTAACGTATCGATATTTTTTATCCTCTCCATCAGATTTCGACCAACTTTTCTAAAATTCATCTTTTAAATCTTTGGTTAATCTTTTAAAACAATATTTTGAACCCCCACAGGGATTCAATATGTCCATTGCATCCATGAAGACGTGAAGAAGAAAAATCCTTTTCATCAAATTTTTTCGAACAGGAATCCCCTATTTACTGGACTATTTTCTGTCTCGAATTTTATTATCATGTTATGTCAGCGTGTTATCGAGTGAAGGCGATTGCCTTCTAGATGGCTTGTTGATTTATATTAGTCCCTACTCAACAAGGATGCAGGAGGGCTGGTGCATAGGAGATTTAGCTAGTCACCTCCTCGGCGCGAATACCGCAGACCGGAAGTAGGAGACGCATTTACCTAGTGGCTAGTTAGGAAGACAACCTCGTACCTCACTCTACCTACCTGCGCGATGAGCCACTCAGGGGTTCCCCTTATGTCCTTTATTGGAGAACTAACATATATGAGTAAAGTAAAGTAAGTAAAGTAAGCAACCATTTCAGGTTGAATTTTCGTCCGACTGCCATTCTTGGCGTCGCGGACGTCATCAGCTGTCTCCCTAAGGGAAGATCAGAATTTGTTCTGATGATTTCGCTCATGGCTTCCCAAACATCACCGCCCTGGGTTGGAACGAGAGATTGCCGATCGTCTAATAGACAGAAAACTTTCTGCTAGCGACCAGATTCGAACTCGCATCCCCGCAAGACGGTTCTTATCACCGCAGTCGGGTACACTGTCCACTAGACCACCGACGCCCACAACATATCGTGGGCTCAGTGCTAAAAGTGGCTAACTCGAATTTTCTCGATTTTCAGTTATCTACTCCCTAACATTATTCCAGGTGCGGGCTTTCAAATGCTACAACTAGATTAAGAAAATAATTATTTTTAGGCCATCTAGCGGAATTTTTCAAAAGTAGATATGTAATGACAAAAGTGAAATTTCAGTGTTAGAAGTAGATAACTATAGTTACCTACTTTTTGAATTGGAACCATCACCTCACCGCCTCGGCTACACAATGATGAAAGTAGATAACTACAGTTATCCACTTTAAGAACCGAAACGATGGATACAACTTCGAGATATCCACCAGTGAACGCAAACAGCAGCTGAACAAATGGACTTCTTTTTTAACAGAAAATATATGCGTCCTTTCTGTTACAAGTTATTACGTTTGCGCATGCGCGGTGGTTAAGTACTATACACTTGGGAGCCATTATTTTCATTGGGGACAAGCGCAGTGGCTACTATCAGTCATCATTGAAATCGGATGGAAAATATAGAAATTATAGCTGTTACGAGGAAATTAACGTTTGCGCAAGCGCAGAGGCTACTATCAGTCCGAAGGTGGTGATTTTCATTGGGGACCATCTAAATACTATTTTGTAAGATCCCTGAAAATTTCATTGAAATCGGATGGAAATTGTAGCATTTATGGCCGTTACAAGGAAATTCACGTTTGCGCATGCGCAGTGGCTACTATCAGTCCGAAGGTGATGATTTTTATTGGGGACTATCTAAATACTAATTTGTAACATTCCTGAAAATTTCATTGAAATCGAATGGAAAATGTAGAAGTTATGGCCGTTACAAGGAAATTCACGTTTGCGCATGCGCAGTGGCTACTATCAGTCCGAAGGTGGTGATTTTCATAGGGGACCAACTGCAACTGAATTCGCATATTCCCTGAAAATTTCATCGAAATCGGATGAGAAATGTAGAAGTTATGGCTGTTACAAGGAATCCATGTTTGCACATGCGCAGTCACTTTTATCAGTCCGGGGATGATTATTTTCTTAGGGGACCGTCTACACACGAACTCGCAAAATCCCTGAAAATTTCATAGAAATCGGACAATAACTTTGTATAGTTACTTATGCCCGTCATAAGGATTTCATGACAGACAGACAGACACGGAACCAAAATTGTTCAGAAAGGTCTAAAACCTAAAACGCGAGTGAAAATTTTAATTTTGGAGAAATTTTTTTTCATCCTTGAAAAGTGAAAACAATCCGCAACCTTGGTAGACTCGGAAGCAATAAGAATGGAAAAATGTTATACAGTTTTTGACAATATACACTAAAAAATGTTTAATTTGACCTCAGAAATCGATTCAGCAACTAATTTCTCATATAAGAATAACTTTTAGCTGTGGTAAAAGGAGGAAAAATAATCCCGTGAAAGAGTTATTGACATTTTCATGTCTTTGCTTTGGCACATGAACTTAAAAATCGTCACGAAAACTAAGCAAATCTTGCTCAGGCGAACAATAAATAAAATAGACTCACTGTGTTGCGTAGAGAACAATCAACAAACTTACATTTTGCTTAGGCACATGAACTGAAAAATCGTCACGAAAACTTTGATGTTTGGGTTGAACTAACAACCTTACTTCACTACCTTGTTGTGTAGTGGTTGACATGAAAATGTCCCAATGTGTTGCAGACTCGTATGCAAGCATTTCTGATCTCATAATTATGTACAGTACCTATATTTTGATGAAATTTTCACCACGAAACCTATTAGGTCGTTTTCTCGAAAGTTGGGTGAAGCCAAGATACGACTTTCTGCAGTACACGGCAGTATTCGGGTAGGTAACAGTAAGAAGGTTCCTAAAGTCACCACTAAATGCTGAGTTTTCAGAGGCAAAAAGTCGTATCATGCCGAATCAGAATGCAAGAAGTCGTATCGTCGAAATTCTAAGGCCGATTCTCGTAACTGTGTCAAGATACGAGTTTTCTTCTTCTGATTCGCTCTGATACGACTAGTTGCTCAGCATAATCAAGTTTACCTGCCTTAACGCAAAAATCGGGAGGCTTGTTTGAGGCATTTCTAGTCGAGATACGACTCTGAAACTTCGAAAATCGATAGAAATCGACCCCCTAAACCCCCGGGTAACAATAACTCAATTTGGTCAAATTTTCACGTTACGACTTTCTGGCTTAGCACGGCAGTATTGTGACATAATTATTTTGATTCAATGAAAAAAAAAATACAATAAAAATTATAATAATTTTGCTCGAGTTTTTTCATGTCAATAGAGCTTTAAAGTTGCTATTAAAAGTTAAAATGAGTGACCTTCCCACCCATACCTAGTGGCAACCGAATTAATTTCATTCAAGTATGTGTGTTTTATGTGTAGAAACTGCGTTCTGAACATTATTCAGTAGAGGGTTAGACAAAAATATTGCTTCTTGCTCTCTTCAATTTCCTGGATAACTGTAAAATCTAATTCACAGTGAGTGCTAAAAGTAGGTATCTGGCATTTCAGTTGATCAAGTACTGTTTTATCTTAATTAAGTGATATGATTTTCACAAAAAACCATTGGTAACCGTTGGTAAGGGTTTTAGAGAACTGATGGAATCACCAACATAGCCAAACAAACACTATGCAGCTCCCAGTGTGAAGTCAACCGGGCGTCACATCTGTTTTTATTGATTATCTCAAAACTACGAATTTCGAGTTAGCCACTTATAGCATTGAACCCACGATATATGAGTAAATGGAATATTATACATATATCACAAGGGCAGTTTTTGGAGTGGTTATCTACAAAATTCCCCTGTTTTTCTGCTCACTTGTTACGTTTTCCGGAAATTTTCAGGAATTGTGCGGGTTAGAACGTAGTTGGTCCGCTATAAGGGTAGTGCAAGGTACTTAGTTATTGATTTTTTTGCAATTAGCTACTATGCATCGGTTCATCTATACAATCGGGTTAAGGATACGAGGACACTATATGCCACACCCACTTGGCAGACTTTTTTTATGTTTCATTAATTTTTTTTTCGCTATCCGAGGAGTGTTCTTGAAAAGGGGTTGTGAGAAAGAACCAGGTAGTTAATCAACAAATCTTTAAGCAAAGATGCATTTGCAATAGCAAACCCCTGGCAATTACCAAAGTTTTATCATTTTCTAAAATAATTTTAGAAAATGATCAATTATTGAGATCAATTATTGATCTAGGAATGAATATGTCTCTGTAAGTTCGAAAATTACCAAACTTGACTACGAGAGTAGTTACAAACTAATAAATCTGAGAAAGAGCCCACGAGTGGAGACCTCTGAATTGTATTATGCAACGTGTGAGCTGCAAACGCTGCGTCTGGTTTTCTTTCTCTCCCTTATTCTCTCAAACTGAGCCCCAGGCCAGGGATCAACCCAGAGCCCAAATAATCGGATAATTAGAGGTTTTATGGGAGGGTCACCTCGGCAATATCCCATCATAGTTGTGGGGGGGGGGGGCTTGGAGTAATAATATAACCGGTATATATATATTTCCTGAAGGTAGATAATTGTCGCAAACAGTGATAGAAACCCGGGAGGGGCGACTGGGGTTCTCGACCCCTTAATTGCCTGCATATTATCAGCATGCGACTTTACTTCACCCTCGGTAGCCTTGGCTCATCCCCCATCCTGCTTGAGGAACGGCCTAAAACCGTCTGGTTTCCATAGTATAACTCGGGTACAGGCAAAAACCCTCGTTGGTGAAGGGTTCTCGGAGTTAAACTCAGGGCTCAATCCATGTAATCCGGAATGCCTCGTCTACTCCCAGCATCTGTTTTCTCCCTTTTGGATTCACTGAGTTCGATATTCTCCGTCGACTCTGATATTCTCCTCATTTCCACCCCTCAGGTTCGCGATATTTTTTAAGGTATGGTAAGTATGGTATATAAGGTATATAGGTAAGTTTGAATAACCTGCTGGCTATCATACAGGCAATCGAATCCATATTTCTGGGTGCAGAGGAAATAGAATCAAAATCGATTTGATAGTGCTTTGTCGTGACACGGTATAGCCTAACCTTGGTTGTTAGTATACTTGTTGTGAGTATAGTTCATCAGTTTCCAGCTATTATTCGTTTCTCAACTTCTTCCCTTATTTTGCCGTTATTATTGAGATCTGCTTCAAATGTGAGAAAGTTTGGATCTTCTAAATACGCAATCATAAAAGTTCAAATCTTCGGTGGACTCCTGTTCACCGCATTTGCATAATATTGCGTCTTATCGACGTTTTCTGTCAGCCCCATCCTCGCTCCCTCTCCCCCTCTCTCTCTCTCCCTCTCTCTCTCTCTCTCTCTCTCTCTCTCTCTCTCTCTCTCTCTCTCTCTCTCTCTCTCTCTCTCTCTCTCTCTCTCTCTCTCTCTCTCTCTCTCAATTTAAAAAAATTACCTCCTCAAGGGATTGCATGTTTCAATCATCGATTGATTTAGATCACCAAAAGAAGCAATTCATGGAAATTCCTTAGGACTAGCCTTGAGCTTCCACTCCTCTCCAGGGTTGGAAATGTTGTCAACTTTTTGTAAAATTCGTAAACTCTTAAGGTTGATACCTCAATGTTGCACAAAAATGTTCCATTGGGTCCGCAGCTAAAATAATTTTTCTGCCAAACCGACTACAAAACGAATTTGAATTCTACCTCACCCAGTGTCAACTTGACTGTTGTATTCAGGATAGTGAGATGTAACTTAACTGGAATATTATATCGAGGTGGTTCGAATATATTTTATATCCGTTTTTTCTAATGCTACTATGAATAACAAAATCTCCAAGTAAAAAATAGAGCATAAATAATTGATTCTGTAGCCGCAAGCGATATGCAAAAACGGCAGCCATTGAATGGATTCGAATATCCCTTTTTTCTTTACCGTTGAATAACATGAATAGAATTGAAATCGCGTCAGGAAATTGAGAGGTTTTGAAGCCACGAAAGGTATTTCATTGTTTCGAAATGAATTGATATTTAGTCGGGAAACGTTTTAGAAAAGAATTCCTGATCGTTTAGGACGTGCCATTAAGGTCGTAATTTCGGACGGAATGTTTTACGATTCGAGTGGAGAATTAATCGCGAGAGGACAAGCGATGACTGATGGTCGGATCGCATGAGATTGTCTTCCAGGCACATCGATCGGAGATAGTTTACACTTGCAGTCGTTCATTACGTTTAACCAAATAATTGTATATCGTTGACCTAGCTGGGTTTCGACTGGTTCTACATTAAGTAAGTTTGACTGGGGCGTCGTTATTTGAAGGGTTTTTTGATCAGTAAACAACCATTTCAGGTTGGATTTTCGTCCGACTGCCATTCCTGGTGTGGTTTTTTTTAGTGAATTCCTATTTGATTCGTTTGCGAACGCAATTATTGAATTACATTGGAAACCATTTCCGCGTTCTTAGTGGAAATCTTCTTAATCATTCTAACATATGTGGTTTCAATTCGAAACACTCGTCTGCAAAGATCACAGGTTTGCCATTGTCACTATTTTTTGTTATTTACCAACTATAGGTATTACCTACAACCTACCACACCATTCTGCCATCACACGTTCACATTCAAGTTTATTAGGAAGAAATAAATGCTTAACACTCGATTCGAAGAAATAGGGAGTCCATCTAGAAATTTGATTACTGGTTGCTAAGATACGTAGATAGATAGATAGATATCTTTATTTGGCGCCATTTTGCACACTTTTACAAGAAGATAAAGTCATGATGCGATGCGATTTGCTCAGATTTCCTACCCGACGTTAGGCTTGGCCAGTGTTGTAGGGTAGGATCTTTGCGAAATCGCTCCATATCGGTAAATAAATTGATATCTACTATACATTACAGTAATACGTAAATTACTAAACAATACATGATTTGACAGAAAAAACGCTGCAAATTATTACAAAATGGTTTATTATTTTTCATTTTTCTATATAGATCACTCGTCTGCATAGCCACCAACCATCCAACATGACGAAAAACATCGATCGCATTTCGGTCAGCTTCAATTTGAACCGAGATTAGCCTTCCGGTACACGCGTAGGCGGCACCCGTGCCGCCTCGACCTTAGTTTTCGTATTTACGCGCTCATTCTTGATTCCCGGACAGCGGGATCTACTGCTATTTGTTAGTTACCATATTTATCCAGAGATCAAGCTAGTTTCACCTTGCTGAGTCAAACGTCGCGCCAGCGTTATCAGTTGCAATCTGGCTAGTGCGCAGTAGTTCTTGAATAAAAAAATTGATTGGCTTTTTTTACTTGCTCCCTCCTCCCACCCTGGGAGCGCTAATGAATATAGAACCCATCTGTACTGCGATAGGTAACGATAATTTGGTTGAGGAAACAATCATGTCGATTTCATTGGAAAAAGTTGGCTGTTTATGATTTTAGGTAGGTACCTATTTATTTGGTTTATGAGCATACAAACTATAAAATTATAGTAAGTTTGATTCAGGTGGTTTACCTAGCATATTGACACAGCTATTAGCAACCTTTACAATAATGACTTTTGCAGTTAAAACTTCATTTTCAAGGGCGGCATGGGTGCCGCCACGCGGTGTGGATTGAAAAGCGAAATGGCGCGGGTACCGGAAGGTTAGGCCTCTTTTGCGATTCACACTCGTGTTTCTGATTTATCGTACGTCCAAACTTTAAATTCCCGTAGTGAGCGAACGGTTTGTCCTACAGACCTCCGGGTGGTTTCAAAAAATTCTAAAAATTCTATAGAATCTTAAATTGAAGGAAAAACAATACCTTTATATCAACATTTTTTGAGTTAGGGCGTTTTCAAAATTTCAAAATTGATTTTGGAACCCTTAGAAGTGACCTACATCAACCAAAATCTTCGGGGCACAACTAGACCCCAAATGGAGCCTACATACCAAATTTCATCAAAATCGGTCAACGCTAAGTGGGGGAAGTGCCGCGTACGGCGGACGACGGACGGACGACCAAATTTTTATTCGATTTTTGGATTCTACGTACCTTGAAACGTAAACCATCAAATTTTGAGGGGTGTTGAAATTTTTTTTCTTGGTCGATTCCAAAGGTTCATTATTGAAAATAATAAACCAAAAGGACGCATTTTTATAATCTCTAACGTATGCTAACTTACTTATATATTCTCTAACTTTAATAATCTCTAAACGTTAATATTCTCCTATACTTATTATGCTGTTTAATATCCTCCCGCATCTAAAGCCCCCTTCTGTAGCTAGCCAACTTCGCTCATGCCGAAATAATGGGAGTTTTGTGGAAGAATCCCTGTTTTGTAACTGTACGACTTTTTTTCTTCTCGTCACGATTTTTCTATTTGCGGAAAAACTTCACCAGAGATTATTGAGCCATGAAGGTTAGATAAGGAATTATTTACAAGTTTTCCAGTTTCGACAATAGCCATGCCATCCTGCGTTGGTTGATTGTGCATATTTAATGACAGAGAAAGTGCGGTCAAACTTAGGATGTAGACGGTTAATTGATAGACTTAGCAGGCCCGGTTAGACCGAGGTCTTGATGAAATTAACCGCCCAACCGAAGATAAACACGGCTCAAGCTGTGAGGAGCAAATTTCCTCGTGGGAAAACCCTTAACGCTGTTATGGCCTCCGAAATATAGGTCCATCAAGAATTCAATCAATGTTGGTGTATGAGTTGCCAAGTTCACATAAACAGTAGGTTGTTCCACTCTCCAGGGAGTGGCAGGTGCAAGTGTAACTTGTTTAAAACTTTCCTCCTCACAGTTTTCAAGCTGATTACTCGTCCGGTGCCGAGGAATGATGATTTGAGAAAAGCGATGATATTCTCCTCTTGAATGCCATGCATTTCATCCAATAGAGTGATTGTTTCGGCGATCACAAAGATACAAAATCTGATCTCAAGAAAAACATTGAGGGTTCAGAGGCCGTCCAAGAGTCAATCTTCTTGAAAAAACAATTTGTCGTTCTTTCCTCTGGTGCATTATCCTTAATAAATATATTCATATCCATCATTAATCCACTATAAACAATAGACAAAAATCGGCGCTCGCGCAACTCGAACATTTCTAAGTAAGGACTGCTAGGAAACCAGAAAAAAATCCGAACTCTAGACCAGATAACGGCATTGAATTTACTTCGAATTAGTTGAACCTCATGGCTTTCAGTCATAATTTTATGAAATGAGATAACTAGTGAAAAACAATAGGAAAAAATCTCTTTAGGCTTGAAACAAAAATTGAGGAGTTTGATTCCAAAAGGTACTAAATTCGAGTCATTGAGAAAATTGAATTGAGAACACTTTCCGAGTGTATTAGGGGGTAGGTAGTTCTTCACAAAAACGCGATCGTTTTGGAGCAAAAGATAATCTTTTCTCTTGAAAAACGAAGGGGGAATATTCAAAAGGTATCCAGCACAATGGCGATCTCTTATCCGTTTTGTTTCAAAAAGTACTTTATCCACTTCGTTTGTTTTCAAAAAGTACATTATTCACTTCGTTTGATTTCAAAAAGTACATTATACACTTCGTTTGATTTTAAAAAGTACTTTATCACTTCATTTGATTTCAAAAAATACTAAACGCCAAGTTTTGATGTAGTGAACGCCATAAATCTGATATTTCAAATCTCGTTCAAAATTATTTTAAACTTTGAACTAATTTATCATTTTTTTCCAAAAATACTTATTATAATCTAGAAATGTATATTTAAAAAAATATCATTGGTTTATAGCACGTTTTTCAGTTTATAGCATGGTTTTTCGCGTTTTTCTCACGTTTGACCAAAATTGTACCTTTTGGAATCAAGCTGCACAATAGGGTGTGCGCATAGATCGGAAAAACTGTTTATTGTTATTTTTAATCTAAACTAAATCTCATTCTGAAAATTTTGACACCAACCTTTAGCGTGAGAAGACCTTTTTCTATAATTTTCCAAAGTTTCGAATATTTATGACGTCACAGTGGGCTGGGAATCCCGCCCAGGCAGGAGGGGCGCATGATGTCAAAAACATTCGAAACTTTTAAAAATTATAGAAAAAGATCTTCTCGTCCAAGAAGAGAACGGCTGGTGTCAAAATTCTCGTAATGAGGTCTACTTTCGATTAAAAATTTAAAAAAAAACCCCAACATTTCAGCCCAGGGTAGATGACATTTTAAAAGAAATGCTTGCATACGAGTCTGCAACACATTGGGACATTTTCATGTCAACCACTACACAACAAGGTAGTGAAGTAAGGTTGTTAGTTCATGTACCCAAGCATCAAAATAAGAAAACAGTTGATTGTTCTCTACGCAACACAGTGAGTCTATTTTATTTATTTATTGATCGCGTGAGCAAGACTTGCTTAGTTTTAGTGACGATTTTTCAGTTCATGTGCCAAAGCAAAGACATGAAAATGTCAAAAAAAAATCAGGTGCCCCATTGAAATGTGAAAAATGTGGGATATCGCAATGAAAAAAGAAGTCTATGAAAAAGCGGAAAAATTAATCACGAAATAAAAAACTTATAATGGAGTCGGTTATCCAGTAAAACAAAAAAAATCACCTTGAAAGAAAACATCCTGCTTTTTTTAATAATGAAGGAAGAGCAGCTTTTAGATTTTCTCCCTTGATTCTATTTATTTAATTTAATTGACAAGTGAATTAAATTTCCCGCTTGCGAAAAAATCGATGTTTTACCTTACGATGTTATCGATATCGATGTTTTTCATATATATTTTAGTGATATCGACGTTGGTAACAAATATCTACATCGACATCGATGTTTTCCGTTCGATATCCCATCCCTAATACTAAAGCACGTTGGTCATTTCCGCATTTTTTCTACTGTGTTCTGACTCTTGACGCTCAATGTTGTTGCGCAATTTGGGTTTCACACAGTTTTGATGGCGGCCCCTAGACAGTCAATTTTATTGTACAATATTTTAGTTTGTACCGTACGGAGTGAATGTTACCGACTGTACAAATATTTTGCAATCGCGGGCACGGGCGTACAACAACATTGTGCAAACACATTCCTCACCAGAAATTAATAAAGTCAACATGTTGAGTGGAAAAGAATTGTGTAGCTGTGGTAAAAACCGTGGTAAAAAAAGGGTCGCAGAAAGGTAGAAAATGATTTATTGATAGAAAAAAGCACGGATCCTTGAATAGACTACTCAAGGAGCCGTGGAGAAAAATATACCCACGATATGTATTGCTCAATGACAGTAGGTACCTACCTAATTGACCAATTTCCCCTTTTTGATACGATTAGGTACCTACTTCCTATCTTATCCTTTTTTGCACTTGATGTTCCAGGTTTCTTCTTGAATTCTTCTTCTTGAATTCAAAATTCTTCTAAAAATTCTTAAATTTAGCTAAAATTCAAGAAACCTGGAACATGCTTTAGCCGTGTTTTGTTTGTTTGGTTTTTTTACTAGGAATTTGTTGTGTGTTGTTTTAATTTAGCTCATTATGGGCCTGCTTTTCAAATTGCTCGTCATTTCATTCACCTCTTGATGTCCCAAAGGTATTGTTATTATTAAGAAATCGAAAACTTTGAAGAACGCATTGCTACTAAAAGCATAGGTTACGAGATCCTTTGATTACTTTTTGGTAAAAACGATGCAAGCCAACTAGATAAATAAAAATCCGCTAAATCGAAGTTAGTTCTTACCATGCATAAACGCGTATTCGGATTACTTCAAATAAGAAAGAAGTTTTATTGCTCTAGTTTTAACACTTTGGCACTCGGTCGCGTTCATAACAAAATCTCGCCTAGGTTTCAAGATCCTTTAATTACATTCTTTAAAACCAAGCCAACCATCAACATAAATAAATCGATGTTGGTTTTTACCGCGAATGATGTTTACAGTTCTTTTAAATCAGAGGTATATTCCAGCTTCGTCCATATCTACAGCTGTTTTGGCAGTATATAATTTACGCATAAATTGAGGCCTTTTCAACGAGTGACGAACGATTTTCGTGTGATGAAAACTAACGCGATACATTTCCCTAGAAACGGGTCGGTTATAAGTGGAAATAATTACTAAATCCTTCCTTCTTTCAAAATCCTATTTTATTTCCACGGTTTCGTCACGTTTTTGCCCAGTTAGGTGATGTTTAAAGTATGTTCCATGCTAATACGAAATTCTGTCCCGTGCTGGCAACACGTACTTGGTGTACAAGAATTCCAAAGTTTATAGCTAAGAATTTTTAGTTTCCTTTCTTTCGGCGAGTCGCTTCTTAAGGAAACAATTCTTTTCACGAAAGTGACAATGTTATTGATGGTTTGCGGTACGTCTCAGAGTTGATCAATACCGGTAGGAGGGACAGGAATGACGAAGGGCGAAGGAGAGGAGAAAGAGCGGGAGAGGGTAATAATTGGGAAAGGAGAAGATGGGCAGAATACAAAGCGGTTGACGAAGAAGGGGCGAAGGAAGGGAGAAACATACGCGACAGGACTCGACAACCCGCTAGACAACGGACGCCTTATGAATTTTATTCGCGAAAAACGAGCTGTAAAGGAGAAACGAGGTGGTGGAGAGGGAAATGGAAGACGGTTTTATATGGGCATCGAAAAATAAGGAGTGAGCGGATATCATTGGAGGCGTGGAAGTCGACAGACGTCTACGTTGTGAGGTATTTTAGCGGAGAGCCGTAAAAACTCAATGGGAAGACTGCAACCTCCAACTTGGAGTACCTGCGATCTTTGGAATCGTTGCTGTCGGTGTGCAGTAGGCTCGTCACGTTCTTCACCATCAGGACCATCCCAAGGCTGCCTTTGGAAACGGCGTTTTTGGTGTGTAATATAATTTATGTGTTAGCGCTATAAGTGGAGGTTTCGTTCATTGACGCAAACCAATTTACCTAGAAAATTGATTTGAACGATTTTCTTTTGCTGGCAAGGTTTGGTCGATTCCTACCACTCTTACAGTTAACCAGCTTATAGTTGATTACAAATTATTACAAATACAATACAATAAATCTGCGTTAATATAAATGTACTTCTTTCATGATAACAGTTGTAAATAAAGACAAAAACTTTAGAAGGTAATGTGAAATGTAACTAATAAAATAAATAAATTGAAGGTTGTGTCAATATTTTGAAATTGATTTTCTTTAATTTTTAACTTAAAACGTTCATAGCATTTGATCTGCTCTGGAGGGAAACCATTGTAGAGTAGTATGCTTCGGCAAATGAATTAATTCCTGTACGCATTAGTTTTGCTGCCCGGGATTCGATAGCTCATTTCTTTATTTCTGGTATGCAGATGTCGAATGTTGAATTATCCTCTGCTGATTATTCAGGCCTATTACTAGAAGTACTCGAAACATCAAAGTTAACGAATTAAATTTATAAACTCCTGCAGCAGATAGAGAGAGAGAGTGAGAGTGTATATTTTGTGGAAATATAATGTATATCACAATTATCGAAAATGTAAATAATGGAAATTAGGAAATGTTAACAATTTTTTCTTTTCGTGAATATTCATTGTGTGCAATGAATGTGCGCCAGATGTGAAGGGGTTTCTATCCCAAAGTTGATAGTTTTATTAATAGTTTTGATATCAAATAGGATAACAGTAGTTGTACAAAATTAAAGGATTTAATTGATTATTAAAGATATTCTACTGCTCAAAATAAGAAAATTCTGACCGTTTTGTTGCGTTTGTTGCTGCTTAATGATTTCGGGCGTGAAGCCAGTAGTGATTCCTGATGTCAACTCCGAGTGAGATGCAGTAGGTCGATTCGTACAGGAATTAGAGAAGAAAAAGAAAAGGAGGGCTGCTTCTGAAGCCTCAAACTAGGAAAAAATTTTATTTGTGTTTAAAACGCTGCAAATATTTCACAAAGGTTTATTATTTTCCTGTATAGATCACTCGTCTGCAAAGATCACATCTTTGCCATTGTCACTATTATTTTTGTTACCTACTAACCATAGGTACCTACTTACTACATTATTACCTTCACACCTTCACAATCAAGTTTACTTGGAAGAAATAAACGCTTCACACTAGATTCGAAAAATAGGGAAATGTGGTCCCTTCATATGGAAATTTGATTTACTGGTTGCTAAAGGAAGCCAAACTGTATACAAGCCGAAGAAACGAACAGCGTTCACATTTTGGTTAGCTAAAATTTCAACGGAGATTTGACCTCTTTGGTGAATCACACTCGCGATTATCATAGGTAAGACCCTTAAGTACTCGTAGGGAGCGAACGGTTTTCCTACAGAGTTCCGGGTGGTCTCTAAAAATTCTAGAAATTTAATACTATTTCAAATTGATGAAAAAACCTTTTTTTTTCTATGAAAAACATTTTGGGGGGGTTAAAATTTTTCTTCTTGCTCGATTCCATTATTGAAAATAATAAACCAAAATGAAGACAGGGAGGCTTTGTTGGCAGCGTTGGTCACGTACTCACATTTGTGCAGATGGGTTTAAGCTTAAGAAAAACATCCACAGGATACTGGCGACCTGCGGTGTGAGATCACTCTGGTTTTTTTTTTTTTTTTTTTTTTTTTTTTTCGGCAGGCAGGTGAGAAAATCTTTAAGATCCACAGGTGGAGTTGGATCTCGTAAGATACCTGAAGGATCCGCAACTTCAAGGTTATGTGGGATTCAAACCCACTAAAAAAACACCTCCTTTTCTCCCACGTTGGAAGCTCAGCCTGGAACTGTTTAACACATTACTTCAGGCTGAGTCCTGGGACACTTCATTAGTTCTGGATGGCGGGTCGGACCAGGTGTTCCCTTCTCTGTCTCTCTCGTTCTAACAATGTCTTCCTTGTCAGGATACTCTCTACGTACGCTGCCACAAGACTCCAGCTCCTCTCACCTTCCAGCATCTTGCTGACGACAGCTTCTGGTGTTGAAATTTGGGGAGTTAATCCGAGCTCTGACAGCAGCTGGCTTCTTTCAGCCGCCCATTTGGTGCATTTGAAAAACGTGTGTAGCGCATCATCATCTTCTCTCTTCTGACAGTGCGGACATGTTGGGACAGTTACCTTTCCCATTTTATGTAGATAGGCATAAAACAGTCCATGTCCTGTGAAGAATTGTGTGAGGAAAAAGTTTAATTCTCCATGCTTCCTGTCCGTCCATATCTGGATGTTTGGCACTAGCCTTGCGGTCCACCGTCCTCTATATTCTCTTGTCCATATCTCTTGCCAGCTTACCATCGTGCAATCTCTTTCTTCCTTGGCTATGCGGGACCTGTCTCCTTCATCCCTTCTGTCGAAAATTCTTTTTCGCTCTGAAGCCATCAGCTGGATCGGTATGACACTGGTAAGCACAAAGATAGCGGGTTCTGACACTGTTCGGTATGCACAGGCGATTCGTAGAGCTCCTCTTCGCTGCACAGCTATCAGTCTCTGTCGGAGATACGCCACGCTCAGTGCATCCGCCCACACCTCCGCTCCATACAAGAGAATTGACTCCACCACTGTCATCATCAAGCGTCTCTTGCATGGTCTAGGGCCATTTATGTTTCCCATAAGGTGACAAAGAGCTGCCGATTTTTGTGCAGCCCTGTCTGCAGTCCTTTTTAAATGTTCACCAAAAGTGATTTTTGTGTCCAACATGACTCCTAGATATCTGGCTGCTGGTTTAGTTGTTATTTCAGTGTTTCCGATCCGCATTGGGATGATGGTAGGTATGCGCTTACGGGTGAAGATGACTACCTCTGTTTTTGATGTAGCTAGTGCCAGGCTATGTTCTTCCATCCACTCCATTACTCGTGTCATGATCTGCTCCAACTTGGCTTGGGCTGAATCCATTGTCCTTGCGAGTACTACTGCTGCCACATCATCAGCATATCCAACAAGGAAACAGTCCTCAGGCATTTCCAATCGCAGCACACCATCGTAAGATGCATTCCACAGTTGAGGACCCAACACTGATCCTTGAGCCGCTCCTGATGTGATCTCTTTCGTTCGTACCCCTTGAGCAGTCTCATATGTTAGTGTTCTGTTCTTAAGGTAACTGTCCATCACTGCCAATAGGTACGACGGGACCTTGGAAGTATTGCTCAGGGCCTCCATCATATCAGTCCATCTTGCAGAGTTGAAGGCATTTTTTACGTCGAGGGTCACCAGTAGTGCAAGGTTTCTTGAATGCCTACTGCCTTCCTGTGATTTTCTTACTGCAGTTACTACATCTGTTAGTGCATGGACAGTAGAGCGACCCTTTCGGAAACCATACTGTCTAGGTGATAGATCCCCTGCCTGCTCTATTGCAGGCAGTAGCCGAAGCAGAAGTAGTTTCTCGAAACCCTTTCCAGCTGTGTCCAGCATACATAGTGGTCTCCAGGATGACGGCAAGGTTGGGTCCCCTTTTCCCTTATCTAAAAGGACCAGACGGGCAGTTTTCCATCGCCTACTAAAGACCCCAGTGATGAGGCATGCATTGTACATCCTCAGGAGTAGCTGTGGGCAGATTTCAGTAACTATTTTTAGTACCTCTGACGTTATGCCGTCGGGTCCAGGCGCTTTTTTGTTTTTCAATGCTCCAACCGCTTTTTTTAATTCGTCCACTGTGAACAAGGGTGTGTCTGTTTTTCTCATACTTCTAGAATCTGTGTTTCTGGGAGGATGGGTTGGAAAGACACCATTTACAATGGTCTCCATGACTTCCTCATTCATGAGGCTCGTTCCATCTCGTGCCTGAAATTTTCCTGTCACTATTTTGTAGCCACGACCCCATGTGTCCACATTTATTTCATCGATGACTTTTTGCCAACAGTCTGCTTTACTTTTGTTTATTTCATGACGGAGTTTTTTCCTAGCTTCAGCAAATTCTGTATGTATTGTCAACCAATTTTCTTGTCTTCTACTTCTCTGGGCTCTACGCCTCAGTTGGTTGCATTCCCTTCTGAGTCTTGCAATATTTTCATTCCACCAGTAGACAGGAGGCTTGCCTGATTTTTGGACTTTTTTTGGCATAGACGCATTGCAGGCTTTGGTGAGAATCTTCATTGTTTCATTTACTATGACCTCCGCATCTACAGCTCTCATAGCAGGTGTACCTGGGACTTGGGATAAAGTACCTGGTCGGTACTTGTGATAACTCGCATCCAACAATTTATCCCCATTTTGCAGTACCTTCACTATTTTCTCTCTGTCCAATTTAGCTAAGTTCCAACCTTTAACCTGGTCAAAGTCTCTTCTTTGGGTGCATCTTTGTGGTATTGTGACTTGGAAGTCAAAAGTAATGTACTGGTGATCACTTCCTTTGTACTCATTGATAACCTTCCAATTGCTTATCTTTCTGGCAGCATTTTCTGTGGCTAGGGATATATCTGGTATGGTACCTCTTTGGCCTGGACGGTGGAAAGTAGGAGTATCACCTTCATTTAGAATCACTAGACCTGTCCTTGCTGCCATCTCTAGGATGAGCCTCCCCCTACAATCCGGATCAGGCATTCCCCATTCCAGGGCTCTAGCGTTGAAATCCCCTGCGACTTTTGTGTCACCTGTTGTAATTTGTATAGCATCTTCTAGTTCACCCAGTTTCCTCTCAAACTGACGAAAGGGTTCATTTGGTGTGAAATAGCAGCTAAAGTATGTGATTCCCCCTCTCTTGAGCCATACATATCCTGTTCCGCTTCCATGCTCTTCAATATGTCCATTTGACACTGCCCAGATTGCTGCTGTTCCCAAGTTGTCACTATACCATTTCCGATTGGTTTGATTATGATGTTGCTCACTGATGATTGCAATGTCTATATTCTTTTCTCTTATGAGTTGGAGCAGTAGGTTTTGGGCTGTTGTACTTCTATGTAGGTTGCCTTGCAAGATCTTGATCATGTTGTTGTAATTGTTGTCCTGACTGCATCCACATTCATGAGAGGATTGATTCTTCGGATATACCGATCCAGGGCCCGTTTGTAAACAGGGCAGTTTGGACTATCTACAGGATGGTTGTAGTCTAGGTTTATCCGCTTACAATTTGCGCATTTTTTTGGTTCTGGACTTATATTTGGTGGTAGGTTTGCCAGTGGGCAGGTCCTGCTGTCGTGGGAACCAGCACATCTAGCACAGCTTTCTTCGTTCAAACATTTGGCTGCTATGTGCCCATAACCCTGGCACCTGAAACACCTGGTGACCTCTGTGAAGTCAGATATGGGGCAAGTGTCCAGGCTGATATACACTCTGCCTTGTTTCAGGAACTCCTTCCTAAGAGCCTCTGAAATTCTTACAACCCAGATGCAGTCATCGTAAGGCACTCTGTTTGCATCCATCCGTCTTCCCATTTGGAAAAATGGGACGAAGACTTTTTGGAGCTCTTGTAGATGAGGGAAGAGAGCCCTTACCCAGGGGTTCTGCTCGTATATGTAGCTGGCAAGGTCATCCTTGTTGATTGAGCGATCAACTCGCCGTATCTTCACCATGAGGGGCCTGTCTGGTAGACGCTCTTTTTCTACTATAAACCTTGCATCGGCCAGCCGGTTGGTCACTTTGAGAGCTTGTTCGGGGGTGGCAGCTACAACCTTGATTTGAGATGCACCCATGGGCCTAATTCCATCAATTTGTAGGCCTTCTTCTCTGGCGTTAAGTGTTTCTCGCATCTGCCTCTTCACAGTTTTTGGAGAGCACAGAGTCACTGTCTGGGCGTATGTTCGATGATTACGCCCATCATCACTGGTTGCGACTTCCATTTCTCTGTCCAGAGATGTTGCCTCTCTGGGTTTTTTGACGATGATTGATCGCTGAGGAGCATTTAACTGCTTCTTTGACCTATCAATGGCTATCTCCACCTTCTTTGACATAATTTTTTCTCTCTTTTCTGTGCGTGCCTTTCTAGTCCGCCTTACTTTCCTTTTTCTTGTCACTGTCTCCCAATGTTCCGTCTCACTTTCTGTGACTGGAGTGGTCAAATTTACCTCTGATTCCGTCTCCTTTTCGAACCTAGGCCTCCTGCTGTCTAGACTTCGTTTGTCATCAGGCTTCAGATTGTTGCCCTTGGAAGGAGTCTGATTTTGCTGGTCTCGATCAAGCTCCCTTCGCTCAGCTCCCACTCTTCTCTTTACCACCTCCACTTTGTTTGACAAGGCCTTCAGACCTTCTCTCTCTAATTTATCTATTCTCCCAATTACATTTCGGTTTGACCTATCGATATCTGTCATTCTTGACTCCAACCTGTTTGTGTTCTCCAACATTGCCTTTTGTAGGTTCACCAACATCCCCATCACTTCGCTGGTTCCTACCTCGGAGCATGTGGATGACTCCGACACCCTTCTCTGCCTTCTCTCCTCTGTGACGAGCCTCTCTATGGACTCAACAGAGTCGGTGAGGTTTGAAAAGTCCCTCACTCTGTTACGGTGTGGGTTGGTTAGTTGGCATACGACAGGATACTCGTAAGTTTGAGTGCTTCAACGAAGAACTGGAGAAGGGCGATAGACCCAGTGCTGGGATCCCCACTCACATTTCACTCGCAGCACACATGGGGGGGGGGGGCAGGTAGGTAAGTCGTTTTTTGGTGAAAATCGAGTCATACACTTGGCAGTCTTTTTTCTTTAAACTATATTATTCGAAACTTGGTTTTTTGTTAGTTCAGAAGATAGTTGATATTGTGGTGTCCTTGATTAAAGAGTTGTGGTAAAAGTCAATCAATCATAATCAGTTTTATGGCTCTCCTGAAAGCATGGGAAAAATAGAAGCTTGTGTGAATGCTATGCTCATACCGCTTGAGGGCGGTATCGCAGGTCTTGATAGTTTTTCTGGTGGGTCGTCGGTGAACCCCGCTCCACTAGCGGGTGAGGCAATAAGTTCTCGAGTCGATGATGCAATAACCTGTAATCGTTTCGTCATTCCAATTTGGTAGATTATTCTATCAGGTGTTATTATTGCGTCACCCTGAGTTAAATGATACAATCGCTGTTCCCAATGAGTTCTGTCTTCCTATTATGTATCATGCAATCGTCTAGTCAGTCCAGTCATTGTGACGTCTGATTATTCTTGTTTTATTCATGATTATTCTTCTTATTTTTTTTAAGGTTATCTTGGAATGGAGTGATTGAGTGGCAGTTTGATAGAAGATAATTTTCCGAATAAAATCGTTTCGAAGTTGTTGTTAGCACGCTTTTGTTCCACTATCCTATATCCTACATATCCTATGTAACCAAACGTTTGCCAGCTAAGTCCACCTCTCCAAAAGGAAAATCTATGATTTTTTCGTTTAGCTGCCTAACAAAGCGACATACCGAGAAAAAAAAAACGAAAGACTGATTTGAGATTCGAATGGAGAGAGTATTAATCATCTTCCTCTTCATACGTGTGTTATTCTTCGAAATGATCTCGTTGCGCAGATATTACGCCTACAAATCGCAGGGGAGCTCCCTAGAGTGTAAGGTGGATGTTTAACAATCGCTAATAAATTTCTGAATAGATTGAACGACCGCGATAGAAGTGGGAAGGGCGAAAAAACGATGGAGCACGAAGCGGGAATACGGGCCTTCGTAACTGCGGCACCGCACGGCACAACATTGACTAACGGCGGTTTTTATGTCGGTTTGAAATGGAGTGAACCCCCTTCCTCTGTTCTCTATATCCATCGTCTCCCAAAACGAATATTACACGGATGCAATAAAAAAAAGAAAAAATTGGCATGCACACGAACTTTGTGGAGAGATAGACCTTTCCGGTGACGCTCGATATCATAGGAGCCGAATGTTTTTCTGTGTACTGCATTCCACGATTGTATCGAGGTACCTCTCATAGCCGAAATTGTGTAGTCAATTCAAATCTGAGGGCGAGGAGTTTGGAGACACATGGTAAGTGGCATGCAATCAGGGCGTCGGCAAAATAGATATTTTCTGAATGGTCTCATTCGATTCTAAAAATTCATTCTATTTTAAATTCGTGAATAGAAACCTTTAAATTGAGAGTTTTCGAGCAAGGGCATTTCGAAAATTAAAACCCCTACTTTCCACCTCTTAGAAGCAACTGACACTAACTAAAAGCTTTGCGACTCAACTAGAACCTGAATAGAACCCGTTTTCGGTCCATGGTAATGGAGAAAATTGCAGCATACGGCGGACGGATGGAAAATTTTGGTTTATTATTCTCAATAATGAATCTTTGGAATCGGGCACGCTTAAGTAAATAAAATCCGAACTTACAATAAATCTGAAACATAAGTGTAAATTGCAAAAGACTGTACCTACTCCGTTCAAATGTCAGCTGATCGAATGCGATCTTTGATCTTTTCTTCGAATGAGGTTTTTCTGTCACACGAGAAGTGATCTTCCTTAGCGACCAGAAACCAAATTTCATTACGAATATGAGGTTGTTTTTTTGGTACTAGGTAGTTTCTGTCCAAATAAAGTTTATGGTTAACCATGCAGTAGTATGTTTGGTAGGCCGGAGGTCTATAAAGAAAAATAATAAACCGCGTAATAATTTGCAGCATTAATTTTTATCGGATTTTTGGATAGGTACCTTGAAACGTAAAACATCAAATTTCTAGCGGGGGGGGGGGTTAAACATGTTTTTTCCTTGCTCGATTCCAAAGTTTATTATTGAAAAAACAAACCAAACGTAAAGTTTCGGAAAACTTTGAAATTTATTCTAAGTTTCAGTTTTCCTAAAGAAATCCTGCGAGTACAGTAGAACTCCAATTATCCGAACTCCGACTATCCGAATCGCCTATTATCCGAATCACGTTCAGAAAAAAATTTGTCCAAAAAAAGTCTAAGTGCGCTATTATTCTTCCCCCCGCGAAGCCAGTGTTTGCGCGTTCGCTCACTATTGTCCTTCCCTCCGCGAAGTCAGTGTAGGCCACAGAGTAACGGAGACAAGTTAACAGAGAAGAAAGCCAATGTTAAAATGGTGGGCAAGCATTTTTGAGGCTGCCTCAGTTGCGCCATCTACTTTCAGCTAGGATTGAGGAACTACTACGGAAGTGGTAGGGGGAGAGGACTCACTTTTCATACCGCTTCTTTTCAAATCCTTTCGAATGACCAGAAATTGATAACTTTTCGTTTCATCATCACTTAGATATGCAAAAATTACTTAGAAAATTCAATCGAGGCGAAAGATATTTTCCAAGTTGCCCTTACAATTGTTGTTGTCCCTATCGCCAGTTGTCGATTCAACATTTGAACAACTGGCGATAGGGACAACAACAATTGTAAGGGCAACTTGGAAAATATCTTTCGCCTCGATTGAATTTTCTAAGTAATTTTTGCATATCTAAGTGATGATGAAACGAAAAGTTATCAATTTCTGGTCATTCGAAAGGATTTGAAAAGAAGCGGTATGAAAAGTGAGTCCTCTCCCCCTACCACTTCCGTAGTAGTTCCTCAATCCTAGCTGAAAGTAGATGGCGCAACTGAGGCAGCCTCAAAAATGCTTGCCCACCATTTTAACATTGGCTTTCTTCTCTGTTAACTTGTCTCCGTTACTCTGTGGTAGGCACTCACCGTCAAGTGAATGCGTGACCTGGCTGCCCGAAAACGGATGAAGACCGCAAAACAGCTTACATTGACGGAAATGTTTGAAAAACAATGATTTTTTTTTCTAAACTTGTACATAAGTACTACATTTTATTTACATTTAAAACATGTGAAAATATCATGTTTCTTTCATTTAATTCAATAAAAAAATAGTGCAATATCAAAACGTAGCTTTTTTTCTCTCCAATGGCAATTTAAAAAAAAAACTCCGACATGTAATCAAATTTTGATTATCCGAATGGGTCCCGGTCCCCATTAATTCGGATAATTGGAGTTCTACTGTAGTCACAATATCCAAAAACTGAAATTTAATGAGCTTTCCGATGGTGCATCTACGATTGATTGCGATTATTTTCATTTTGATAGAGTTATCGCGTTTAAAAAGTGAATAATCTTGACTTACTTCAAGTAAAGACTGCTGATGGATGACTTGGAGTGATCTATAATTCCCGTAACACAGCCCTTAAACGAAAGTAATTTTTACGAACTTTCTCCCTTAAAGAAGGCACATCTTCGCCTTGAAAAATCTAATCTTAAGGTCTTTTATTAGCGTCATACGAACGGAAAAGCTACGCACAAAGGACACTTCGCTTGGGGGAACATGTTTTGACTCTCCTCTTGAGATTTTCCAACAAAATAATTGGAAATATTCAGATGGTATGAAAAATTTGTTACTCCAAGATCTTGATATTGTCGGTACGTATCTTTGAAGCTGGACACGTTTTTAGAACGTCCCACAGTAAAACTTAGGCGTCCTCGTGTGGTTGATCTGGGGTAAAGTTGGACAACACTGAACAGAAAAAAAACACATACTAATGGGTGAACTCGAATTCGCATGTTGGGTGGACCATGGATTTTAAAATGCTCCTCAAATTCGAGGCTCCCATGCCACTAGAAATGTTATGGTGGATAATGTTGAGGGGGGGGGGATCACTTTTTCTTGCTTAAAATATTAAATAAATGACATCATGTGAAAAAGTTTTATTGCTTACCATTATTATTCATTTGTTCAATTTTAACTCGACAAGGTCGAATCGCGCTGAAATTAATAATAATCTTAATCCCAGCCCTAACAAACCCAAGAATATATATCGAGGACCTTCCCTTGAAACTACGTTTTTCTTTGCGCTCAGAAGATTAATGGGATCCTTCAAGAATTGTAAGAGATTCTGTCATCCAGCCCACAGACCAAAGATGTATTTCCAAATACACCTCGATTGGCTTACCGTCAAGGAAAAAACATATTATCTCATCGCCATCCTAAGATGCAGCCTTTTGAGCAAATGCAACCAGGCTTAACTCCTTGCAATAAGCCAGAATGTAAGCTGTGCAATTTGGTTATTGAAGGACCCGATTTCACTTCACCAAATACAAGCCACACCTACAAATGAAGAGGATCTGCAGAATGCCAGAGCAAGATGAGTGTCTACCAACTGAACTGCAAGAAGAGTGCAGATTCTCCAGCATTTTATGTTGGTAAGGCCTCCACTATTAATCTGCGCATGAATAACTACAGGGCATCAATCACGCAATTACGGCCTCTCCCTACCAAAGAACATGCTCAGGTTCACAATGCAACGTTTGACGAGTGCTTTGGGGTGAAGGTACTGCAGAAGATGCCGGATGATACCAATGAACGTCTGCTCCGGCAATCTGAAAGAGCACATAAATATAATTCTGTGGGTTTTGCGAGCTCACAAACGTCCAGGCCTCAATATGAATGAATAACAAACCAAGACCGAGCAACCACTGCCAAGCAAAACAGCATCCAAGTAATGAAAACTGCAGCCAGGAAATCAAGTCATTCAAAATTATTTTCTCTGCGTGTCTGTGACCAAGAATTTTCGAAATATCAGATATCTTTTCTTTCCTTTATATTTGTAAAATGTCTATCTTTAAACACTAATTCATATGTAGAATGGTATATATAAGAAACTAAAATTGTTCACATAATGCTTAATACGTAAAAGAATAATACTTGTAGGAATTTTAATTTCAAAGTACTCAATTTTCGTTGAACTTCAGCAAAATACGGAGCTTTCATGCCCTTTGTAGTGAGGAAGTAAAATATCAAGGTGAAACTCCTCAAGTAGATGTGAGATGGATATTAAGCAAAAGGGTTGAAATGGGATTTTTTTTCACGAGATTTTATTTCGACGCTTCCCGTTTAAATATACTCCAAGATTGTGTTTAGTTTGGCAAATTGAACTCTCCGACGGATGAATTCTTAATGGGGAACAGGCGTGTTAGTTTGGCGGCTGTTACTGGGAAGCGAGAACGGTCGGTCTCGTCGGCTAACAGTTACACAGAGCTGATGTACACTCCCCACCCTCCCTGGCTGCGCTGGTATTGTGAATTCAAGAGTAATGCCACCAGCAGTTCCCTCCCTGCTTGCTCCTGATGTTTATGTAATGCTTGGACTCCCGTAATTGAATCAGGAAAGACCGCGGAGTTGGGGATGGAGAGTCAGAAATGTTGCTGCGTCGAGGGGGTCAAGAGCATCATAACACCAAAAAGTGAGCCAGTTGCTGGTGAGCAAAGCAGTCAACCTTGATTTTACGATCGGTATGACGAATACCCCTGAGGACACCTGAACAAAAGGAAAATACGTTTATATGGGGCGTGTTCTATCATCTACTTTAGACTTTCGTCTCAGCGTTCCTTTCTGAAACTGCTCAAACAAAGGTTTGGTGTACCTAAATGTAAAAAAAAAAATAAAATAAAAGAATCGAACAATTTTGTAAATATTTTATTTAATTTTGTAAATTGTTTAACTCACATGGTTGATTGTATATTTCATTTTCCAAAGTGTTTAATTCATTTCGAAACTTGTTTAATTTATTTTGAAAGGTGTTGACTTCATTTTTAAAACTGTTAAATTCATCTTTTTTAATCGATTTTTGGATTCCACTTATCTTGAACCATAAACCATCAAATTAAACCATAAAATTTGGGGGGGGGGGGGGTAAAAATCATTTTTCTTGGTAGATTCCAATGGTTCATTATTGAAGATAATAATCAAAAAAAAGTCTACCAAGTGGGTGTGGCACATAGCTTCCTCGTATCCATAACCCTATTGTATAGATCATTCGATGCATAGTAGCTTATCTTAAAAGATTAATTTCTACGTGCACTTACCCTCTTGCACTACCCACGTAGGGGACTTGACATCAATCCGCACATTCTCTGAATAATGTTGGAAAATGTTGAAGTTATGACTGTTACAAGGATTTCACAAAATACTTTCAATTTGAGAGCCATGATTTTCATAGGGAACCATCTCCACCGCAACTCGCATAATCCCTGAAAATGTCATCGAAATCAGATGGGAATGTAGAAGTTACGGTTGTACCCCCTAATATCAGTCCGGGCGTGATGATTTTCATAGGGAACCATCTATACGTCAACCCGCACAGTCCCTAAGAATTCCATCACAATCGGATGAGATTTTTTTTTTCCTCAATTTATCACTAGGTCTAAGGGTTTGGTCCTGTCAAGCCGCCGAACGACGTTGGCGTTGTCTAGAAGACGAAGGACTCGGGATTCATATGTCCTTGAAGCCGATGTTCGTGTTCAATCGCATGTAGCTTAATCACACAGACAGACAAGCAGACAGACAGACAAACGGACAGACAGACACGGAACCAAAATTGTTCAGGTACGTCTGAAATGTGAAACGCGAGTGAAAATTTTCATTTCGGAAAACATTCCAATTCTTAATTACTGTAGAAATATTTCATTCATTTGTGGTTTTTACTTGATTAAAGCCTTGAGTTTGAAAGGATTATTCATTACAATACCAACAATGATCTATCATGGAATCGAGTTGTCCTTTCATAGTAGGATCTGTGGGTTTACCGGTAGACATAGTTAACTCTGATTGTGGAAATCGGAAATAAATTTAGACGACAGGATCGAAGACCTCGACACTTGGAAAGGAGAATTAGAGGAGCTGATTAGAAAATGACGATCGCTTCGGAAGTTAGGATCGATAGCTCTTAGCACGCTGGGATTGATTGATGAGGAGGATCCCTTCAGTGGGTTTCTCCACTGTCTACTTAGCCGGTAATCTCTGGTTTACGGTTTGCAACAATTCAGACGCGATAGTGAGGGAAGGTAATCCGAGTAGGGCGTTATGGGTGGATTAGCCATTGACTGAAAGGGGTTCTCCCTCCACTCCGCCATCCTACGCCCAGCTTCGGGCTCCGATGTGACTAATCACAGGTGTAACTTACTTCCCCTATACATTATTTACCAGCGCATTTACCCCCTCCATGCTGACGCCGTGGCCAGTCCGTAGTGTCCAGCTTACTCGTCCAATGGTGTTGGTGTATAAGTGAGTTAGTCGAATCAATCTTTTTTTCCGACTGATTTTCTCCGAAAATTCGATAAAAATGTGTATTAAGGGGGTCTCAGTTAGTGAATAAACGGGGTTTTCCCTTTTCATCTGGAAATTATTGTTCGATTTTGACGATTCCAGCGGCAAAACAATTTTCTTATGTTTTTCAATTCCCTAAGTAGATGCACTAATTAGCATTTAGCATTTTTAACATTTAGCACTTAGCATTGACCGATTTTGATGAAATTTGGTATGTAGGCTCCATTTGGGGTCTAGTTGTGCCCCGAAGCTTTTGGTTGATGTAAGTCACTTCTAAGGGTTCCAAAATCAATTTTGAAATTTTGAAAACGCCCTAACTCAAAAAATTTTGATATAAAGGTATTGTTTTTCCGTCAATTTAAGATTCGATAGAATTTTTAGAATTTTTTGAGACCATGTGGAGCTCTGTAGGATAAACCGTTGGCTCCCTACGAAAATGTAAGGGTTTATATTGAAATATATATGTATATATTAATCAAAACACGAGTGTGGATCGCAAAAGAGGCCTAATCTCCGTTCAAATTAGAGCTGACCAAAATGCGATCAATGGTTGGTGATTTTGATTTTTATCGATTTTTTTTCTTTTTTCTTCATATTGGATGGTTGGTGATTTCGTAGACGAGTGATCTATTTAGAAAAATAATAAACCATCGTGTAATAATTTGCAGCGTTTATGGTAACGGATGATGTGAGTTTGACGGTGGGTGATAATCATTTTCATTTTTTCGAATTAATTATATTCACTGCGCATTCAAACACTTGAATACCCCTGCGCTTGATTATCCCGTTGTTCTCAAACTCGGTAAATTAGTTGGTACTTCTAATGATCTCCTATCGGGTGATCTACAATCACATTTGAGGGCGGGTCCGGTGTAGCCACGGTCGCTGGGGCGAGTTGTTATGCGTCCGGGGCTCTCATCGCCCCCCCCCCCCCTCGTCAAAACCTACGGCGGTGAGGCAATGGGAAGCGAAATCATCATAACAAAATTTCTTCTTTAATTCTTCTTTAATTTAATTCTTCCCTTTGGAAGACAGCTGATGACGTCCGCGACGCCAGGAATGGCAGTCGGACAAAAATCCAACCTGAAATGGTAGTTTACTTTACTTTACTTTACAATCACATTTGAGGTTTTAAGAAAGCTTCGAGTCATACCCATTTGGCGCACTTTTCCATGTAAAATGTGCATATTGCATTTTTTAAACAATTTATTGTTGTAAACAATACAATGGATTTTTGGTTACAGTTACTGATAACGGAAAGACTCGGATCCAAATATATCCGGATAGATCAAGGCTAGAATATGGTCGAGTTCTAGTACACATAGAATTCACGTTTGATTGTCACACAAGAGAAATTTATTGGATACCGCACCGAATTACTGCGAGTATCATCGTCTTGGAGAGATATAGGAAGGAAGGTAGAAATACAGTTATTTTCAATTGCGCTGCGGAGGATTTGGGGAGCACCCATTCGGAAGCCATTTCCCGGTATAACATTGTTTGAGCCTCACACATCATTATGTCTTATACGGCTTCAAAGGATCGACCTATTACGAGCGGCCATTATGTACTGGGCTCCCCCCAACCGCAAGCCGACCAGCGATTGATGGGGCCCCATCGCCTCTGGGGCTGGCCTCCCATGAATCCGCTTTCTTGGAACTTTCCCTTCAATAATTGAAACGACTGGGCATATCTACCTCGAGGTTAAGTGCGGACTATTTGCAGTTTATAATTATAGCCCAACTGCTCCGAAATCCATTCCTACGAATGGGTCGAAGGAATGTTCAAGTTTGTGGAATTACGATGTTTTATTTGAACTGGAGTATAGAATGCTTTCTGATTAAATGACTAAACATACGAAGTTTACAATCGATCGAAAAACGTCGAGAGCCCCCACATGTACCTAAAAAATATTTCTAAAAAGGTGATATTACTATTAGCCCAGTCAAATTTTACACAAAAAAGGCAACATCCTACATTAGAACGGGCATTTGCGGAATTTAGCTCATGTGTTTTGGATCTATAATGGGAGAATTTATCCAGATTTGCAACCCTCAGGAAAGCGAGCTAAACTATTGCCTGTCAAAAAACATGGATTTTTCTTACTTTGGGGAGCTAGCCCCAGCTCATCTAGCAGCTGGTTTCTTTCAGCCGCCCATTTGGTGCATTTTAAAAAGGTGTGCAGCGCATCTTCGTCTTCTCTCTTCTGGCAGTGCAGACATGTTGGGGCAGTTACATTTCCCATTTTACGCAGACAGGCGTAAATCAGTCCATGTCCTGTGAAAAATTGTGTATGGAAGAAGTTCAGTTCTCCATGCTCCCTGTCCATCCATTTCTGAATGTTAGGCACTAGCCGTGCAGTCCACCGTCCTCTTCATTCTCCCGTCAATATCTCATGCCAGCTTGCCATAGTGCGCTGGAACCCTTGGAATGGTTTTTTCATCAATTGAAATAGTACTAAATTTTTAGAATCGATTGAGGCCACTCGGCGCTCTTTAGGACAAACCGTTCACTTCTTACCAGAACTTAATGCCTGTTCTTACGATAAATCAGACACGAGTGTGAATTGCAAAAGAGGCTTAATCTTCGTTGAAATATTATCTGACCAAAATGCGATCGCTGTACGCAGGGTGTTTTTTCGTCCTTAGCAGCCAATAATCAAATTTCCAAATGAAGAATTCCCTACTCCCTATTTCTTCTAATTGAGTGAAGCCTTTATTTCTTCTAAATAAACTTGATTGTGAGGAGGTATGAGTAGTTGGTAGGTAGCGACAATGGTCAAGCTGTGTTTTTCGCAGACGAGACATCTACCTGTATAGAAAAATAATAAACCTTTATGGAATAATTTGGAGCTTTTTTTATTTTATTTATTTTAATCTCGAAATTTCGTCGTAAAAATTCACAATAACGTCTGCATGAAGTTATAATCGTCTAATATAATATTCGGTGCCAACGTCGAACGGAAAAGAAGACAGGAAGCGATTGAATATCCGCTTGAGTTCCTTTACCCATTCGGAAGCATTTCACATTCCTCTGACGGCTTCAAAACAATAGAAAACATTCTGAAGACCCCGAAACTTCCACGCCGCTTTACCAAACGCGATTTCCCCCAACCACTTCCGATATCTCCTGCGGATAATAATGTGCTCTCTTGCATAGGAAGTCCCAGGAAAAGTTCTCCGTGGAGGCAAAAACCCGCAAGTTTTCCGACTTCAAAAACCTCCCGGTCCATTTATTCCGATGCGAAAACGCGCTCTTTCGCTCCCTCATACCCGAACAAGAACTTAATTCTTTGTTATAGCATACTTGAAGTTCCGTTCACCCCGCTCGGCTCAGCCGCTTTCCACAACTCTATTCTTCATTCTTCCTCGTGAAGCGACCCTGTAGAAGGGAATTCCCTCTTTCTTTGGGTTCAACATTTCCAGCTCTGTTGCTCTCGTTCTCTTGCATTCTTTCTAGAGTATATTGTCGGCGTCATAGGAGGAAACTCGTATTAAATTAACTCCCAGGGAAATGGGCTGAATGCCATGGAGGGTCAGAGATGTTTTATCGGAGCTGAAATTATTGTGGAGGTAATGAAAGCAAGTGGGTGTGACACATAGCTTCCTCGTATCCATAACCCGATCGTATAAATGATCCGATGATATGTAGCTTGTCTCAAAACATCAATCTCTAAGTAGATACCTTGCACTACCCTCATAGGGGACCATCTAAGCGAAAACCCGCACAATCTCTGAGGATTTTATCGAATTCAGGAAGAAAAATTAGAAAATAATTATGGCTATTACGAGGAAATTCAAGTTTGCGCATGCGCACTGGATATTATGATGATTTTCTTAGGGGACCATCAACATCCGTAAAATCTCTGAAAACTTCATCACAATCGGATGATAAATGTGGAAGTTATGACTGTTACAAGGGAATTCAAGTTGGCGCATGCGCAGTGGCTCCTATCACTGCCTATCACTGTCCGGGGGTGATGATTTTCATAGGGGACCATCTAAACACCCCCCTGGAAAATCCCTGAAAACGTCATCGAAATCGGACAATAACTTTCGTACCGTTTTGCCCGTTACAAGGAGTTCATGACACTGACAGACATACACGGAACCAAAATTGTTCAAGAAGGTCTAAAACGAAAAACGCGAGTGAAAATTTTTATTTCTAAGAACATTTTTTTTCTTCTACCTTGAAAAGTGAAAACAAAGCTCCCTCTACCTTGGTAGCTCGGAAGCAACATGAAAAAGAATCTGAAATTACCGATCTCTGTTTCAGTTTTTTGTGTACCTAAAGGTACAGGGGGATGATCAATTTTGCCATTCGGTTCAGGTTGAACCTATCAGCTTTTTTTTTTGTTCACTAATTTAGGGGAAATTTTGCGTTAGTTATTTGCTTCAGAAGGAAAAGCTTTTCATTACGAAGCAAATGCTTTTCCTTCCAGCATATGCTTTAAAGTATTTCAACAGCCCCACTGCAAAACCCTGTATGTTCAATACCACAACGTTTCCAGGAGACGAGAAAAACTGTGACATTTTTAACATATGAACCTGGCTTACAGGTTATTACATTTCACCACAGAAAAGAAATGAGAAGCCATAGCCCGATTTTGGCGACACTATAATGTGCGCAAGAGCACAATCTATCGGAAAGGCTCAAATCCTTATTTTTGGAAAAATTGGAACTTACGGGGTTTTGCAGTGGGGCTGTCGATTTGCTCTCTTTTTATTCATACCGCTGATAGATTCTGTCTGTGTGTCTGTCATGAAATCCTTGTAACGGGCAAAACTATACTAAGTTATTCTCCGATTTAGATGAAATTTTGGATTGTTCGGATGAGCGCGTAGACAGTCGCCTATGAAAATCATCGGCCGGTACTGATGGTCGCCACTGCGCATGCGCAAATCTGTGTCTAGGGTGATTCCCAAATATTTCATAGTGTTCGCTATCGGTATTGCTTGTCCATTAGGCGTTACTGGCAAACTGCTGATTCGTTTGTATGTGACCTAAACAATGAAATGTTTGAAGTATATTTGAAGGGTACAATAACCGGAAATGAGTATCATTCGTACTGTTGTCCTAACTAGCTCTCAAAGAGGGTGTAGTGCGATCACCAGACCCATAATGAATGGCAGCCACTAATTTGGTTGTATGGAACACTAATTACCTTCAGTGATTGAAAGGATTACGCGCATCGTGGGAGCTTAAGCTCGTGTAAAAGGGTCGAGTGTTGTCGCATTCAGCGGAGCGTCGTCCTTCGACAGGGGAAAATTCCGGGGCGCATAAGCCACGCAAAACATGCTCGGCCCTTTGCATAGCTTCAGTCGGGCGACATGCCTGATTATAAAGGGGGAAAACGCAGTTGCAAAAGTCGTACCCCGTTGCCGTTATCAAGGGTTTACCTCGTTAGATCAAAGCGAAAAACAGCTGTTCGACAGCTTGGTGAGAGGAGTCAAGTGCACAATAACTCATTACGAGGGTGGCAATAGGGATCTTCGTCCCCAACCGAGAGGATGACTAATGTTGAGTAAAGCGCTTTTGACTTCCTCGGCTTCCCAAACCAATATGCCACCCTCTCACTCCTGTATGTATAAATCAGCTTAAGTTTTTGCTGCAATGGGTAAAGTTATACCTCCCTCCTAAGACAGTGAGTCCGTTTATCTTCACCCTACGATATTTCTTCCCCCTTTTCAACTGTGCACGTTGCTGACTCTCCCTTGTGCAATCGTTAGAGAAAACTGTTACTAGCCCATTAATCAAAATCCTTCTTAATGCCTTGTTTACTACAAACTTAATGTCTTTTCCTTCATTTTTTCAGTTTGAGTAATTTGACTTTTTGGTCACAATAGATCAACCTTGGTCTAAGGGACTAAGAAAAAATCGATTTGTTCTGGACAGGTAGATCTGAAATTTTGAGAAAGAGAACGATTTCCATTTCTAAGACAGAAGCAGATACATATTGAGAAGACTTGCTTCAGAACATCCAAAGCTTTCAGAAGACGCTAAATCTGCATGCAATCGAAAGATCAGAGAATGAGGAATTTCATCGATTTCTGTTTGCATTTTTCCTGATAGTTAATGGTGTGGGATAGATGAAAATCGGACTGATTTCGGAAAATAAGTCTCCTGTTATTTTTGGGAGACAATCAAAATTTTTGATTTCAAAACTAACCGGGAAAACGGACGTGAAGCGGGAACGCTCGCTGATTGGGCTGTTCGGATCGCCGTCTCCTCCCAGTGTTGCCCATTGGGACGACGAAATCGTGTTTTCTAAGAGAAAAGTTATCAAACAAAAACAGGGGAAACCTAATTTTCCCCATCTCGCTTTTTCTATTTTTTTCTTCAGTTTTTCGATTTTGAACTTTACTGTTTCATGAAATTTTGCATCTGGGGACTATGGATTTCTCGATCTCAGCTCTTCAAGCGGCCATAAATGAACTATTTCAGCATGACGTCATTTTCCCGGTTTTTTTAAACATTCGTATTTTCTACACTGTTTTGTTTATTCGTAAATTAGGAAGTTCGGGCTGAAAGTTTGCCTTAGGGGGTCTTTAGAGGTGTTGAATACGATTTTGGGGTCAAAAATAGGAAATTCCGACATGGTGAAATTCCTCATTTCAGTTTAAAAGGAGAACATAATATATCTATATTATAATTTGAAGCACTTGTGTAGATTCAGTATCTATTCTAAAATAATATTTTGTAGGTTTACAGCGCCCGTATGTATGACTGTTATAAGGAATTCATGTTTGCGCATGATCAACGGCTACTATCAATCCTGCAGCGATGATAATCTAGTTTTATTAATCACATACGTACGTAGTCATTAAGAGACACGGTAGTCATTTTGATACTTGCGATTGGATTTTTTTACCAAGATTTTTTATGTTACCTACCTATTTGTTGAATTTCAGAAATGTGATCAATTTATTCGCATCTCTTTGTTACAGGTATGGTGACTTAGTTCGAATTTGGAACATACAAGGTAAATTATTACTCGAGTTTCAGTAAGTATTTTGGAACGTTGTAACTTGAACTATGCAATGTTGTCCACATCAAAAGAGCAGTTGGCTCAGGGGGGATCGTAGGGCTCTGGAACACCGGCTAGCTCCACCAAATCTAGGTTACTTTTACTCCAATTTCATTCGGCTTCTTACTTAGCGGCGATCGCGGGAAATACTGCCAAATTCCATCCAATCTACCCAAAAAGTATTATTATTTACAGTATTATTTGTTTGTGAAATTTCATGAACTTATCATCCCTGAACCGTTTTTTTTATTGCACGGTACCCGCTCAGCGAGCGCTCAAAGATGCGCAACCGCGAGGTTGTGTCAAAATATGCATGTAAAAGTAGCCAAGTGTGATTTTTTGATTTTATGCTGAGCGGGTTGCGCGCAATAAAAAAAAAAAAATCAGTTGAGGGGTGAAATGTTCATGAAATTTCACAAGAATCCGAATCTGCAATAAAACATGGAGGGTCTCATTTCAAAAAACGTCTGCCAAGTGGGTGTGGCACATAGCTTCCTCGTATCCATAACCCGATTGTATAGATGATCCGATGCATAGTAGTTAATCTCAAAATACCTTTCACTACCCTCATAGGGGACCATCTACACGCTAATCTGGATAATCCTAGAAAATTTCATCAAATTCGAATGAAAAATTAAGTGAGTAGATGTATGTGATTGGATCAAAAAAATTCTTAGCCTCGGCTGGGATTCGAACCCGCGATCCCTGGAGCACAAATCAAGACTCTCTCCTCGGAGCTATTGAAGCCTTGTCATGTAAAGATTTGAGATTCTCACAGGAGACCATCCCTCTATGAAGAACAATCCTCCATGATTTTCATAGGGGACCGTCTAAACACTACTCTGTGACATCCCTGAAAATTTCATTGAAATCGGATTGAAAATGTAGAAGTTATGGCCGTTACAAGGAATTCTCGTTTGCGCATGCGCAGTCGCTTCTATCACTCCGGGGATGATGAATTTCATAGGGGACCATCTAAATACTAATCTGTAACATCCCTGAAAATTTCATCGAAATCGGACAATAACTTCGTATAGTTATGCGCGTTACAAGGAATTGATGACAGACGGACAGACAGACAGACACACAGACAGACAGACACGGAACCAAAATTGTTCAGAAAGGTCTAAAACGCAAAACGCGAGTGAAAATTTTGATTTTGGAGAACTTTTTTTTTCATCCTTGAAAAGTGAAAACAAAGCTTCCGCTACCTTGGTAGACTCGGAAGCAAAACGAAGCTGGTGTGCGTTGGGCACGATTGTGCACGTGCAGAATGCACACCGTGGTCATATTTGAAATCCTTGGGAAAAATCATGAAGAATCGAGAAAAAAAATTGTTGCCTCTACCTGGACGATTTTAGAATCGGGTGGGGGGGGGGGGGCGTTTTCGGGGATACCCTGTATAACTGGCTGTAAGGTTCATCACAAGCAAAAAAATGAAAAGAAAAAGTGTGTGGCACATCGCTTCCTCGTATTCATTACCAGATTGTTTGATGACCCGATGCACACTAGCTAATCTCAAAACATCAAAATAAAGTTACGTGTAACTATTGTTACGTGTAAAATAAAGTTTCTGACGCAAAATAAAGTACCTCGCACTATCTTCATACACCCCAATCCGAATAATACCTGAACATTTTTTTCGAAATCGGATGGAAAATGTAGAAGTTATGGCTATTGAAAGGAATTCACGTTTGCGCATGCGCAGCGGCTAATATCAATCCGGGAGCGATGATTTTCATAGGGGACAGAAAGATATGGAGCCAAAATTGTTCAGGAAAGCCTAAAACGTAAAACGAGTAGAAATTTTGATTTTGGTGATTGTTGTGTTCGGCGTGTCGGCGAGTGAAGGAGACGACCTTCTCGCTGTGGCGTTTTGACTTTACTTTAACCCCTACTCAACCTAAGAGAGACTGTCCCTATCCTATCATGCAGTACTGTCGCATTGGCGGGTCAGACCCATACCGGCATGCGGAGTACTGGGAGAATTGGGCTAGCCCGTCGACCCCGGCGTTTCAGAGAAACCTACCGGCGGGAAGACGGGATATTTACTTGTTGAGCCTACTACTTCGAGGAGATACCTTGATGAAGGAGAAGTTGGAGAGCGAAATGAACAAGGCGAGAACTGGACTAGATTGGCATACTCGAGCATCCCTGAGTGAGCTTATATACTAGTGTGATTGGTTGAGGGAGAGAGAGGTGGAAGGGTGACGTCATGCGGAGTTTACTCCCCGTACCTCGTCCCTCCCTTGCGGGTGGTGGCTCACTCAGGGATCCTCTCGTACTTCTTTATTTAAGAACTAATAATGCATTAAATGTGGGTCATAACAGTGATCATTTTGTTTTCCTTGGTGGCTTTCTGTATAAATACGTAGTGCTGAAGGTCGATGATGGTTCATTCTAATGACAATGATGATTCTATGTCGATTGTGATGTTCATTTATGTTAATTTGAACTTTTTGCGTCACCGTCACCGATAGACGGTTCCAAAAACCTTTTGGAAGGTTTATTGTAATTAACTAACTGAATAAACCAAATTTATATAGGCAACGGTTCTCTTGTACTTCTTCATTTTCCATGTAAACTCCCCACTTCTTCTTTTTCCTCACGGCAAAAACACCGTTAAATAGAGTTTCGGAATAACCCTCTCCCCATCTTCCTGCCTCATCTTTGACAATGTCAAAGCTGATGTCATCAGCCACCCATATTGTCATATCCCCCTGAATACGTGAATCAAGTATTACTTCGTTACGTCAGGCAATGCCAATAATATTCTTGGATAAATACAGGTCAGATTGTTGACCCTCGATCAAAGAAAGTGATTTGTGAACGTAATCCCTTATTCTAGTTCTAAAAACGTCCAATAAATGTTTATACCAAATAATCCAGACTGCAGACATCTGTGACGTACCACACATCAATGAGGCAATTGGTTTTCCATGTCTTTCTGGTTGCCTTGCATTTTGGAATTATCGATTTTTTTTCACACTCAGTTCGAAGAAATAAATAATTGTGGTGCCTTCATTAGGAAATTTGGTTACTGGTTGCTAAGGACACAAAACTGAGTACAACTCGAAGAAACGAACCGCGATCGCATTTTGGACAGGTAAAATTTGAACGGAGATTGGCCCTCTTTTGCTCTTATTTCTGATTTATTGTAAGTCCAACACCTAATTGCTCATAGGAAGCGAACGGTTGCTCCTACAGAGCTCTGGATGGTCTCATTCGATTCTAAAATTCAATACTATTGTACTATAGTACGGCATACTGACGGCGTACCTACCTTGAAACGTAAAACAACAAATTTTGAGGGGGGTTAAAAAACATGTTTTTGTCGATTCCAAAGGTTCATTATTGAAAATAATAAACCAAAACCAACTACACATTTTGACCACTTCCGCTTTTCTGAAGTAATTTTTTAATTTCTCAAATGAAATCTGTGGGTTGGATTGCAAGTCAACTCGGTACCTTACGAAAAGGATACATCGCCTGGGCACCGCTCGCCAACTATTCCCTTCCTCTGGAATCTCGCCAACCGATGCATCTCTTTAACTATGACAAATGTGAATAAAGACGGCCCAGAAAGGAGTTTCCTGGGACAGAGGCTGGGAGGCATAATTTATCGGAATCGAGAAAGCCGAAACTCCACACTACACTTCCGGACTTCTCATTATTCCCTTTATCCTTAGAGGGTTTTGGGTCTTTCAGGGAGGAAAATTCAACTTCTCTCATTCAACTGGGGCTGACTGTTGCCTGCTTCATACATCTCTGACTCTTTCGTTAATTCGCTTCATAAAAGAAATTTGTGCCCTTATTGAGTCCTCCCTCCAACCTCAAAGTTTGAGGAAAATGTGTACTGGTAAATGTCATGATTATAATATCATGACTCTTATAAATAATTAACACCATTTCTTTTTCTAAGAATATAATTATAAACCAGCAGCCAGGTCACCTGTGCATTCAAGTTGAAAGACAATGGGAAAAACCTGCTCACTCTTAACGTATGGTCTAGGGAAGAGTGGTTACCTGACTACAGGATTACCTTAGGTAAATGACATACTCAAGGGTAAGATTCTACTAACTCAAGCCGAGCAAGTAGTGTCTCATTGCTTTTGTTTCCGAGTCTAGGGAGCACTGGTTTTTTCTTTCAAGATATAAAAAAAATCTCCAAAATCAAAATTCTACTCGCGTTTTACTTTTTAGGGCCCACCTGTAAAATTTCGGTTCCATGTATGTCTGTGTGCGTGTGTCTGTCATGAAATCTTTGTAAAAGGCTAAACTGTACCAAGTTCCTCTCCTATTTCGGTGAAATTTGTAGGGATTACACGGATTCGGTTGTGGATGGTCCCCTATGAAAATCATCGCTCCCGAACAGATAGTAGCAACTGCGTATTGAATTTTAACGAAAAAGAAATTTTCTTCGTCACAACCATAACTTCTACATTCCCATCTGATTTCGATGAAATTTTCAAGAACTATGCGGGTTGGGGTGGAGATGGTCCTCTTTGAAAATCATCGCCCCGAAATTGAAAGTATTTTGCGCGTATGCGGTAACGTGATTTCCTTGTAACAGCCATGACTTCTACATTTTCCAACAATATTCAGAGATTGTGCGGGTTGACGCGTAAATGGTCCCCTATGAGGGGAGTGCAAGGTACTTTGAGACTTATATTTTGAGATTAACTTCAATGCATCGGATCATTTATACAATTGAGTTGCGGATACGAGGAATCGATGACGGTCTATTGCAATAAGAAATGAACAAAAAATCGTATGTTGCAATCGATATTTGGAAAAAATCGGAGCAAGACAATTGATGAACAACAACATGATAAACATAATAAACATTGATAATCGTCAACAACATCGTTATTGATTCCCATCCCATCCCGTCTCCATGGAATCGATAAGGTATGTCGGGGTAACACGTTTGTCCCAAGAGTTGTGGGGGTTCCATGACCCAGTTACCCCGACATACCTTATTATAATATAATAATTATTATTATAATTATTATATTATAATATTATAATTATGGAATACTTACCCATTCCTTGACAGTATCTGTCGAGCTCCCGGAATGGCCTCCATCTCACCCTCTGGAGTCTGGGCCGACCTCCCTAGAATCGAAGATGCTATTCTTCTATTCGCCGATCTCCCTAGAATCCAAGATTCTATTAAACATTTTCTATTTTTATGAGTTGCGCTATTGTATGATTTATACACAATCTCACAATCACCAGTCGGTTACCCGTGCGTTGTTTATGACCACGAATACTTATCAACCTACGAAGAGACATCATTGTTGAAAAAAAAAGAACTTTTAACATTAAAAACTCCAACAACCAGATTCAAACACTTAATTGGAAGGAAGAAATGGATAGGTAGGTTCTCGACTTTGATACGAGGCAAATACGTCGACAATAATATCACATATCTACTCGGATAGATAGAATCTATAACCTCTTTCGTAATTTTCGTTCACCAACTAAAAGGCCCATTCTTGCAGAAAAATTTGCCAAATTTGGGTCAAATTTGGGCTGATGCAAATATAATATAATTACCTAAATTAGTTCTTGTATGCAAATTGAAAGTCAGCCATAAAATAAGTCAGTAAAATTTTCCGTAAATTTCAAACTGGCGCCGTTTTTAAAAGAAACGGTTTTGAAATGGTAGAGATTCATTTCCCCACTCACAGTGGAGGATTACGGATTAGTTTATGTTTTACTCAAGTAGGTAACTGTTTCAGAAACATACGGAAGAGATATACACTGGAATTATACAGAAAAAACAGCCGAAATTCGACAAATTTTAAACATTTCCGATGTTGGAAGTATAACTTAATAAAATAGGTTGTGCTTGCAAGTGAATTAATGACAAGCCATCGACTAAATTAATACAAATTTAGCTTACATTAAAGTATCCTCTTAAAACTGATCCAACTCTGAGTCTAACAGTCGAGAAACACGAAGAAGAAGAAGAAATACTACACACGGGAGAGATGCGGATGAACTGCCTTAAGGGGGGGGGGGGGGGGGAGTTCTTCCCGCAGTCCTCTCAACAATCTTTCGTTTCCGTTACCATTTTTCAGGTTTTCTATGTTTTACTTTTCACTTTTGTTCTAATATTTAGGTTATTGTTGTGGGGAAACGAAAAGTAAACAAATTCGAATGCTTACCGAGCTCGATGAGCTCTCACGTGAACCTACTGTAGATTCCTGATAACACACTGATTATTGACCACCCACGATAACATTCATTTTATAATACGGAACCTTTTCGTGGAAATTTGAATTTGTGTGCTCAAAGAGATGAAGAAAGTGCTGAGGACAGGTGAACTTGAGATGAATACCTAACTTATTCAATATTCACTATTTACATCAACGTTTATAGTAGGTAATTTATATTACAGCGCTCAACTCAACTTTTTTTTTATAGTTTAGAGCCTTTGTATGGGAACAAATACTCTCCCGTGGAGGGCAACTTGAAGGTATTTCAAGTCCATGTTTTGAAAAAAAGAAAAGTGGAAATTAAATGCTTGCATACGAGTCTGCAACACATTGGGACATTTTCATGTCAACCACTACACAACAAGGTAGTGAAGTAAGGTTGTTAGTTCATGTACCCAAGCATCAAAATAAAAAAAACAGCTGATTGTTCTCTACGCAACACAGTGAGTCTATTTTATTTTTTTATTGGTCGCGTGAGCAAGACTTGCTTAGTTTTCGTGACGATTTTTCAGTTTATGTGCCAAAGCAAAGACATGAAAATGTCAAAAAAAGATCTAGGTATAGATAGGAAAATTACCTATAGACAGGATGTAATGTGACGTAATTGCAATGTTACCCACCTTTTTATTTGTAAATCAACCTCATTGCCGGTTTCCTACATAAGTAGTATCTCATCATTCTTATCAAGTTGCTATGAATTATTAGTTGATAAACCGTTACATGGAATAAGGATTTTTCACATTTTCATTATAAATCGTACCTAATCATAGGTATTTTTTTCAAAACAGAAAAATACTTTTATGATGACTCAACAATAAATTCGTACGTAAAGTGGTTGTAACAAGGCATTAACTATAAATTTTGATGAAATTCATTGATATTCCTGAAAATTTCAGGTTTCTTGTCTGTCTTTATGTGAGTAAATCCTTGTAGCGGGCACCTGTACAATTTTATAGTCCGATTTTGATGAATTTGAGGGATGGTGAAGGTTGGGTAGTAGATGGTCCTTTATCAAATGTATAAACCTCGGGATGAAAGTAGTATCTGCGCATGCGCAAGCATATAACTCTCGTAACAACCATAACTTCTGTCATAATTTTGATGCAATTTGCTGGGATTGTGCGAGTTGAGGTGTAGCTGGTCCTCTACCAAGATCATTGGAATCCTCTGCGCATGCGCCATGTTGAAATCATACGAGTAACTTCTAAAGTTTTCATTCGATATCGATAGGACTTTCAGGGATTGTATGACTGAGACTCTGGATGGTTCCCTATAAATGTCATCGGTAGTTGTAGATTGAAGTTATTATTTACTATAATCGGATTATCAACACAATCGTGTTATGGAGACGACGGGGCCATGTGCCAAACCCACTTGGCATACTTCGGGATAGGATCAAAAGGTCTTTCAATGATTTCGTTGCCCTTAGCCTGATACCATGCTCAAACCCTTAGCCTTCCGCTCATGCTCAAACTTTTTTAAACTTCTGCATGAATTCAAAACGGACAGAATCAACTTGGGACCAAGAGTTAACTCATGTATGAATGAACGTTCAAAAGAAGCTGATGAAAAGCGTCAGTGAATCATTTGTTCAGCAGTGATCGTTCAGTTCTGCTTCCTCCTATACCGAGAATAGGGAGGTTTAGTATTTTTTGTTCTGCGATTCATAACATTAGGGTCCACCAAAATGGAAATATCTACTCGCAATTTGAGTTCAATGGTTTTAACACAGAATGTGTTTTAACCATGGACTAACTAGCCAAAAACATATTGTTTAGTAATGCATGCATTCCAGGGGACGTCCCATTGGATAAGCATTAGATCAGTTTAACCAGTTGTTGAGTGATAAAACTGTTTCACTCGATGTAATTTATTTATTACATTAGGCAAGAAATACTGACCCCCCCCCCCCCCCCACCATCTCCCCAACGCCAACAATGGTGCCAGTCTGGCACCAAAGCGGAAATACGTCGTAACATTGAACTTTCATCTATTAGTTTTGGTAGGCAGTCCGTCAAAGTTCACATCCGTATTCAAGGTGAAACACTAAAAAAAAAAAAAAAAGCACGAAATAAGCGGTTTATGGCATTATGGCACCATGTTCTGGCACCACGGTGGCACCACTATTAGTTCCATGGTGGTACAGAGAATAATTCATGAAAATCCGGAGGTATCATGAGAACTTTTCCTCAATTTCAAAGCTTGGGTACAAATAGTAAGCAGTAAAGGAACCGAAATATTGAAAAATCGGATATTTTGTGAATATTATCCCCCCACTCACCCCCTACCCTTGCGAATTTTGGTACTCTGGTAAAATCATGTACAACTCGGAAGTTATTTGAGTCAAACAAAAAAAGAAACACGCAAATCGGTTGGAAATTGAGGCCTGGGCAGAGTTTACTAGATTATGCACGCAAACGCACGTTTTTTAAGCATTAACCCCCCCTTTCCCCCTCTTAAAAAGCAAAATCCAAAATTCCGGCGCCGTAGTGCACAACTAGATAGTATTCCGCGTCAAACGAAAAAAGAACCACGAAAATCGGTTGAGAACTAAGGCCTGTGCAGAGTACACAAGATTTTGTTACACACACACACACACACACACACACACACAGACATACACCTATGGTTTTTTTCGCGGATTTGGATTCAGAATGGTCTAAAACGGATTACTGTGTGGTTATTTTTTTTTTCTGTTGAGTGTTGTCCAACTTCACCCCAGATCGATCGCATAAGGACGCCCAAGTCTTACTGTGGGACGTCCTAAAAACTAACGAAATCTGGGACGACAACATGGATACCGATGATACGGAACTAAGGACCGTGTAACCTGGTGTAACCTATGAGATATTTGGTTATGACGCGGTAATTATATAAGATTCTGATTTAGTGGGAGGAAAGTAGCGAAATTATGTGAAACGCGTGAGCTAAAACAAATTCTGTGTTTCAATAATTTCGTCCGAAGTATGTAAATAGAGGTAACCGGGGGTCCAGGCGAGGCACGGAGCGCCGAGTTTTGAAAAACTTTGGTTTCGTGTCTGTGTGTCCGTTTGTGATCAATCCTTGCATAACTAACTATTCAATTACGGTCCGATTTTCATATACTTCAACATCAATTTGTCATGGTGTGCTAGCTTGTTTTTGCACAAATGCCCTGAAGGAAGTAGCCAGGATTTGATTTTGGTGTGAGGGGCACACATCTCCGAAATCGAGTTCAATGAAAAATCAAATTTCAAAATAATCACAGTATTTTATCTCGATCGATTTTTTAAATTATTTTTTATTCCTACCCATTTTGGGTGTTTGAGATAATTATGTCAAGTTGAGAAGAAATAGGATGTGTAATGTAAGGATCCACATTGTCTTCTTCAAATGCAAACCCCATAATATATTGGGGCATTTATTAGCTTTACTCCCATAGATTAACGATGTCATTTTCACTAAATTGGATTTCTTTCATATAATTAATTAATTATTCATTACAAATAAATAGTAATCACGTCCATTTTGAGGGGACTTCCCCCCCCCCCCCCCCGGGACGTTTCCCGCCTGGTCGCGACTCTGGCTTTTCTTGTTTGAAATTTACCCTTCAATTCGAACTCAACTCCATATTTTCTGCATGAAGAATCGTTCTACACGTACCGATACTAATGATTTTCAATCATACTGATTTCAAAACTCCACTTAGTTCGAAACGAAATCGGTTACTCGCATGGATTTTGAGGGTTGTTGGACCAAGTTAAAACCGACCCTCCGCTTGCTTTGTTTTCCCTTCTCTCCTTGTTTTTTCGCCTCCACTTCCCTCTATAAACCTGAGTTTAAATTAACTAAGCTTTGAATAATTCGGCTAAACATAATATGACTAGCAACTTTCCACTTTGTACTCAAATTGATCTGCCAAAGTGATTGGTGATTGGTCTATTCAGACAAGTTTTGATGTATTAGTTATAATGAACTTTTGGAATCAAACAAGAAACAAATTTTTTTATAGGGAGTTTTACACGATCCGATCTTGAGCACAGGATAGGGGGCTCCGCCGTTCCTATCCTACTGAAAGGAGAGAGAGAACACTTGAGTCCTGTCCGATGTGGATGGGGATTAGACCTCAGGATCATAGACCTAACGATTATAGCAACATTCTGATACATTGTTGAAGTTAATCTGTTGGATAGAAGCAGTGAAAAATAGCTAAAAATAATGACTGTAACTCAGCTCACATGTGATTGGCATATAACCATCCCAATATTTACGTTCTCAGGTAAGATTAAAGCAATAAGAGATTTGGACGTTTTAAAGTGTTGTTTAGATATATTCGAGTAAAATCCCTGAAAATGTCATCGAAATCGGACAATAACAGACATACATAGAACTAAAATTGTTCAGAAAGGCCTGACACGAAAACGCGAGTAAAAATTTTGATTTTGGAGACTTTTTTATTCAACCTTGAAAAGTGAAAACAAAGCTTCCGCTACCTTGTCAGACTCGGACGCAATTCGTCATTCCGCCATAAGAGGAAATTACTATCCAAGTAAGACCTTAGTTACCATGGACCCATTTTGATTAAATTTGTTTCAAGTAAAAGTAAGCGCACACTAGAGCGCATGTACCTATCTTTCTAAGATCATGATCGTGAGGATCAAATTCCATAATTATTTCAACAAGTAATGATTTCTACAAGTTTGTACGGCTCTGTTATTATTATTACCTTATTCGGTCATTTTCATTCGTGGTGGAGGTGATCTAACCAACCAACTTGCATGATGCTCTTGCTGATAAATATGTATAATTGATGGATATCGACTAATATTGAAAACAATGAATTGTAGTTAGTTGTACCTGTTTTATGACAGTTTTACTCAGCATCATTCATGTGACACTGATCCATCGATTCTAGTTTAGAGACCTTCGTACTCATCCTCGCATAGAATAGACAAGACAGTTAGTTGGTGCCCTCTAGTTAAATTTAGTATGTTTCGGACCGCTTTCCATTGCACAAAATACACCGTCTAAATTTCATGATTAGTCCGAATAAATGTAACCGTAAGTTGAATACCGTACAAAGGGATGAATATTCTCAAAACAAAGGATTAGAAGATACTGAGCTGTTTCGTCAATTCAGATACTCAATATCGGTTCCGATAATGCTGTTGTTTTGTGAATATGATGTGTGTGCTGAAGCTAAAATTTACATACAGTTCGGGAGAACGGAAACTCGGTAGCGCCTGGAGGAATGGTCGATATACTGATGAGACAGCTGACTGGCATTGTACACGTCCTGTGCATTACGATCCCTCCCCATCACTCCCTACACCTGATACTGACCTCTTTATATTTCCGACAGTTTTTCCATCTCTAAATCACTTTTTAAATGTTCACTTGAGGGAACGGCGCTTGAAAACCGAGTTACTGAGTTAGTTAAAGAAAGGAAACCCCTAGTTGAATAGAACATAACACTCGTTGTTATAATGGGTAATAATGGGGAATTTGTCTCACATTTTTTTTTTCGAATGAGGGTTTATTTTTATGGAATAAAACCATAGTGAGCTGCTCGAAAACGCATCCAAAAAATTTAGAGAATTTAAGGAAGATGGAAATTTTAAATGTGGCAGTAAGTAAGAGTAAGAGGCAGCCATGTTTGAAACGTAACGGAAATTCTACCAATCTGACTTCAAAGGAGGTTCTGTGGCGCTTACTACAGAAGCGGAACATACACGAACTTTTAGCTTACAACTAGTGCGCACAAGAGTGCGCCGCGAACTGGCAGGAAAAATCCAGACACAAAAGTGACCAAAAGAAACAATATTACTCACTTTTTTACAATACGATTCTACCTACTAGTTTATCAAGCATTATTAGTCTTCATCTTCTCTTATTTAGTTTCAAGATTTGAATCACATTATTCGAATAGCCATTTCACTGGATCGTTTTGTGTGGCGGTGCTAGAACTCTGTCTGTTGTCGGAGAATTGAGTTTTCACTCGTGCCAACATCATCACTTGAGCATAGGATTTGGACTATTGTTGGCCAGGCGTAGGGAGGCATTCTTGACAAAGGCGTCATACTCTTTATGCAATGCTCCATCGCACGACATTACGAATGGCGTGAAAGGTCATCAGCTACTAGGTATGTCGTTCTAATTATTATTTTCTCCTTTTTAGTGGTATGAGATCGTCAGTTTAAAGGTCAGTCCGTTTTTTGATAAAACGGTTTTTTTAAAATGGGGAATTTGTCTCACATTTTTTTTTTTTTTTTTTTTCGAATGAGGGTTTATTTTTATGGAATAAAACCATAGTGAGCTGCTCGAAAACGCAACCAAAAAATTTAGAGATTTTAAGGAAGATGGAAATTTTAAATGTGGTGGCAATGTGTAAGAGGCAGCCATGTTTGAAACGTAACGGATATTCTACCAATCTGACTTCAAAGGAGGTTCTGTGGCGCTTACCACAGAAGCGGAACATACAGGAACATTTAGCTTCCCAGTAGTGCGCACAAGAGTGCGCCGCAAACTGGCAGGAAGAACCAGACACAAAAGTGACCAAAAGAAACAATATTACTCACTTTTTTACAATACGAATCTACCTACTAGTTTATCAAGCATTATTAGTCTTCATCTTCTCTTATTTAGTTTCAAGATTTGAATCACATTATTCGAGTAGCCATTTCACTGGATCGTTTTGTGTGGCGGTGCTAGAACTCTGTCTGTTGTCGGAGTTGTTTTCGCGTCGTTTTTTTTTTCGTATGACGTCAACAATATTCCTCGATTTTCGCGGTGTTTTGTAACAGGAGACGGTAATTTTTTCCCCTTGGTTATTCCTAGTGGTAAACGTTATTCTAGGGCCCTATTATAGGATTTGACTTGAAATTCCAGAATCTAAAATTGAGGCAAATTCCCCAATGGGGAATTTGCCTCAATTTTAGATTCTGGAATTTCAAGTCAAATCCTATAATAGGGCCCTAGAATAACGTTTAACGCTAGGAATAACCAAGGGGAAAAAATTACCGTAGGAGAAAATGCCAAAACAAGTGAAGCCTCTGTTCCAAAACACCGCGAAAATCGAGGAATATTGTTGACGTCATACGAAAAAAAAAAACGACGTGAAAACAACTCCGACAACAGACAGAGTTCTAGCACCGCCACACAAAACGATCCAGTGAAATGGCTACTCGAATAATGTGATTCAAATCTTGAAACTAAATAAGAGAAGATGAAGACTAATAATGCTTGATAAACTAGTAGGTAGATTCGTATTGTAAAAAAGTGAGTAATATTGTTTCTTTTGGTCACTTTTGTGTCTGGGTTCTTCCTGCCAGTTTGCGGCGCACTCTTGTGCGCACTACTGGGAAGCTAAATGTTCCTGTATGTTCCGCTTCTGTGGTAAGCGCCACAGAACCTCCTTTGAAGTCAGATTGGTAGAATATCCGTTACGTTTCAAACATGGCTGCCTCTTACACATTGCCACCACATTTAAAATTTCCATCTTCCTTAAAATCTCTAAATTTTTTGGTTGCGTTTTCGAGCAGCTCACTATGGTTTTATTCCATAAAAATAAACCCTCATTCGAAAAAAAAAAAAAAAAAAAAAATGTGAGACAAATTCCCCATTTTAAAAAAACCGTTTTATCAAAAAACGGACTGACCTTTAAACTGACGATCTCATACCACTAAAAAGGAGAAAATAATAATTAGAACGACATACCTAGTAGCTGATGACCTTTCACGCCATTCGTAATGTCGTGCGATGGAGCATTGCATAAAGAGTATGACGCCTTTGTCAAGAATGCCTCCCTACGCCTGGCCAACAATAGTCCAAATCCTATGCTCAAGTGATGATGTTGGCACGAGTGAAAACTCAATTCTCCATTTGACTAATTTCTAGTGCGTTTTCCGTCAAGTGAAGCGCTGCAATCGGTAAAACCCACCACAAAAACGCGAAAATCGGAAACTGACCATAGAGGAACTCACGGTTACACTGTCAATATATTTCCGGGAAGAAGGACGAATCTATAAAAACACAACTTTAACCCCTTGACTAAACTTCTACTGTGTATCGCTCTACTGTGTATTTTTAGATACAGTTCAGTTTACACATTTATTCATATTTTTCGATTTGCTCTTTGGCTAATAGAAGTTGAGTTATAAAACCTGGTTCTTTTGAGGTAACTATGCTGATTGCTTGCAGGATCTCAATATCAACTTACGCCTTTTTGCCCACCTTCATGAATACGTGCAAGTGCACGTTTTTCCAACATTTTAATTTAAAAAAAACAGACCCGACAACTCATGTCGCTGCTTCTTTTTCATGCTTTGTAAAAGCGATATAAATTAGCAAGAGTGCTGATGTCGACAGTCGAGTATTTACGTGTAGTTTTATCATTGAGCTGCTCCTGCGGCGTTTTAATATGAGGTAAATACGGCTTCCTTCAGAGTCTTCTTTACCCAATCTGATCTCATTCCGATGAAGTTCTGTGAATCGAACCAACTTCTCAGAAACTCCAAGTCAATAGTACCCAGACAATAGCTTCATTTTCACGGAAAATGCGCTAAGTACGCCTACAAACTCTCATTTTCTAGATGTTGTATGGCAGAAAATAATGCAGCGATGACGATTTCCACGAGGGCTAAACCACTCCGGCTGCATTAGTTCATGTATCCTCCACTAAAGCGTTTTTCCTTTGAATCAGATGAGATAAGCTCAGTTACGTATTTTGGTAAAGCTTGAAATAATGCAACGCAGCTGATTCAAGGAAAAAACGCTTTACTATCCCTAGCGGAGGGTTCTAACGCTTTACTATTTCCTGCTTGTGTTTTCGCATAACGATGTTGTTGATAACATTGTGCTGAAATAGCAAAATACCGAAAAATGTAAAATAGATGCCTCCAAAAAATGCCAAAATAACGTGACTCTTTTGTGCCTCCATAATTTCTTCTTCCTTTTCACAAAATTTTGTTTTGTTGTAGCTATATTTTGGCTTCTAGAATGTGTCGATGAAGATGTTTTTTGACTCAGCTAAAAGAGCGAGAAACTCCAATGCTGTCACATCCGCTCTTTTGCCTGCCAAAGCTAACATTCGTCCCAAACTTTTCTTTTTTGCTCGAATAGCTCCTTTTTGATTGGTGTGATTATCTTGTTCTTTTAAAATTCGGATTTCGCTTCAAAAAACGAAAAAATCGGTTACCCCAACTCAAAGAGTGCATTTTGTAATATTCGCTCATTTTCCCGTAAAGGGACGATATGGTGTCAGTAGGTATTTAATTCTGATCGTGATCTATTTCAACCAGACACTGGGCTTCTCATTTCTGGAGAGTAACCGTGAGGATGCAACAAGTTACCATCGCATTTGAACGTCGTGTAGCCTGTGGAGTTGGTGTCACCACGGCTGATGGCTGCATGTGGCAAAAGTTTCCTTCTCCAGCCAAACTGATCCGTCGACTTCAATTACCTGAGAGACGTCGGAAAAAGTTCAGGTCTCCCGAAAGCTATTAATTGGCGTTCAGTGGAGCCCCGACCAGACGAGTGTTCCAGTTTAAATGTCCAGTTGTTTGTGTAGGTTTCATTACGTACTTCTTGCGGGGAAAAGTCCTGTGATATTGCTCCGTCCCTCCGTCTCTCCGAGGTCTCATACTCGTATTATTGCTTTTTCCTTTTACTTCGAGAGAAGGGAAACCCTGGGACGCGTCGTGAGGGGTATTGAAGATTGCTTTCTTATAAAACTCAGCTCTCCCCGCTGGCTGTCCACGCGGGCTTCCCGCTGACCCCGCGCCCACGCCAGCCACTCACGCACACCCCGTGAAAGCACCCGTTTTTATATTTTTTTCGTATTATACGACCGCTTTTCCAGCGAAGCCCCGAGAAGCTCATATATCATAAGTCGACCTCTAAACCCTGACTACTCATGAACAACATCCATACAACTTGGGGGTATCCAGAATCATCACGAGAGAAAACGCTGCAAATTATTACACAAAGGTTTATTATTGTTCTATATAGATCACTCGCCTGTAAAGAACACAGCTTCGCCATTGCCACTACGTACCTACCACCCATATTTTTGCTTTGCAATCAAAGCTAAATTGAATAAATAAACGATTCACACTCAATTTGGAGAAATAAATTTGTGGACTTGATTAGGAAATATGATTACTGGTGCTAAAGATGCAAAACTGAGTACGCCTCCAAGTTAAAAAAAATTCTTGATCGATTCCAAAGGTTCATTATTGAAAAAAGTAAACCAAAATCATTTTTTCTTCACTGAACCTCGTGAGAAACTCCAGGATTAAAATTTCGTTCAAGATTGCATAATTATATCAGATCATTAGATTAGTAAATCTATACGACACTTGATTCGACGATACTGCGTAAATTAGATCGTTGTTGGTTGCACTGTTCTCGTTCAAAATATTAGTTATCTTTTCAAGATATGGATCTTCGTGAATGTAGGCTGTCGCCATGATGTATCCTTGGAGATAACGTGAAGTTATCTCATATGAAATATAAGAAGGGAATGTCTACGATTTCATAACCAGAAATACTTGGGCTTCACGTGGGAGGAAGCGAGAGAGAACGATTTTTGATCACTTGAAGTGAACTTTTCCAAAGGTACTCTCTCCTCTGCTTACAATCTTTAAATTTAAAGGATTTGGCGGTAATCTAGTTGTTCAGAGGAACCTGTCCTATAATCTATCAACGGGATTTTTAGCGACAAAAGCTCACCTAGCGGATACCGTCAAATGATTATGGTCACCAATCCAAGCTCGATGTTTCTTTGTTCTGGCAGCCTCTAACAACTTTAAAATCCATTATCACTCTAAGGAATCATGCTAAAAGTCATTGGATTTTTTGAGTAAGAAAATGAGCATTGAATTGAGGGGTCAAAGAACATAATGTGTAAGAGGAACTTTCCAATCCAATGAGGAGAAGTAAAAACATGAGAGGAAAAGAACGAAACTTCTAATCTCTGCTTCCTTAAGCAAATAGCGTCTATTCAAAAAAATAAGCTCCGATTTTTGTACACTTACTATTTGAATATACCTCTTATTTATCTACTACGTGGCTTGAAAAAACTAGACTAAAAATCTGCTTGAGGTTACTTTCGTTCCACACGAAGAACAGGTCTATCGAGAAAGAAAAAAAAACGCTGGAAATTATTACACAACGGTTTATAAACTTTCTTTATAGGTTACTTCTATATAAAATTTTGTTATTGGTTGCTAGAGAAACACAAACGGTTGACATAAAACTCTAGGTAATTGAAGAGGAAGAAAAATGTGCATTCATCAGCCGAAATTTGACTGACTTTCGATGAACTTGTCAACCGGTTGAAATGATAGTAAGAATAGGATAGATTTATCCTTCATATTGACCCTAGACACATGAATATACAGTAACTCGAGCCAAACTTTCGCCGTTTCTTATTTGGACGGTGTTATGCACAAACAGACCAAGCGCCAAAATGTCAAAAATCGAGTTTTTGGTATCAATCGATTCGTCTCGTCGAGTACTTTCAGATTTCGTGCATTATAACGCTCTCTGTCGACTTCTTGACGAATTATGGTTGATAGACTGTTTGTGCATAACGTTTTTCGAAGTTCTATAATTTGCACAAACCAGCCAAGCGCCAATCGCCGCAGCTTCTGGCTTTTGGAGCCTCAGTATTAAGCACGAAGCGGCCAAATGATACAACGCCAGTCGCTTGGCCGCTTTGCGAAAAACGCAGCTGAGTTTTCCCCAGGTTTTCTCCCTACGACCCTTTTGTTCTCACTCGTTCTTCGTTCATTTCTTGACTTCCTGGCAGGAAGTTCCTGTTCCTCGTATTGACTTACGACATGCAAAAGACGCTGCCGCTTCCAAGGATTCGCTTCGAATGCTGCCTACTACAGAAGACAGCACTGCTTGTACAACTGCGGCATACACGATGGGGGATCAAGTTTAGGTTTTTTCTATGTCTGGGTGGAGGTTGAAGCTGGGAGAGGGGCCCAGGATGTGGGATCATGTTTGCTAAAGCACATTGCTATCGTCGTTCCCCACACATCTAAAAAATTGAATTTGTGGTCTGACTCCTGCGGGGGCCAAAACAGAAACATAAAAATTGCGCTTCTTTTGAAGAGCGCGCTTGCAACTCATCCCTCCCTTGAGACGATTCACCTAAAATACCTCGTCCCGGGACACACGTTTCTCCCCAATGATGATGAATTTGGCGATGTAGAATGTGCCCTAAAGCTCCACTAGCAGCTTTACACCCCTGACGAGTACGTGAATGTCACGCGGACTAATCGCCGAAAAAGACAATTTGTGGTCTCAAAGATGGAAAGAACAGATTTCAAATCGATCAAGAACCTGGAGTTACAGATTGTTAATAGGAAAAAAGACGTGGACGATCTACCCACTGTGGTAGGACAATATAGACGGATTCGATGGAGAATCGAGAAGACATGTGAAGTTCCGAAATTAGGAGAGGAGTGAAGATGAGAATTATTGGAGATTTATTTTAGTTCAAGTTAAAATTATTTCATTTCAATAAAGAGATGGTGATCATTTTTTTAAATGTTTTTATTCTTATTTTCCTTGAGTTTTTCGATCTAAAGTGTACTAGTTTTGTAGTACGTTCTGCTTTTGCTGTACCCAGTGACGAACGACTAGCCCTTTTTTCTTGCTAAACATCCAACAATTGATTGGCACAAGCCGGCCAAGCGCCGGCGCTTGGCCGGTTTGTGCTGATTTTTTCGCTTGGCCGGGTTGTGCAAAATGTATTAGTTGATATTTTTGATATGCACAAACCAGGTATGCGCCATAACTCAAAAACTATCCAAGTTACTCTAGTTTTGCCGTCACCAATGGATTCTGCGCCCCAAAAAACGTGGGATACCGAGTTTTCGTCACTCCAGGTATCACTGGAGAGGCCGTATATTAAAAAAACTGGAAAAATCTTTGATTCGATTTTTCTCGAAAACGATAATTTGGCGCTTGGTCGGTTTGTGTATAACACCGTCCATTTGTTCGAGAAGCCTGAAACATCCCGTATTTTCGGTAATCATAACGAAACATCGACCGACGTCAAAAACAGGCCATCAACTTTTCGAGCTCCTCCAGATAAAGTATCAGCCTACGCCGAATTTTCCATCAAATCTCTCACAAAAGAGGAGTTCTTGAAGCTACCACCTCCACTCTCCACCCCATCATCCCCAAAGCCTTATTATCTCCTTTACTATACCAGATCGAACACCATCTTCTTTCGTCTTCATGAATAAATTAGTTCCTGAAGAATGTAAATTTGTAGGTGGAAAGGTTACCTACCTAATTAAAAAACATTCTTTTGATGTGAATTACTGGAAGTAGGTATCCACCGATTTCTGAAGAGGAAGCTCCAGGAATTCTTAATACTTTATTGAGCAAAAAAGCCCACTACAGTTGCAGGCAAAGGCTCTCTTCTGAGGAAAATATTTCTTATACCTATTTATCTTGTCAAGATTCATAGAATTCCAACTGAAAACTTGAGCGGAATGTTGGAATAATTTATTGTTTGTTATTTTTGAGTTCTCGTATTTGGCACGCTGGTCGTTTGAAGTAATTTTTCTTGTGAAGGCGTAGCAAAAATGTATTCGGCATGCGGTTGCTTTAAGGTATCCGACAAGGGGACACCCTCTGAGAGAGGAAATCCACCAAAGTCCGTGCCGAGAAGTCTTAAGGAACTCTTCGAGTTTTTTTCCTTTTACCCCCTCCACCGAGCTTCCCGACTGGCGTCTTTCAAGGGAGAAAGAAGGAAAGGAAATGAACGGACGCGGTGTACATAAGTAATAAGGGGAAACTCGCTTCTTCAACCCGTCAGAGTTGCCACTTTTTTTGCGCACCTTTTCGCTCAGAGGCCTATAGCAAGTGTGAACGTACGTGGGCAAGGGAGTGAAAGCAGCTATACCGGTAGAAAAAAATGGAGAGAATTCTGGAAACAAATTCTGAGAGGCGTGTTAGTAGATGAAGATCGAATTTGAATAAGTACGATTAGTCTAACAGCAAGGAAACTCACGATGTACTGTGAAGGCCATAGGGGGTCCTCATGTGTAGTCACACGTGTGTGGGAGAGGGAAGAGCCAATAGTTTTCTATAATAACTCAGCTTTCGGTTGACCGATTTTCAAAAAATTTAATTGGTTAAATTTTTACTGGACTTCCACAATAATGAAATTCTTTAAACCTCCGACCTCCAGGTATGTTTATCAATGTAAGCCATTTGAAAGTGCCTTAATACTGTATCATAGTAACAGATGTAATAATACATTTTCTTGTTTTCTGATTCGTTACGTGTTGACTTTTGTAGGAGGAGGGGTTGCTCCGCTTGTTCCTCGTCAGGATCCAATATGTTTCTCGATCGTCATCGGTTGCGTAATCCTTGGTTTCCAGAGACTGAGTAGTAAATTTTGCTAACTTTGCTTTATCGGACTCAAGATATTAAAATTCTTTTTTCCTTGCCCCAATTTTTCAAACCATAGTTAGCGATAGCAGCCGTCAAAGACGAGAGCCGTCAAAATGAAGCGTTTTTCTAACTCAAGTTGAGGTATTATACCTCTATATTATTATACCTCTATATTATTATATAGGTATTATACCGCTATAATAGCGGCCCGCCAATCTGCTGTAACCACGGCCGACCCCTTGGATAGCTCTTTTACGGAGATTTGCCGGGTGTTGTGATTGGTCAGTCTTTTGTTTTTTATCTCTTGTTTTTTACTATTCCGTAGAACTATTCAGAGAACCGTACTATTCAATATTGAAACGTAACTAACATTATTTTAAAGAAATAGGTATATCGGTATACTCAACATATTGGAAGATCTACTTGGAATAAGTATTAACCTACTTTTTTAAAATCCTGGGTATGAATTATCGAAATTCATAGTTTGAATGGGGATCTCTGATCAGTGAAAATCACATGCAGGAAGGGATGCTGCAAGAGTTCAGAGGATGCTACTCAGCTCCTTTCAGAATATCTTCGATTTCGCCACCGACGCTTACTTCCTGACATATTTTTAAAAATTTTAAGTAGAAGAAATTATTGTTCTCATTTGAAATATATGAAAAACAAACTCTTTAGAAATTTCCCCTTAGAGGGAAAAACAACAGATCATGGATATGTTCATTGTTGTAGGTGTAATTTGAAAATTAGAATGATGAAATAAAATACACACAAGATATTTTATGAATAATTTATTAGCATGAAGTAGGTTGATACTTTTTCAATTTTTGTGATCAACAATGCAGCGTCTCTTCTAATAATTACATACCTACCTTTTTACTTTTTCTGTGAATAAGCAGAATTGTTTTTTCTAAAAATAACTATTCGATTTTACTTAATATATCGCAGTATTCTAGAGCACATTGCTTCATAGCTACCGATATTTAGCTATGATTTTGTTTACTGGTTGCAGCGTTGCATTCATTGTGGCCAAACGCTGCAAATGATTGCCCAAAGGTTTATTATTTTCTGTATAGATCACCCTTCTGAATAGATCTCTTCCTACCAACCCTAGGTACCTACTACCTACTACTACTACTACTACTACCTACTACTACTACCTACTACTTTTTTTTTACCTACCAAATTTTTTTTACCTACCAACCATTGGTAGGTACTACCTACCTCACCATACTGCCTTCACACCTTCACAATCAAGATAATCAGAAAGAACTAAACGCTTCACACTCGATTCGAAAAATAGAGAGCTTCATATGGAAATTTGATTACTGGTTGCTCAGAAAGCAAAACTGAATACAAATCGAAAAATTTGACCTCTTTTGTGATTCACACTCGTGTTTCTGTTTTATCGAAGGAAAACCCTTAAGCACTCGTAGGGACCGAACGGTTTGTCCTACAGAGCTCCGGGTGGTCTCAAAAATTTTTAAAAATTCAATACTATTTAAAATTGGTGAAAAAACGATACCTTTATTTCGAGAGTTTTCGAGCTAGGGCACTCTTGAAATTTCAACCCTCAATTTTCACCCCTTAGAAGTGACTGACATCAACCAAAAGCTTCGCGGCACAACTAGACCCCAAATGGGGCCCATATACCAAATTTGAACCAAATCGGTGCTAGAATGTACAGCCAACTCAACTCAGCAGAACGTAAAAATTCGGTGCAGGCTCAGTCATCATTTTAATTACTTGGGCCATGGGAATTGACTGGAATCTGATAAAGTTGTGGCTGGCTCGAGTAGAAGAGATGGTGAAGGGAAGGGGGTTGTAATCCTAATGCCCCATTAACCTTTTTACTTCCTTCGCAGGTGGCGCAGCTCCGCGGAGATTGCTCTCATTAGTTTAAACCTCCCGTCTCTTCTTCCATTTTCCAGCTTGTCCCGGTTTCACCTCAACGACCAGAAGGAAAGAACTTCCGATCTAATTCTCACCTTTTTTTCCTCTCAGCCCTGTAAATTGAAACCTACCTTCAGCTGATTACCAATTTTTTAAATTATGCTGGAGAATTGACAGACGAAGGGATAGGCTGTAAATTTCTCTCGCCGAGTAATTTCAGACCATTGGTTTTTTTTCTTCATAATTGTTCGACTACGGAGTCCTACCTGGTTCTAAATGGGAGAAAGCGGAACCAGAAGATGTTGCAATCTCAAGACATGTTGGATTCGGATCATAAAGATGGTGGAGGTACAAAGTTCATTTCCCAATAAGGTCTCACATCTCAAATTTCCCTCACCTGGAATCTTGGTATCACTTTTCAAAAATTCGTAAAAGGTAGGTAATTAAAACATTTGAGTTGATTTTTAAAATTCGACACCATATTTTTGAAGTGGTTTCCATTTTAAAAGGACGTTGGAACATAGTGACTACCTACTTTTCATACAACAAAGAGACTTTTGGCAACTGAAGAACCGTCTCACAATTTGGAAGGACTCAAATTTATCACTGAATAATGATGGAGCGGAGCTGCAACTCAAAAAATGAAGCAACTTTTATCTAGTCTGCAATGTTTTCATGTTCTTCACGACACAATTATTTACGTAGGTTTCGGCACTAAAAAACACTGAAATTATTATACAAAGGAAAAATTCCCTAGCTCAGAACTTTTCAATATAAAGGTATGGTATTGTTTTAAAATAGTTTCGAATTTTTAGAATCGAATGAGACCGACCATCCAGAGCTCTGTAGGACCAACCGTGTGGTGCCTATAAGAACTAAAGGGAACTTCAGGAACTCATGATAAATCAGAAATACGACTGTGAATCGCGAAAGAGGTGAATCTCGGCTCAAATTTTAGCTGACCAAAATGCGATTGTCATTCATTTCTTCAAGTTGTACTCAGTTTTGCGTCCTTAGCAACCAGTAATCAAATTTCCTAATGAAGGCGCCCACTACTCTTTATTTCTTCGAAATGAGTGTGAAGCGTTTATTTCTTCAAAATATACTTGATTGTGAGCATGTAAAGTAAACAACCATTTCAGGTTGGATTTTCGTCCGACTGCCATTCCTGGCGTCGCGGAAGTCACCAGCTGTCTTCCAAAGGGAAGATCACATTTGTTCTGCTCATTTCGCTCATGGCTTCCCACTGCCTCACCGGCGATGAGTGCCCCGGCCGCCGAAAAACGCACGCTGCCGGCGATGAGCCTTGAACCCACGATCCCCGCAGAGGTCGGTCCAAAGTCCACCGCAAAATAACGACGCCCCAACAACCGTAGCCACACCGCTCTCCCCGATTGTGAGCATGTAATAGGTAGATACTTTTTTATATAGGTGAGGTATTTTTTACCAACCTATGGTTGGTAAAAAAATTGAAAATGTTTTTTGCATACGATTGGTCTATATAGAAAAAATAAAGCTTTGTGTAATAATTTGCAACGTACTTAGAATATATTGAGACCACTCAGATCTTCGTAGGACAAACCGTTAGCTCTCTTTGACTTGAGGGTTGGAGTTACGATAAAAGTTGGTAGGTTGTGACAATGGCGAAGCCTTGTTCATTCCAGGCGAGTGATCTTTATTGAAAAATAATAAACCTTTGTGTTATAATTTGCAACTTTTTTTTATTCTATGTACCTTTAAAAGTTAAAAACCAAAAAATTTTGAGAGGGTTAACAAATTTTCGTTCTTGGTCGATTCCAATGGTACATTATTGAAAATAATAAACCAAAAAGATGGCGAGTGAAGACTACAAAACGGAGAGTGGGTATTTCCTATATAAGCCTTTTTTATGTTCTCTTGGCATCCAGCAAACGCAGTGTTTTTTTTTTTTCGAATTCTCCTTGTTTTAGAGGTCGACCAGATGTCAGATATAGTATTGGTCCCAGTGAAGGGAAAACGAGGACTAAACCGTCATATACCTACCCGTATCACTGTTTACCCCTCTCGGACTCCCATAACCGTGACAGCGGACGTTTTGAGTGGGGAGGTTCCGTATTCTGGTGATAAAGTTCACTTATTTTATTATCCGACCTCCCCGTGTCGAACAGTCGTAAAATGGAGCGTGCAACCCTATTTTGCTCAACTCTGCGAGTTTCATATCTGCTGAAGTCGAGTCTACGGGCAGACCAATAATTTCCACAGAGGTCCGGTTATTGGTGACCTCCGGTTGTATTTTGGTTTATTTTTCTTGTAATGAACCTTTGGAATCGATCAAGAAAAAACCTATTTTAATCCTCCTCCCCTCAAAATTTTATGGTTTACTTTTCAAAGTGTGTAGATCCCAAAAATCGATTAAATTGTTTCCTTTCGTTCGCCGTACTTGGGCACTTGGCCCAGTTTCCATGAATCTATTTCGATGAAATTTGATATATCGGCTCCATTTGGGGTCTAGTTGCATTCCAAAGCTTTCGTTTATTGCCAGTCACTTCTAAGGGGTAAAAAGTGAGGAGAAACATTTTCAAAACGACCTCACTCGGCAACTTTCAATATACAGGTATTATGTTTTCATCAATTTAAATAGCGACGATTTTTCAATTTCTTTTGTTTGACGCCACCCAAAGCTGTGTGAGACCAACCGTTCACTAATGAGGAAAATTATTTAGGTAGACTAATTAATGACGTTTTTTCTTCAATTTAAGTTAGTGTTCAATTTTTAGATATGAACAAAACCACCAGGACAATTTTTAAATACTTATTTTAATAATAAAAAGTTATTGTTAAATTCTCAGATATTGATGTTTTAAGATAAGCTACATATCATCTGATTATGTATATACAATAGTGAGTAACCATAAAAATGGTTGGATGTCCAATTCCAGTGTATTTTCATTACCAGCTAAGTCACAATAAGGAAAAATATTGAAAAAAAAAAATTATTTCTACTTTTACTAGGAAAAGGGTTAAGGATCCGAGGAAGCTACGTGCCACACCCTCCTTGCAGACTTTTCCTTCGGAAGGATTGTCCTGGACTGCTGAATTTTGATGGAAACTTACTTTGAGGTACAACTGCACCTACAACTGCAGTACTACGGACAGTTTAAGAAGCCAGGATCATCTTGGGTTTTATTTAAAATTCTCCAGCAGTCATCAGACGTTTGCACGACATCGTATTTTGCGGAATATCTACCTTAGCGCCTCACTCTGAACCGCTCGCCCGTTCTTCTGCTTCGAAGATAGGAATCTTTTTTGTACCTACTTCGTTCTAAAATTCCAGTAGTGCCTTCATGAGGCTATTAAGAAAAATCAAAATTTTTACTTGTGCTCTTTGATTTTTTTTTTTTTTTCGTCCTCAGCCTTCCGAAGCTGAACATTTTCTGGAGGCGGGTAATTCTGGGCATAGCTGTTGAAAATATCGACCATAAAATTCACTCATCGTGAGAAAAATTTATTTCTTCTGTATACCTACTGTGAGGGAGACCATCCAAATTAAGTTATCTGTAAAGTTGATTTTACAGTTTACCTTTAGAAGACATAATAATATTATGTTCTATATTATAGGTTATTTTTTTCCTACAAAATTAAAGTTAATTTTTTTATAAAATAAATATTATTGCTACCAATCAAATCTCTGCTTTGACTTTCTCAATTCAGACCCTCCTATCTCCTAATGTTGTCGTGGCCTAACAATTTATATTATGAACTTGGAACATCAAACTACTCGCTACAGTGTTATGTTCCATTTCCTTTGTTAATCTTACTAATTTACATAGGACATCTTATTTCTTCCTTTTTTATTTTTCAAGGAACAGGAAATCTGATAAGAAACTAAAGGCTGGTTCGTATCCTTAATTGGACGGACAGTTATTATATGAACCTATTGGAACAATAACTGTATATAAACCAGTATGTAACTGTACAATACTGAACGATATACCTATTGGAACAATAACTGTATTCCTCAAATTGGAAACAAAATAAAACCCCAGCAATCTTAATTTAATCGAATCGTTACGCCACTCTTTGATAACTGAATTGCGAAAAATCATTTTCCTCTGTAGTGTAGCTCCTTTTATTTATATAGGAACCTGACCTGGAGAGAACATGAGATGAAGTAAGAGGATTGAGGTAGATGTGTTGTATTTGGCTTACCGTCGTCAAACGTTATGCATGGAAACATGTACATTATGAAGGGACAATATGGTTTCATAATGAGGTAGATGAAGGAGGTTTAACGCGTTGGAACGCCAGATCAGAATTGATGGATCTTCCCGAGATACACGCGGCATCCTATGAAGGGGAGCTCCTGAGATTAGAGAAGCGTCAGTTACGTTGGTGGAATACGGAGGTAGCGATGTACTGATGTATATTGTATAAAGTGGAAAGGCATCACGGCAAGTCTAGTTAGCAGCTTCTACCCTCTTGGCGTTTCTAATCAGACATCTGAGCTGGGGTGGAGGTTTAGAATAATTGTGACGGCGTCTCTTCCCCCCCACCGCCCTGGTGTTCCCCTTCAGTCATCATAACCTACTTGACTGAAGGGATCATACCTCCCACACTGAAAACCCTCATATAAAGTAATACCCTCTTTAAGTTCGCAAGGTTGGAGAACGAAAACATATTTATTTTCAAAGGAGTATTCCTAGAGCTGGTACCTACCAGTTTCTTTTATAGAACTCAGTATTTACCCTGTGAAGAATGATTCTGGATTTATTATAGTAACGGGGAATCGTTGATGCAGACAAATGGCGTGAATCGCATGCAAAAATTGTGTGCAAGATTGAAAATGAAAACCTGGTGTGTCCTCTTAAACATCAAAGAATTTAACTACGAAACTACTGGGAAGAAGAATACCTCTACGAGTACTTAAGAGTTGGACTTACGATAAATCAGAATCTGCGATTCTGAATCGCGAATTCTGATTCAGAATCGCGAGTGTGAATCACCAAAGAGGCCTAATCTCCGTTGAAATTTTAGCTAACTAAAATACGATTGTTTCTTCGAGTTGTATTCAGTTTTGCGTCCCTAGCAACCAGTAATCTCCTTTCCATATGAAGGAGCTACAACTCAATATTTCTTTTAATTGAGTGTGAAGCGTTTAGTTCTTCTAGGCTAGGCTAGCTTCTAAGGCTCTAAGCAGTAAGCATCCGGGGGTCCAGGGGGCTTGCGAGTTTTTTATTCTTGGTCGATTCCAAAGGTTTACCTAATACGAATAAAATCACTCGCGATGAGATTGTGGAAAACCATTTTAATAAAAACGTAGTTGAGTAGAACGTTGTCTATTTCCACGAAAATAATGAGTTACAAGTTAAATCAATCATCAATCAAAAATCAATACACTAGATCCTTTTGTTAAATTCACTCTTGAACTAGGTGGAAATAAGCTTAATTTTCTTGATCTGTCCATCTCATTGATTAGCAGAAAACATGATTTCTCCATTTATAGAAAAGATACCTACAGTGATATCACTATTCATAGTACATCAAATCATCCCTTAGTTCATAAACATGCTGCTTTCCATAGTATAATCAATAGAGCTTTGTCAATACCAATGAGTGATCAAAATGTATCTAAAGAAAAAACTATTATCAAGAGTATAGCCGCAAGCAATGGATATGGGAGATGTCTCATTGATTCCATATTATGGAACAAGGTTCTTAGGAAAAAGTGTAGAGACGGGGTTTCTAATTTGGCTAGAGAAGTTGTATTAGAAGAGAAAAAGTGGATAAGTATACCTTATTATGGAAAGATTTCTGACAAAATTGGGAAAATTTTATCATCTAGAGGTTTCAAAGTAGGGTTTAAAAATAAAAATAATCTTAGAGCTTCGTTGGGTTCTGTTAAAGATAAAATTAGCGTTCAAGATAAAAGTGGGGTTTATAATCTGAAATGTTCTTGTGGGCTTGAGTATTGTGGTCAAACTGGTAGGAAATTTAGGGAAAGAATAAAAGAGCATGAGAAGGATTTCAGGGATAGCAAAGGTGATTCTGCTTTTGCGAATCACCTAAGAGAATCCAATCATAACTTTAGTTTTGATCTAACAAACGGACAGTATATAGAATTTTCTCATTTTTGCCCGAAGGGAGGTATGTTGGATGTGCTTGAAAAGTTCGAGATTCTTAAGAGTGATAGGTCTGGTAAATGTCTGAATGAGGTGGTCCCTCAACATGTTTCACCATTGATAGGTTCCTTCCTACAATAGCTTGGTCTCCCCTTCACAATGTTACCCTCACCAATGTTTGAGCTCCCTTTCACTTTGTATGCCTTGATTGGCATTTGATGATCCTCCCAGGTCCCTTCACTTCTATGAACCAATAGGATTCTCCTTTCACTTATCTGATTGGGTATGACTTTCACTTTCTCGACCAATGGGATTCAAGCTCCCTTTCACTTGTGACTATATAAGCTATGCTCTTTGTGATGTACCTTCAGTTATTGTTTGTTACTGATGATGACCTAACCGTCGAAATCGATTTAACTTGTAACTCATTATTTTCGTGGAAATAGACAACGTTCTACTCAACTCCGTTTTTATGGTTTACCTAATATTGAAAATAGTAAACCAATATAGTGGAGGTATTGTCCGCGAATCCAAATAACTTACCGTTAATTCCAAGGATCAGTGATATAAAGTAGAAAGAGTATGGGTGGGGTTTAATAGAGTGACCTGAGACACTCAATCTGATATTTCATGGGCTGATCAAGCTCGAATAAACTATTCTACCGTGAATTCTCAACCTGCAGTATCAAACTCCTCGCCAATCTCAGCCACGGGTCGCATTTTCGACTCGGATTTTACCCGCAAAGGCCTCAGAAAGCGTGGAAAGGGAGAGCAACGAGCTCGCAACCCTCTTGTAGTCAGGCCAGAAAGGTGCCGTGAATATGAATTATAGAGGCGAGCCCCCGGGAGAAGGCACGGCTGGAAAAAGGGTTCCTGTGTTAGTCTCCCGTACTACGGATTAGCTCTGAAACATAATGAATTTATCATTACTCAGGTCCTAAGCTCATAACCGGTATACCGCCTTTTCCCCTGCCTAACCCTGCTCTATGTGAAGACACCACATCTCTCGACGTTGTCTTTGCTCTCTCTCCCCGTTTCCACCGCGGAAACCGCATTTTCTCGTCAGGAATTCGAACTAGGGGTTTTTCGGGAAGCCGCGGAATAACAAAAGGGTTGCGGATGATGTGAAAGGTTATTTTGACGTGCTCCTTCTTCCGTGAGAGGCCGCTCAGAAAACAAGGCGCCTTGTTTACAGGCTTCCGACGTTTAAACGGATTTTCCCGCATCTTGCAAAGTGACGGAGGGGAATAATGTGTTGCCGGCTCCGCTAAACCGTGTTAAGTTGTTTGTGAAGCTCGTTTGAATTCTAACGTCGCAGTCTTTAATATTATTTTCGTTCGCTACAATCTGGCTAAGCTAATAGTACCAGGAGTAAAATGGAAAGTCACCAAGAAATAATTTTGTATCGCTATGGCAGTAGTTTATTGGATTTTTAATTTCATTTCATGTCGTTGGTGGTTGAAGCATCCAAAAATTACCAGGAAGAGGTGGGGTACAAGACAAGACACAAGCTTTGTTCCAACAGGTTTGCAGTTGGACAGCAGTCGAACCGCAGTTCATAGCCTCTAAATCGCCGTTCAAAATTGTCGAACTGTTCATCCACACTGTTGGAAGTTTGTTGCCGCCCGTTTACTTAACGTTACACAAACTGAAGCTCCCGTTACTATCTTTTCTTCCATGCTCATTGCGACGAAACATTACCAGAGTCATGTTTGTGTAACTACATGAATTCATGCGGTAAATTTGATTCTGTGACACGTTTTTAAATGAAGTACAAATCTTTCCGTTTAACTAAAAACTAATTTTAGCTAAATTCTAGTCAATATTTCAATTGTGTACATAATCCTATGCGGTAAAGCTGATTCTGATAAACGTTTTCTCATTTAGTACTACTCTTCCTTAATTTTCTCTCCTAATTCAAGTCAATGTTACACTTGTGTACCTAACCTATGTGATGTTTTGTTATTTATTTACATCTATTTATTCCGTTGTAAAATGCTATTTTCATTCTCATTAAAGTTGTTTACTCAAACTATCTTTAATTTATACTTTCTTAGATTTTAATTAATACCTGTCCTGCATTTGGGTGAAAAAAAAACCTTTTTTTATATGTTGGTATTGGAAATTTAAACTTATATGAAAATGAACGAGCGTATCTGGCAAATTGGACCTTTCCGCAACTCATCCGAGTATTTCAACTGCAAACGTCCGACACCGGAAAACAAGGTAGGGGGAAAATCGATCACCTTCGATTGTTTTATCTAATTGAACCTCTGATCCTTCATTCTGCCATAATATGTATTATGGCAAATTATGGCATGTAATATCTATGACTGATTAGGATAAGGTCGTGTACCTTGGGTCATTTTTTTTCAAACTCAAATTTAACGTTCAAAAAACCTTCTGAAAAATCCCGTTTTGTTTTTAAATTGTAGGGTGACAACTTGGGAACAAATGAGAAAAAGAGTTTTAGCTAAAATCACCCTATATTTAATATAGTGATTTTTTCAAAAAAAACTTGAAATTTGACCCAAGGTACATTCCTGAATGTACCTTGGGTCAGTGATGATTTTACCTTGAGTAGGAAATTGTGCCTAGGGTCGCATACAGAAATTTAAAAAAAAATTGTTAAAATATTAAAAAACACATTATGTACTCAAGGTACAATATAATATATTATATTAGTAAGAAATCACGCCAAACGAAAAATTCTTTTTTTTTTCGGGTGAATCTGACGGTCGCCTGTCCTTGGTCAACAGTTGACGGATGGAAAACCCTCTTCTTATCTCATCCTTCGCTTCTGCAAGCGTTTTCGGTGGAACTGGAATGGTTTGATTCCGGTTGCACTTCGAGGCAACTGAATTAAACGAAAAAACAACGTAAACGAAAAAATGACTCAAGGTACACGAATGCGCCAATTAAAACAAAACATCAAATGACGAGTTATCACTCGTAATTAACCAAAAAACCATACATCATCTGATTAACTGATTGTTTTACTTCACTTTGCCACCAAAACAATAAGAAAATACACTTCCCGTTCTTTGGGGACCATCGAAATGTGGAGCAGCTAAACTCCGAAATAGGTTAGGAAAACTTTAAGTAACTCTTATCAATCCTGTGCCAAATCTGTGAAGATGAAATTTCTTCTCATTTCATTGTTTCGATGAACAGTTAAGATTATGGTGGACACAAACTATTTTTCACTAGTCCTTCCTACAGATCTTGGAAATGACCCAAGGTACATCCGACCCAAGGTACACGACTTTACCCTACTCACGGGATTTCTTATAAAACAGTACGGATCTTCCGTAATTATGGCCCCACCGGGGTGGTCTCATTCGATTTAGTGTGAAAAACTAGTCCTTGTGAACTAATAAGCCCAATCTGAATTCGAGTGGAACAGACAGCCAACAATTATTGAATAATGTTATATGTATCATTCAAACTAGACCTGCTCTAGAAATTATGGTATAGTATATTGGTCGAAATCTATGACAGTAGGAAAAACTTATTGTCTATTACTTGTTTTGAATTTAGTTTCTTTCGTATCGCTTTTTACCTCAAATTTCTTCCATTTGCATAACGTGGATAATTATGACAATGTCATGTTGATTATTGGTTTATAATTTTCAATGATGAACCTTTGGAATCGACCAAGAAAACCCTAATGAGTCTGGCCTAATGAGTCTGCCTAATGAGTTTGGCCCATAGCTTCCTCGTATCCATAACCCGATTGTATAGATGATCTGATGCATTGTAGTGCCTTCCACTACCCTCATAAGGGACCATCTACAGGCTAATTTGAACTATCCTGAGAAATTTCATCGAAATCGGCTGGAAAATGTGTTATGGCTGTTACAAGGAATTCACGTTCACGCACGCGCAGCAGCTACTTTCAGTCCGGGGGTGACGATTTCCATAGGAGACCGTCTACAACCTAATCCGCATAATCCCTGACAATTTCATCGAAATCGGATAGAAAATGTGGAAGTTCCGTTAAAAGAAATTAACGTTAGCGCATGCGCAGCGGCTACTATCAGTCCGGGGGTGATGATTTTCATAGGGGACCGTCTTCAAGCCAACCCGCATAATCTCTGAAAATTTCATCGAAATCGGACTATAACTTCTTCAGACATGCCGGTTACAAGGATTTCATGACAGACACGGAACCAAAATTGTTCAGAAAGATCTGAAACGTAAAACGCGAGTGGAAATTTCTATTTTGAGATCTTTTTTTTTCAACCTTGAAAAGTGAAAACAAAGCTTCCACTACCTTGGTAAACCAAGGACCCATTTTGATGAAATTTGGTAAATGGGCTCCATTTGGTGTCTAGTTGTGCCCCGAAGCTTTAATTGGTTTCAGTCACTTATAAGGGTTGAAGAACTGAAATTTTCAATTTTCCCTACTTGAAAATCTTTCTATATAAAGGGATTGTTTGCTCATCAATTTAAAATAGTATTGAATTTTTAGAATCGAATGAGACCACCCAGTTCGCTCTGTATGAAGAGTTGATCTTAACATAAATAAAAAACACGAGTGTGAATGTTAAAAGAGCCCTAATCTCCTGGAATTCGTAAATAAAATAATAAAAATAAGTCATGTAATTGATCATTTTATTTTATTTTATTTAGTATCGGCTGCGATGTACAGCCAGTTCAAGTCAGTTGAAGCTCTCCCCTTCCATTATTGTTTCGTCCGGTTTTATTCTCCACGTGTTTTTATATCCGTTGGTGTTGAAAGTTGAGCATTTAGTACATGCCTACTGTCTCACTCTACCATCGTGTTGATAGCGCACATACCAACTGTTGTTATATTTCCTTGTCAAACCGCTTTCCTCTTGCTTCTCCTTCCATCCCAACACTTGTCGAGGCGGCATTCGAGGGGCTTAAATGTCCCATTTAAACTTGCCGAGTCCACCCCTCTCACTCCGCAGGGATGAAATTTAATTTCTGTACGTGCCACCTTCAACTTTCGTGCAACCAAGAGAAGGGCAGCATCCGTGAGAAGAACGCCCTTGATGAAATTAACTTAATTATATTCGAAGGAAAATGGATGTAGGTCCGCAGTTATTCCATTGTTTGGCTGATTTGCATTTAGAAAGGTTAGGGGTGGAAGCTTCTGCCGTAAGTGGGCGAGTCCTCTCAGCCAACCTTCCCTTCCCATCAGCTCAAAGCTATAGTTAATTGCATGGAGGGATGAAAGCTTCAGGGTTTCAAAACGTTTGTATTTCTTTTTCCACCGGATTCCGTTTTCAATGATTATGTTACAACAAGACTGAGCTTATCCGTGAAAGTATAAAGTAAAAAGAAAAGAAGGCCCCAACGCCCGAAAGTAATCAGAAATTATTTAGGAAAAGTTTCAAAATAGCCATGAAATGTTCATAACTGTTCATCACCCTCATCTCACCTGTTCGTAACTTTTGGTTTGGATCTATAGGTAGGTACCCATTTTATTTGGCTTGTAAAGTAAAAAAGTATACCAAGTGGTGTGGCACATGACCTCCCCGTATCCATAACAAGATTGTATAGATGAAAAGTACTTACTCACAAACTCTTGGATGATGAACTTCATAGGGAACCATCTGAAATCTTACTGTCACAATCCCCTAAAATTTCACCTAATTCGGATGGAAAATGCGGAAGTCATGGCAGTTACACGGGTTTTACGTTTGCCCATGCGCAGAGGTTACCATCAACCCGGGGGCGATGATTTTAATAGGGGACCATCAATACGTCAACCCACACAATTCCCTAAAATTTCATCAAAATCGGATAAGCTGTAGTTTTTGCCCATTTCAAGGATTTGAGGATCCACAAACTGACTGACAGATAGACACGGAAACGAGATTGTTCAACAATAGCTAAAACGTAAAACGCGTGTGGAATTTTTTATTATGGAGGAATTTTTTTCTTCCTTGAAAAGTGACAAGCTGTGTTGGTAGACTCGGAAGCGAAATGGCTGGTTAATTTGAGACTTATGATATCTGATTTGATTAATCACACACGTTAAGCGACACAGTAGTCATTTTGAAACTGAAAGATGTTTTGTGTTATTCGTTGAAAATCAGAAATAATTATGTTCAATTCTCATTTTCTTTGTTACAGGTATGGTGACTAAGTTCATATTTGGAACATACAAGGTAAATAATTACTCGAGTTTCAGTAAGTATTTTGGAACGTACTGAAAGTAACTTGAACTATAGGAGGATGTCCACATCAAAAGAGCAGTTGGATTTGTGGCGGATCGTAGGGCTCTGAAACACCGGCTAGCTCCACCAAACCTAAGTTACTTTTACTCCAATCTCATCCAGCTTCTTACTTAGCGGTGATCACGTGAAATTCTGCCAAATCCCATCTAATCAATTCAAAAAGTCTACATAGCTACCTCATATTCATAACCCGATTGTATAGATGATCCGATGCATACTAGCTAATCTCCAAATATCAATCTCTAAGTATCTTGCACTTCCCTCATAGGGGACCATCGACACGCCAACCCGCACAATCCCTGAAAATTCCCTGAACAATAACTTTGTTTAGTTTTGCCCGTTACAATGATTTCAAGACGGACAGAAATGAAACCAAAATGGTTCAGGAATGTTTAAAACGTCAAAAGCGAGTGGAAATTTGGATTTAGTACACCTTTTTTTAACCTTGAAAAGTGAAAACAATGATCCCGCTACCTTGGTAGACTCGGAAGCCAAAATCGAAAACCTAAGAGGAAAGCATCGAAACCAACCTGTGAGTTTAAACGTGTAGCTAGATGATGTCTGGAGTTCAGCCTTTGATCGTTACAGATGTTCCTGAACATCACGGGCCTTAATAATATCTTCCGCCAAGCGGTATGCAATTCTTTTGTTTAAAAACCATGAAGTCTTAGTAACACAATCACTGAAAGGGAAGGGATAGTCTGTCGGTATCGATGGTTCTTGGGCTGCTACTAATCGAGTAGGGATGTCCGATACTTCAAGAGTATCGATATAATATCGTATCGATACATCTAGAAAGTATCAAAAAATATCGATACGATACTTTAAAAAAGTATCGATATTTTGAAGTATCGATACTTTTCGATACTTTCACAAAAATGGGTGAAATTGTCGTTTATGTTTCTCTCTATCAGTGTGACATCTCTCCATCACGAGGATAATAATTAATATAGAAAGAACAAAACAATAAATCACTCATTTTGTTATTATTAAAACTTGTTTTAATAATAAACATTTTAAAACTTGTTTTTGTTTAGGCACTTGTTTCGTATTGCACTTGTTTGGGTTAACATTTTGGTGGTCCTTCCTCGATTATGGAGGACAGCAGGTTATCATAGAGAGCTGGAGGTGGTAGTACATCATCTTTGTTTATTTTGTTGAAGTTTGTTGTTCTCCCAACAATCTACGTAGAGATAGAGGTACTGTCAAGTAGGTACCTTCATGTCGTAGGTGTTGAAACAGATAAAATGTGAGATATTAAAAAGTATCGCCTCCGATACTGGAAAAAAAGTATCGATACTACGATATATATCAGGGGAATAAAGAGACATCCCTATAATCGAGCATGCAAACAATGAAACGAAAAGAATTCATTTCATGTAATTTAACCAAATGAGAGACTTTCATTTGAAAATGGTGTTGGATTGCTACTGTCCTTGATCCTTAATTGCGAGTTCTTAGTAGGACTAGACATTATTCAATTTTTCCTTGACATCCCTAATCTAATCACAATAAAAAAAATCGACAGCCTCTCTCAGAATGAAAAGTCTGATAATTGTATGCTGGTAAATTCATTTAATGGAGTTGATGATGATTAATGAAGGAAAATAAGGTTGGATGAAGCATGCAAGAAACTCCACTTTTCAAACTTTTTTATTTATCTAATGTATTTGTACAAAAAAGAATTAAGTAGAAAAATAACAGTGATTTACGAGAACAAAATTAATGCTGAATACTTCTTTCAAATAAGAAAAGAATTATGTTGTTAATACAGAAATTTATTAAAATTTAAATATATTTAATAATTATTAGCTAACCAAGTGTCGTAATAAAAATCAAGACTTAGTGTGTCATGGTTTTAAAACCTTGTTCATATTATAACATAAAAATAGGTATGAAACACGTTTTAGTTTCATTTCATTTATTCATGTTTATCTGATATATCTTATGTTATGATGTTTATACAAATATGGACGATGAAATTGCACAATATTTTGGTTACTCAGCTGGTAAATAACTGCGTACAAGTACGCGTACTGTGGCTTTCATACTACTTTTTCTAGATACCGTGGAAACTTTATGGATGATAATGGCTGAGGGCTAAGCTGAGTGGAAGTAATGAAGTGGGCAATAAAAAGGATCAAGCTAGGACCACGAAGTACGGCCTGGGACGTTCAGGGCTCCCCTTAGACCACTAGCTATCCCATGGCCCGTTTAATATTTTGTCTGAACGTTCCACAAGTTTATCTGAATTCAGGTAGCAGGAACATAGTAAATTTGGTCTAGATTACGGTACTTGTTTAGGTAATAAATAGTTTGAGTTACTTAAAAAAAGTAATCAACAAGTCGGGGATAGGCGATGAACGAATTGGATGGATAGGATCTACAGTAAATTGTTAACAATTCTATATTGAACTCATTGGACAAAACCAAACTGCCCCAATGTTCCGATTGTTCTATTCCTATCGGTTTGGGAAGAACAGAGACAATAACTATATAGAAGATCCGACTCCATCCGATCATTTTAATAGTCTGAATGTATCAAACTTCATAGATCTAGGAAAAAGGGGAAGCTTCAAGACCTAAAACTGACGAGTTGGCTTACGATCTCTACTAAAGAGATCCCTGACTATCAAATTTGACGCTGTGTGTAAATATGAAGAGGAGTTTGCTGGCTGATGCTTCTCATGCTCCCGATCGTTTTCAAAGGTCTCAGAGAGGCTGTATACCAAACGCCATCATCCTAGGATGAACGGGAATGGTTTTTGCCTCCGAGTCTACCTAGCTTTATTTTCAATTTTCAAGGTTGAAAAAAAGTTGTCCGAAACCAAAATTTCTACTCGCGTTTTACATTTCAGACCCTCCTGAACAATTTTGGTTCCGTTTCTGTCATGAAATCCTTGTAACGAGCACAATGTACAAAGTAGATAATGGTTCGATTTCGATGCAATTTTTTGGGATTGTGCGGGATGGCGTGTAGGTGGTTCCCGATGAAAATCACCCCCGTACTGATAGTAGCTGCTGCGCGTGCGCAAACGTGGATACCTTGTAAGGTATAACCTCTACATTTCCCATCAGATTCCGATGAAATTTGCAGAAATTATTCTGATTGAGGTGTACATAACCCCTATGAAAATCATAGCCCTCTGACTGGCAGTAGCCACTGCGCATGCGCATATAACAGCCATAACTTCTACATTTTCTATCCGGTTTCGAAGAAATACCTTTTCAGAGATTAGGTATGCGGGTTCTGAGTCTTTGTGCCATACCCTCTTGTGAGACGTTTTAAAATCGTTTCCACAGCTAATGTGATTTTATAGGTCAAGATCCCTCAGTGAGCCTCTAAGTACCTAATTCCCACGCTGTTTGACAAAGATTGTGAGAAGTTAGCTTATATCACATACAGCCAATTCCAAGATGAAGAGGCCTGTAACCTTCTCGGAAACATTGCAATCGTTTTGCGAAAATCGCTATCGAAATCGGAGTTGTTATTCTAGCATGATTCAGTTTCAGATGTCACTGACTGATCGTCAATGATACAAGTAAGGATGAGTTGTTATGAATTCTGCCTTACTCTTCGTTACTTTCCCTTTATGAAATAGTACATGTTGTTAATTTAAATGTAGTCAGCCTTAGTGTATGAAGGAATTTGACCTTGGTTACTGGAAAGTCCTGGCCATCTTTGCCTTAGGTTGAGGTGATATAAACTCCACTTGGTACCTGTCGCTGTTGAGGAACAATAGATAAGTTAAGGGTATCTAAAACTGACCGATTTGAATTTAATAGCGTAAGCAAATTTTTGGCGAGGTTTTAGGGTTGATAGAGAATACGTCTTGTTCAAGTAAGGTACTAGGCCCAAGATCTTCCACCATAATAACTCCTGGAGCCATGAAATTTAGGTAATTTATAGGGGGTCTCCACTCCAACCCATTGGGTTTGAAGACCCTAAGTGTAGTTGACCTGAGCTAGTGGAAGATCCATCGGCTTCGATTATGTTTTTTAGGGTGAACTCTATACAAAATAGTTGGTTCTCCATAATACTGTATACTGGTTTCCTTATTTTCATCTTTATTCTTATATTAGCAATCATGATAGTTTACTTTTTTTCCTAGAATAATATAATATTAATGTCACAATAGATAGATAGGTACTCCTTGAACGCCTCAAGCTACCTCCAAATGGTTGTAGAGTTAATTTAAACAAATTTGTGTTACCTTGTTATTGCAATTTGTGAATTTATTAGGGTGTAAATCTGATCGAGAGATGTAACAATGGTGGATAGCGTGATTACAACCGAAACTGCATTTTGATTAAGCAAAATTTATGTTGTGTTAAAAATCTCTTTTTAACTCGTGGAATTGAAGTATCTTTTGAGAAAATGTTTAGTGAGAGGTATGATAGAGTGAGTCATGATTTCATGAAAATAAATTAGTCTTGTCATCCCTCGCAAGAGGAAGATTAGGTATCAAAACTTCCATGCTAATGACAAAGTTGTTGCTTTTGAAAGAAAAATTCAGTTTCTGGTTAAATCTTTTGAAGAGGAGGAGATGAAGTGTTTTCCAGTGCTTAATGATTTTTTAACGGCAAACAAACTGAAGCTTACGAAAGCACATTTGATGATGAAATATTTAAGTAAAGTTCTTCCAACTTTGGGGCGCACCTAAAAACCCTTCGACAGGGCCAAACTACAGGGTGAGCCATGTTAAGGACCGGAAAACTTCGGTCCTAGTGGATTCTACAACTAATTTAAGTAAAAAAATGTATTCTAGTAATTTTGTTTTAACCGCTTGTTTACCCAAGTTTTTTTCAAGATTTTTTCGTGTTTTTGATCTTATATCAGTACAATTACCATAAGTACTTCAATTTACAGTAAAAATTCAAAACAAGGAAACCGTTGGAAAGGGCTTCAAATTTCCCATCTTTCTAGTGCCCACACAATTTGTAGGGAGGGGGGGGGGGAGGTTTTCCTTGCACATGGTCTTCCACGTGCAAAACACCAAAAACTGCGCAATCATCTCAGCGGTATAATTTAAAAAAACATTTTACAATCCGTTTTATTATTTGTTTTATTTTATATGTTATTGTTATTTATTTGCGTTTGAACTCGGAAACAATTTTGGTTCTCCGTTTGCATGTCTGTGTGTCCGCAACCTTATATCGGGCAACACTACAAGAAGATACAATCCGATTTTAATAACATTTTCAGAAATTGTGCGGGTTGGCTTGCAGACGCCATCGCCCCCGAATTGATAGTAGCCTCTGAAACTTCTACATTTTCCTTCATAATTCGATGAAATTTCCAGGGATTGCAAGGTTGAGAGTCTGGATAGTTTCCTTCTTAATATCATCGTCATGTGATTGAATTTTCACTTCTATGATTGAATCATTATTACAATCGAGTAATTGATACGTTGAAGCAATGTGCCACACCAACTGTGTGGCAGAATTTTTTTTTTATCCAGTTCTTACAACATTTATTAAAATTAACGAAAAATACCTTTTTCAAAAACGAGTTCTATTTATTTGTTAATAAAATGAACTAAAAAGGTAGAAATGAATTACTATAATAAAAAATATAACACTGTATAAGTTAATTGTAACATTTAATGATAATTAAGCTTCGTCTAAGCTTTTATATTTTAACATTAAAACTTAATTAACTTAAAACTTAACAACTTAATCATTGAATCTTTGTGTTTTTATCTTAGTTCCAATGTTATAAATTCAAGAGTGTTACATTGTGATAGCAAGAGGAAGAAGAAGGTGCAAAATGGTCTCAATTATACCATCAAAATGTAACACGCTTTAATTTATAAAATTGGGACTGTGATAAAAACGGGAAGATTTACTAATTAAGGTGTAAAGTTGAGCTCGATCTATCAATTCCACTGAAGTTGTCTCAGCTACAGCCCATCCACTAATTTGAACGTCTCAATTTCTCAGTAACGACTCCTCTTGGTGAGTAATTGTTGAGGGTAGAAACATTTTGCTGTTCCCTACCGTCTCCATTTTGATTTTTTGTTATTTTTATGAACACACTGACACTCCCACGGGGAGCTCCTTCTACTGCCCCTCCTTTTTCGTTGTTTATTGTCTCAGCAACCATGTTCAGCAAAATTATGCGGCACGATGGAGGATTTATTGAGATCAATGGATACTTTGCATTATCAACCTACGAACCTGGATTTTCATCGCCTCCCTCGGAAAGCCAGCCAATCCCTTCGCTCCATTTCTTTAAGTAAACGCTTTGTAATGTGATTGGGAGAAAAACTCTGAATTGAGGGAAGGAGGAGTTAATATATTATTCAGGGCCTTATTTTATTACGGAAAGCGCTCTTTGGGAATAAAGGGTACGAAAATAAAATGGAAAAAAGAAATGGAAAGAAACGGAACGACTCAGGAAAGAGGAAACACAAAGAAGTAACTTTTTCACGGCCTCCCGCGAGGCCCTCAATAAAACTTCAGGATGCAACCTCTAGGATCCCACCAAACTTTCGACCTTTCATTATTTCTTTTCAATTCTTCTTCTCCTTCCACTTCTTGACGCCTCCTGCTTGTTATCTTCTTGGAGAACACTAGACCAATCCAGCCCTTTGACCTTTTTTGTTTATTATTTCAATATTGAATCTTTTGAATTCATTGTTTCTCTTAAGTGACCCAATAAAATTCATTTTTGGTTTATTATTTTCATTAATGAACCTTTGGAATCGACCAAGAAATTTTTCTAAACCCCTCCTCAAAATTTGTAGGTTTACGTTTCAAGGTAATTACGTAGAATCTAAAAATCTAATCAAATTTGGCCGCACGTCGTACGCGGCACTGTCCTAAGCTACCATGGATCGATTTTGATGATATTTGGTACAAGGGCTCCTTTTGGGGTTTAGTTGTGCCCCAAAGCTTTTGGCTGATCTCAATAACTTCTAAGGGTGGGAAAATAAGGGATGACATTTTCAAAAAGCCCTAGCTATAAAAAAAAACTATTGAAATGTAGGTATTGTTTTTTCATTAATTTAAAATAGTATTGAATTTTTAGGATCGAATAAGACCTCCCAGAGTTCTGTAGGACCAATCGTTCGCTCCCTATGAGACATGATAAATCAGAAACACCAGTGTGAATCGCAAAAGATGCCTAATCTCCGTTCAAATTTTAGCTGACCAAAATGCGATCGTTGTTCATTTCTTCAAGTTGAACTCAGTTCTACGTCCTCAGCAAGCAGTAATCAAATTTTCTAATGAAGGCACCTACAGTTCTTCATTTCTTCGAATTGAGTGTGAAGCGTTTTTTTCTTCAAAATAAACTTGATTGTGAAGCGAAAATATGATTGGCTGGTAGTGCCAATGGCAAAGCTGTGTTCGTTGCAGACGTGTAATCTATACAGAAAAATAATACACCTTTGCGTAATAATTTGCAGAGATTTTCTTAATTAAACTCAGTTTCGCGTCATTAGCAACCAGTATTAATATTTCCTAATGAATTCAGCCACAACACCCTATATTTTCGAATTTAACGTGAAGCGTTTCTTTCTTCAAAATAAACTTCACTGTGACGCAAAAATAGTGGTTAATAGGAAATGGCAATGATAAAGCTGTGTTCTATGCAGGCGAGTCATCTATACAGAAAAATAATAAAGCTTTGTGTAATAACTTGCTGTGTTTTACGTTTCAAAGTAGACAAAATCTTGGTCGATTCCAAAGGTTCATTATTGAAAACAATAAACCAAATTTTGGTTTATATTCTACTTTTAAAGTAGAATCCTGAAGTTGAGAGGAATCTTTCAGAACTCCTCTCTTGTTGTTTTGAAGTCGGTCATCAGTTTGATAGTCTGCGCATTATTATTAAAAATTGAAAACAAACTCCATTGAGTACACAACGATAGCTAACAGGGTGTGGCACATGGCTTCCTTATATCCGAAAAAGGGTAGTATAAATACGTGGGAGAAGTCAGCATTACGCTGTTTTTGAAAATGTCGTCCACCATTTTTCACTCATTGGAAATGGAAAACGTCTGCCAAGTGGGTGTGGCACATAGCGTCTTTGTATCGATGATCTCCTGTAACGGGAATCATCAAGAGGGTCGTCCCTCAAGCGTTACCCTGTTTGTCTTACAATAAAAATTGTTGAAAAAATGCATGAATAATCCCCATTGAAACAAATTATTCGATTTTTTAATTTTGTATGAGGGAAGCTAGGTTTCTCCGCTCTGGTTTGAGGATCGGAAGGACCTCTTGGGAAAGACTTGTTTTGCGTTGTACCCCACGTTTATATGCCCTGAAAATGGGATGGAAAAGGGGATACCACGTTTTTATTATTCAACATGACGCGTTACAACTAAATTTGATTACTCACAGCGATCCGAAGCACATCCTGACTGCAAGCAGAATTGTTTACAAAGCGGATGGAGGGGGCCGAATTTACCCAAAGAGACCCGCACTTTATTGAGTTAACTTGAGAGCTGAGGTAATGAAGGTCTTGGTACTGACAGTTCATCTCTTTTGGTGCCTTTTTTGGGGAGGTCCCCATGTGAATGCACGCCGTAAGGCTTTTTGAGAGGAAGCGAATTTGTGTTTTACTCCCATAGAAAGTAAGGTGGTGAAAGGAGAAGGGGCTCTCAATTTCCTTTGGAATAAAGGTATTAAGGGTTTTTCTCGAAGAAGGTCTAAAAAGAAAATGGAAGGAAAAGAGAATAAGGAGAGAGAAAGAGTGAGAAGGAAAACACAAAAAATAAACGAACCAACGTATAGGAACCTCCCCCACTAAAGAGTTTCCGATTGACTGGACTTGGCCCCGCCATGCTTTCCTTCTGGTCTATCCCCACCCATGGAATTCCAGCGGCTCGCATTAATATGCATTTAGCCAATTCGACCAGAATAATCCTCCCAGGAACCCTCCCCAGATATAAAATACACGTACAATGGTTTTCCAACCTCCCCGCTACGATTGTTGACTGGATATCCCGGATTAGAATCCGTATTTCCCGAGGTTTTCCCTATTCCCACCTTTTGTCCGCTTCGCCGTGTCCGTATTGCCGTTCCCTTTTCACGGGGGTTTTTCAATCATGAACTTCATTTACTTCGACGGTTGGCTCCAATTGAATTGTTTACGTGATTTTTTCTTCTCTTTCGTGTTTTCTATTTCCTTTCTCCGCCGAGATGAAAACATACCGGACTTATCTATGGGTTTGTTTATTCAGAACAAGTTTCATTGACCATACAATTTTGTTGGAGGATATCCTTTACCAATCTTCATTGGGAAATCAGAAGTATGATAAATTTCCATTCTTTATCATCCAGTTCAGGAATCGCTCACTTACGCGGGACTTTCCTTAGTTACTAAGTGTCGATTTAGTTGAAATTTGGTATATGGGCTCCATTTGGAGTCTAGTTGTGCACCGAAGCTTTTGGTTGATGTCAGTCACATCTAACGAGCAGCCGTGTGGCTATCGTCGTTGTTTGGCGATGGACTTTGGACCGACCTCTGCGGGGATCGTGGGTTCAAGGCTCATCACTGGCAGCGTGCGTTTTTCGGCGATCGGAGCTCTTATCGCCCCCATCGTCGCAACCCATGGCGGTGAAGCCATGAGCGAAATGATCAGAACAAATTGTGATCTTCCCTTTGGAAGACAGATGGTGACGCCCTCTACCCCAGGAATGGCAGTCGGACGAAAATCCAACCTGAAATCGTTGTTTGAAGTAAAGTACTTTAAAACTACTAACAGTCACATCTAAGGGGTGAGAAAAAGAGCTGAAATTGTCAAAATGCCTTAGCTCAAAAACTCTCTCTATAAATGTATTGTTTTTTCCACAATTATAAAAATAGAACTTAATTTTTTTTTAATCGAATGAGACCACCCAGAGCTCTGTAGGACAAACCGTTCGCTCCCTATCAGAAGAATAAAGGGTTGGACCTACGATAAATCAGAAATTCGTTTGTGAATCGCATATCGTCACGCTAGTGGCAACACCAGCTATCTCATTTTTTGGCTGTTTCGGTTTAAGAACCGTTTTTAAGGTAAAATTTTGTGGGGAATCGAATGGTGAAGTTAGTTTCTTCATCAGGGCAACAGGGAGCGCGTAAATCGCAATTTACATTTGTTAGTTAACAGTGGTTCGTCAACTCAAGTTGTTCGTCAACACATGCTATCTCAGGATGGCTACATTTCCGATGGTAAGTTTTCCTAAGTGTATTATTGAGAAAATCTAATGTTTTTTAGTTTATACACCTGTTAAGAAGTTTTAAGGGAAAAGTGAGTCCTATGAAAGAGATAAATAAGTTGTTATTCATCAATAATCAGGGACACAAATTGAGGCGTTGAGATAGCGCCTGTTGCTTATTGAGATCCATTTCTGAGATAGCACCTGTTGTTCAAATCAGTTTTTTGGCGCCCCTGAAAAATTGGAAAAAATGAGATACCTGGTGTTGCCACTAGCGTGACGATATGTGGCCTAATCTCCGTTCAAATTTTATCTGACCAAAATGCGATCGTTGCTCGTTTCTTCGAGTTGAACTCAGTTCTGCGTCCTCAGCAAGCAGTAATCAAATTTTCTAATGAAGGCACCTACAGTTCTTCATTTCTTCGAATTGAGTGTGAAGCGTTTATTTCTTCAAAATAAACTTGATTGTGAAGCGAAAATATGATTGGCAGGTAGAGCCAACGGCAAAGCTGTGTTCTTTGCAGACGTGTGATCTATACAGAAAAATCATAAACCTTTGCGTATTCATTTGCAGAGATTTTCTGTCTTCGATCAGAGTTTCTCCAACCACAAACCAAGCTTAGTTAGCTTAGTTATGAATATGAGGGCACCCAGTACACTCGAATAACGATGTTTTGCTGCCAACATAAAGTTGATAACGTAACTAACTTGCGCGATAACGTAATAATTGGTAAATACTAACTATGGAAATGCAGTAGTCTTTGTTGTTGTAAGAATTTTCGGCCTTGCAATCGTTACAATTTATCGTTGCGTCTAACAGTGCTCTACTCTATCTTTACTGGAGCAATAAATTGATCAATCACATCGTTACTATCATCTTAACGTGTAAACCAGCCTGAAGGCTTAGATTTTGAGAATAACCATTAAAAAGTTAGTGTAAGCTGGATGGCCTCAGTATCCCCCCCCTTCTCGCTTGATCCTTCATTCCTACCGGAAAAACTCAGTTTTTGCCAAAATTCACAAAAAAAAGAATTCCATCAAACAAATCCCTAATAAACTCTACCTGTTGTAGGTCACCAGCGAAAATCGGATTATTACGTCCGGGTCGCTCTTTATTGGAAGGCGGCGGTTGTTCAGAACCGCATAACGACTTGTTGCTCGTTGGACAGTTTCCAGGTCGCTGAGTCCATTTTCTCCATCTGCCGTCCCGCGAGGCCGAAAATGTCTGTTCATTCAACTTTCCTGCCCACTTTATTACTTTCCTCTTCTCGCGTGCATTATTTAGTTTCTTTTAATCTTCTTTCTAAAGTTTTCTTCGATTTTTGAGTCGTTTTATCCGCTTTCCTTCTACGGATATTCCCTCTCGACGGAGAGGGTGTTTAAAGTTGGTTTTAACGACTATGAAACTCTACTTCTCCCCTTCAATGAATAATGATGGGCAATAAGAAACACCTCACTGAGTTGGGAAACTCCCCTCTCCCTTTTTTTCAACCTCAAACTGGCGTTTGTGGAGGGACTGTCCGTGAGCGGATGGTTGTAAATGGCTAATGTAGCCCGTCAAAGACTCGAAAAAGCTCAGAACAAAAATTCTTTCCTATTAAAATATCCTTCTCCTCGATTGTGTAGTTTAGTCAGCCGTTAATTCGCAACTAGTTACGTATCAAAAATAGGACTAATTGAAAAGAAAACCAAGCTTGCTAGAAAACTGTGAATAATATTAATTTTCTCTTGATTTGTCTCAAATATGTCCTGGTTCAGAGAATAGAAAATCTATCTTCAAAACTGATCCAAGAATGTTTACTGAATCCAAGACTGAGCGTACTACCACAACCACTTATCACCTCCTAAATATCTAACTCGATTTTCACGGCTGTTTCCTGAATGGACCAACTGCAACATTTTGCTGTTTTCGCTATTTTGTTGATGATTTTTACTATTTGGCAAGGAAGTCAACAAAACTAGTTTGTGTTCTCTACAGTCCAAGACAACTTCTAAAGCTCGTTTTCTCCTTCAATTGACTGTTGAAGTCGAGGAAGAACTAATTTTTGATGGTACAGTGTAGAAGATGTATATCATGGAGAAAACGCTGTAATTATTACACAAAGGTTTATCATTTTTCTATATAGATCATTCATCTGCAACAACACGGCTTTGCCATTGTTACCACTAACCAACATGAAGAAAAACATTGATTGCATTTCGGACAGCTATAATTTGAACGGAGATTAGGCCTCTTTTGCGATTCACACTCGTGTTTCTGATTTATCGTAACTCCAACCCTTGAGTTTGCGTAGGGAGCGACAGGTTTGTCTTATAGGGCTCCGCGTGGTCTCTAAAAGTTTTAAAAATTCAATACTATCTTAAATTGATGGAAAAACTATACCTTTATATCAACTATACCTTTATTTCAAAATTTCAACCCTTAGAAGTGACCTACATCAACCAAAAGCTTCGGGGCAAAACTAGACCTCGACAACCCAGACACTAAATTTTGAGGGGGGTTAGACAATTTTTTTCTTTGTCGATTCCAAAGGTTTATTATTAAAAATAATAAACCAAAAATTTTGGGACTCCTCTGCTAATAAAATTATCTTTATTGAAAACCGGTTTAGAGTCAGACCCCATCAGCAGTCCTAAAACAATTGTACAAAATGTACATTTGTAAATTCGAATTTAGATAATGAATTATTAAAATTTACTATTGATTAAAACCATTAATTGAAATTAGGATTAAAACTATTGATGGGTGAATGAACAACAAATGAACTTACCAGACTATAAATTCATGCAGAACCGCCACGTTCAAGAGCTAAACTGCTACTGGCGGTTGGTGAAAAGTGGAGGTTTGTAGAATTCTTCTGTTAGCTGTTGGTTTTTTTTGTATGAATGGAGTATAGAGTAATAATATGCATATTATAGGTAAGTAGCGAAGGTAGCGGGAAAATTAAAGACATTAAATGTCCCAATGTGTTGCAGACTCGTATGCAAGCGTTTATAATAAGATTTTCAAAGGAGATTAGGTCTTTCCTAGTTCCTCATTGTTACTAAGTCACACTTTTTTTTTAAATTTTGGGACGGGGCAAGCCTTTCAGTCAATTGACAGAAAACACAAGCATTTGTCGGTTGTTCCTCGAGTGAACTCGAGTGAATTTCTACCTTCTTTTTCTACTCTTCAAGTTGATCGACTTTGTCCAATAAGTTCTAATTTTTGAAATAGTATTTACGAGTAGGTACATCAGAAATTGTGTGCTGAATCCGAATCTTAAATACCTTTATATTACTATGATTAGGTTGGTAATATCCAGAAAACTATAAAAATACGTTTTTTGGCCAATTTTTTGAAATTTTAATCCCTTAGAGTTAACTCTAAAACTCCTGGCTAAAAGACGCTGCCAAAAACTTAAATTTGTACGAAATTATTCAAGTAATCGTCCGGAGTGATGTTGGATAGAGAATCTTGGTGAGTTCTAGTTCTTCCCAAGACCTTAATAATAATCGTCACATTCCGTAACATGCTCGTTCGTGGATAAGGAGTCTTTCTTTTCCTCTTTGCCGAAAGAAAAATCTTCGCCGAGAACAAAAGAGGTGACAACAGATCCGGAGCGCAGAGAAAACAAATGGCTGGAATAAGAGGGAAGACGAGAGAAATATTTTTTGTGTCCTTTCCACGAAGTTTTTCAGTTGTAGGAGAGAAGTTGTAGAGAGTTTGGTGGGGATAGAAAAAGATGCCGCCGTTGGATCTGGTTACTTTCTGTTACAAAGTGAGTGAATACTTGAAGTCCTGTTTTCTTTGTTCTGCTTCCTTACTATCAAAAATAAGATAACTTTGTATTCGTCGGTCGAAAAAATGTGGGTCCTCCAGGATCAAAATTCATTTCGCTTTTTGCGTTTCAGAGGTTTAAGAACAACTTTGGGTCCGTGTCGGTCTGTCTGTCGGTAATCCTTGTTCCGTACAGAGCTACTACAAGTAGAAATCATGGTGCAATTTGAATAACTGTTCAGGAGTAATACTGGGTAGCCTCGTGACGGTCTCTCATGTAGCCTCACGAGGTCACGAGGCTATGTTTTTTTTTTCTAAAATCCTGCCTATCCGAACCCTTATAGAAACACGATAGCGCGATCTTGTGTCTTTGACACGAATATTTTCCGTCCCCGCGGTTATATAGTTTTTCAAGACCGCTCGGTCATGCGGGACAGTATATCCCGTTGCGCCGTTTATCGTTGACTTACAGGATATTGTTGCTCGTGAGTTACACACAAGTTAGGTCCGAGTACATGTTGTGAAGGACAAGAAAAACTTCCCTAGTCTCTTTAATAGGTAAGTACGTACTACAGAACAACGAGGTCTCTCAGGATTTCCACCGAAGCCTTCCCAGGAAAAGAAGAAATAATGAAGAGTTAACTTTTTTTCACGAGACTTTTCTCTCACTGAAATACAATTTTCCCCTTCTCAGCATCCAGAGGAAGGAATGTAGAGGCTTAAAGGGGATCCTGGCGATGCACATCCAACTTGATATAAGTATCAATGAGGCCCTGGGGCTCGCTGGCTCTTAATGAACCAACTTCTGAGTTTCTCTTAATATTATTAGGGCGAGGGACGACCCTCCGGCAGACGTGACCCGACTCTTATCTGCCAGACTTCAATGGAAGGGGCGGGAAGCATAAATATCACGCTCGGTCGCACTGCCTGGCTTTTCCTACAGGATTATCGCCGCCCTTCATCAAACCGTCTTCGATTAGCCGCAGTCCGAAGGTATAGGTGGATCTCCCACCCCTGAAAATGGGCGCTCTGATCCGAAACTACTTCCACTCTCCCAGATATTGGGCTTCTTGGTTAATTGCCCATAAAGACCCTTCTATATCGGTGGATTTATCAAAATCATTAGTTACCCAACTCATGCACTAAACTGAATACTAATATCCGAAACCACATAAGGACAACGAATTCACAAAAGGAACGAATTTAACACTTCATCCAATAAGATGGGCTTGTAGATTCCTCAGGAACATCATGGGCATAACATGGAATTTGTTGTTGCAGAGATGGTTCAATTTTAGTACGAGAAAAGTAATAAAATAGTATACTTTGTCTACCCGAACAAGTTGATAGTTTCTCATATCCACAAACATCTGCACAAAAGAGAGTTCATACAAATGTGTGCCGATATTAGCAGTTTTTGATGTATTTATATATCTGTCCCTCCGTTGTAGCGTGTAGATCAGTCCTTTATGAAAAGCATTGCCCCCGGATTTAAATGCCTATCACGCCAAGAGCGCAATTATTGCGTAACCCGAAAGGAGTTGTTGAGTGTTATGAGAGCTTTACGTCATTTTCATTCATATGGGCTCGAGTCGGAAGCTTTTCTGATACGTACAGACCATGCTGCACTCCAGTGGCTTCAGAATTCCAGAGAACCAGATGGTCAATTAGCTAGATGGTTGCAGGTGTTGGCACCATATAACTATAAAATCGAGTCAATGTTATGTGAAACCAATTATCGCACAACGGTAAACACCCATGGCCATGGCCTCCAAGGGCATTATCTTGCACTGGAGGACGCTGATAATAGCCGCTGCGTAAGCGCAAACCCTTGTAACAGCCATAACTCCAACATTTTCCATTCGATTTCGATGAAATTTTCAGATATATAGGTTGGAGCGTAAATGGTTCCCTTTGAAGGCAAGGTACCTACTTAAAGATTGATTTATGTCTAAACATTTAGTCCTGGCCGTAGCTACCTTGACCAAGGCTACTAACAATCCTTGAAAATATAATCGATATCTACTCTCAATTTCCCCCTGTTTTGCTCAATACAAGAATAATGGACTTCGGCTTTTCACATACGCTGTGATTAGACTTACAGTGATCATCATGAAACCCGCGTTCCCCCAAATAGGTAAATCCCTCCAAATTTCAACGATTTCGGTCTGTGAGTACTAATAAAACCTTCGTTTCATTCGTGCAAGCGCAAATAAACACTATAATCGGTTCCTTTGACAAGCTTTCCGGAAAATTCCATAAAATTGTACTATAAATTATACTTATTTAGTTTTGCCTGAATTGAGGGACGTCTCGGTCAGAGAAACACTCGTACACGGAAATTCTGCCCTCTTCTAGTTGTGAAGGTACTTAGAAGTTGTCTAAAAACTTCGGAAATGCCAAGTATGATGACCTTTTGAATTTTATTTTGGAGGACTAACATTTTGTTTCCGAGCCTACTTAGGTATTTTTTGACCTCTTTCGCGATGTCGTTTGTGAGAAAGCAGAAATGAAGACACTAATTTTTTATAGGTCCTGCTTTTGCGTCGCTTTTCAATTTTGCCATCCACACTGAATCTGAAGACACCGGAGTCTATTAAATACGACAAATTGCTTCTTACTTAACCTGTCAATCAGAACTCCAAGTTTGAAAACTTCATTATAACGTCCTCGAGCGCCTCATCATTTCTCAGATACTTTTTGGACGGAATCAAAGAGGGGGATCGACCTAATTCATCAAGCTGCACCCTCGTCGCTCGGTGTTGACTATTGTTTTCGACTGGAATTAATGAATTCGAGGATGCGGGAGTGAGCCGAAAATTGAGGAAGACGGAAAATGGAGGGATTGAAACAATTGATAATTCATGGAGTTGGAGAAAAGGCTCCCCGGAAGCTAATAATTGATAAAGGGTGCGTACAAGGAAAATGGAATGAGGTTTAAGTCGGCATCCCTTAAGACTGAGCCACTCGAGAAAGGAGCCTGCATTAATCAGAACTCCAAACTCTTGAGTTGACACTTGAGCTCCCCTGCCTACCTGATCGCTGGCTCCATCAGCTCCCCTCGGTATCGATCAGCAATCAATTTTCCGTTGTTTGGCTGGTTAAGACTCATCAGTTGCAAGTTTGGTCTAATGACTTCTCGTTGTAGGTTTGAGATCGAAGCTCTCGAAGAAGTTTCTAAAGTGCCTGAGATGGACGAGGGGTGAAGGTCTCGCTGCACTCGTGATAATAATAATTACAATTAGAACTACAAATGAGCACCCACTTGATTTACTAAGCAAGGGTCCGTCAATTACTCGTACTTGTCAACAATAACGATCGAATGAACTCATTTCATCAGAAAGGCAGAGTCAACACTTGACTTCAAGAACTTGATCTACACTCGAAATAGTTGAGTTAAAATGTTGGTAACCTGCTTTCAGGAACCACAAAGAAGATCGAGAGCTTAAAACCTTGATATTGATAGAGATGATGATCCGCGTACGCGTCACTTTTCTTAGTTACCATGGAGCGATTTTGATGAAATTTGTTATATGGGCTCCATTCAAGCCCCGATGATTTTAGTTGGTCAATCACTTCTATGGGTTGAAAATAAGGGCTGAAATTTTCAAAACGCCTTAGCTCAAAAACTTTTGATATAAAGGTATGGTTTTTTATCAATTTAAAATAGTATTGAATTTTTAGAATCGAATGAGACCACCCCGAACTCTCTAGGACCACACGTTCGCTCCGAATAAATCAGAAACACGAATGTGAATCTCAAAAAAGGCCTGATATATGTTCAAATTATAGCTGACCAAAATGCAATCTTACTTACTCAAATTTCTCAATAAAGGGCCCAACAATTCCCTATTTTTTTGAATTTAGTGTGAAGCATTTAATTCTGCAAAATAAACTTGATTGTGGAGCGAAAATATGGTTGGTAGGTGGTGGCAATGGCAAAGCTGTGTTCTTTGCAGGAGAGTTATCTATACAGAAAAATAGGTAATAAACCTTTGTGTAATAATTTGCAGCGTTTTTATTGTTACACTCCGTAACTTATCACCACAATTATGGGGACTAACGACCTATTGAAAAACAGGCAGTTTTAAAGATTTGACAAAATTAACTTCTTTGGTTCATTTTTCACCTTAATGTTCCCTTCAACAAATTGTGTACTTAACGATTTCTCAAACGGAATACTTTAATTTGGATTTACTCGTCATATTAAAGGAGTTACGGGCTTTTTAGTTACCAAAAGTCGTAAACACGAAAAGAATTTCAACCAAAGAAAAACTCAGGTTTTTAATTGCTTAAACTATATTGGACAAATTTTGTTGGAAATTAGTTGTAGAAAACGTGTTCGAAGTTTTGCTCTCATAACGTTAGACACGATGTACAAAACACCATCTAGTGGTGACCATTAGCTCCAACGAGGTGAGTCGTAGCGTGCTGACGTCCTCTCATGTTCTCCAGCAGTACAGACAGGCTGAGAACGGAAACTCACCAACCCCGCACTTCTTCTCCCCTTTCCATCCTTCGGCTTTCCTCTTCCCCCTTTAATTAAAAACGGCACTTTTACTGCCCTTCCTTCTCAACTGCCCCTCATTAGAGCCGGTGAGCCCAGTGTCATCATTCCACCATCGTGGATTCTGGATTGTTCTTCTATTTGTATTGCATTCTGCCTGGAAGAGGTATTTTGGTTTATTATTTTCAATAATTGGAAAATGGTTCGATGATTGAAAATAAAGGCTGAAATTTTCAAAACGTCCTAGGTCAAAAACTGTCGATATAAATGTATTTTTTTCATCAATTTTAAATAGAATTGAATTTGTAGCTGTTTTCTTTGCAGGAGAGTGATATATGTATATAGAAGAATAATAAACCTTTATGTAATAATCTGCAGCGTTTTTGAGGAAAACATCGGGGAGTTGTGTGACTTTATTGAATAAATTAATAATATTTTTATTTCAAAGAAGAAAGACAATAACACACACGCCTATTGTTGAATGCAAACTACCTTCTTTGTATGGGGGAATTAACGAAAGTAAATTAGTTATTATTTGAAAAACCTTACAAACTGTTTTGAATATCACTCCACATGTTTTGATTATTATTTTTCACCAAACGTTAACTTTGAAGATGAGGAGAGTCTAGCCCCCAGAAAGTATTGTCGGGAGTTAAGTTCTTGTTCTATCCTGAATTGTAAACTTGTCGTAATTTTATCAATAATTGTGATGTGTGAGGATGGATCATTTCAATATTTTAACTCACAAACATGTCATATATTTTCAACGTAGTACCCTTCTACATCCAAGCTCATATTTATGTTCTATATGTCAAATACTAAAATACATAGGTATCACTCTGAACGATAACTTTAGTAATAATTGTTTCGAAAAAAATTCAAGTTTTTGCCAAAATGTTCATAATAACAAACAAAATGACGAGTTCCAAGTAATAGGTTCCAAATTTTGTATAGGCCAAAAAAGTTGATTTATGCAATATGAGTTATTGAGCGAATTTTCAAAAAAAAGGCACTTGGAGCTTTGGCTAAGAAAACATAAACTATGGTGTTGAAAATTTCATTTAGATAAGTGAATAATGGATGATGAATGATTGAGCTAACAAGAGTTAGGATAGGTTCATAATGAAATAAGGTTTATGATAATAAATATAGTTTTGGTTAGATCAAAAGTAAGTGTAGAGAAATAGGAGTGAAAAAAATGGGTGTGACACGTAGCTTCCTAGTATCCATAATCCGATTGTATCTGATGCATAGTAATCTCAAAACATCAATCTCTCAACACGTTGCACTAGCCAAGTAGAGGACCGTCTACACGCCAACCCGCACAGTCCCTGAAAATGTAGGCTGAAATGTTCACACTGATTCCAAATATACCATCTATTAATATGTTTAAGACAATAATTTCCACAAAGATAATTAAATGCTTGCATACGAGTCTGCAACACATTGGGACATTTTCATGTCAAACACTACATAACAAGTTTGTTGACAACACTACGCAACAAAGTTTTCGTGACGATTTTTCAGTTCATGTGCCAAAGCAGACATGAAAATGTCAAAAACACGTTTTGGACCCTTTTTTGGGACTTGGAATCCTTAGGGGGATCCAAAAAGTCTTGCCAACGAACTCATCTTTATTTTTGTTGTTATTACTCAATCACTATTTGTCAAGGAAACCTGAGCGCTTTACATGGTAGAATCAACTATCTCATTCGAATTGCGAGTATTATTAGAATTCTACGGATTATCCCTTTGACCTCGAGCACGAACCACTTCTTCGTTATTTCCCGAGAACCCCTCGAAAACGATTCTTCCAGGAACGTAACGTCGCAGTTAGTTCTAATTGAATCATCATCTGCGTCGCTGAGAGACCCCCAAATGGACTCCCAAATCAATCAGCCGTTTTATTGTTATTGCCTTTGTTTTCCAGATTGCCCCGACCGTTTTTATTTTCCTGCCTTGAAAGTCTCTCTTTTTCATTCCTCCTTCTCTCGTCGCTTCTAATGTTCTTAAACTTTTACCTCCGCTTACTCCCCGAGATCTTTTTGTCCCGTTCATTCGAAGAAAAATCGATACAGAAACTTAAGGTTTCTAAAAAAATCCCATTTTCTGAAAACAGCCCTTTTTTAAGCGTTAAAACCAAGTCGTTCCCTAACGTGAAAACTACCACCCCCATCTAGGGGAGTTACGACGAATCAATTTCCAGTTTATTAGTCACTTTCGCCTGTTCAGTCGAACCCCTTCGAAACTCACCCTGCTTTTTAGAACGGAGTCTCCAACTGTTCATTTGGGGAAGCCTTTTTTTCTGTTCTATGCTGCCGGTTCAGTTACAGGGTTGTTTTTCTGGGTTCCACCAATCAATTCGCCTCTTTGCCCCCTAACCGTCCAGATTGCCTTGGGAGGAATCCACATAAATCACTGTCAATACTGACGGTGGTCGGGGTGAGAACTTGTTGATGATTGAAACCCCCGGAAATGTCTGAGTTTCGAAGTGGTTTTCCGTGTTGAGGGATGGACGGTCCGAAGAAGCAAACTACTACAATACTAACCTGCTCGCATGGTTGCTGATCGAACGAGAAATCGGTAGGAGGATCAAACTCTATCTACTTGGTTTGAAATCGAATTGGTAACCATCTTGGCTTTGAATGATAAGTATTGCTTCCGTCTTTTAGGCGATGAAAATACATTTTTCCCAGATAAAAATCAAAGACCGTCTGTCTAACTGCAAATCTTTGCATCAAGCCAAACAATTAAATTAGGTACAATCCGATTTAGATTTAATTTCTTCTAATGGGGTGTGTGCATAGGTCGGAAAAACTGTTTATTGTTATTTTTAATCTGAACTAGACCTCATTCTAAGAAATTTGACATCAACCGCGACCTTCAAGCGTGAGAAACCCTTTTTCTATGATTTTTCAAAGTTTCGAATGTTTACGACGTCACAGTGGGCTGGGGGGTCCTGACGTTATAAACCTTCAAAACTTTGAAAAATCATAGAAAAAGATCAACTCATCCAAAGAAAAACGGCTGCTGTCAAAATTCTCAGGATAAGGTCTACTTTCGATTAAAAATTTAAAAGAAAAATCAGGCGCACCCTCCATTGTTTAGGCTGTTTCAATTGCTCTAGATGGTCTTCTAAGGATTCTATATTTCCTGGATCATTATAATCCTCTGTCCTTGCGCTAACATACACCTCCAAATTCCACTTCCATATTGATAACAGTCTGTTGTGACTTTATTCTGTTTCGTGTTATAAATTTTAAATTTAGCGAAATTAATCTAAAACACTTATTAAATTGACTTTGCTTTTAGGAACTACTTTGGTAAGAAAAGGAGAGTTTTAATTAGATAGGAGATTCGTCGACCGGCTGCGAACGGTAGTTAGGATGAACACTCGGCCCACAACCGTTCAATGATCAGGAAGATGGGAGGAAATGGAGTAGGAGGAGAGCTTGAAATAAAAGATAATATATAACTATATATATTATGAAAACGTGCGTGTATTTGTTGTACCCAGAAATGCAGTAGCCGTGTGGGTACTCTATGAGTTCGTGGAGACTAGTAGAACATGAATATGGACTCCTAACATCTTCGAAGCATACCCAGTGCATGCATTATGTTGGTATGGTAACTATACTAAAAATGGAAAAAAACCAAGAATCGAGTAAAAAACTTCACAATCAAGTTTATTAGGAAATGCTTGCATACGAGTCTGCAACACATTGGGACATTTTCATGTCAACCACTACACAACAAGGCAGTGAAGTAAGGTTGTTAGTTCATGTACCCAAGCATCAAAATAAGAAAACAGTTGATTGTTCTCTACGCAACAGTGAGTCTATTTTATTTATTGGTCACGTGGGCATGACTTGCTTAGTTTTCGTGACGATTTTTCTGTTTATGTGCCAAAGCAAAGACATGAAATTCATCATTGTTCTTTTTCTTAACCATACCTTCAAGCGAAAGATTTCTTTGAAAATTAGCTCATTAATTCATGCTGCATGAATGGACTTTTTTTGTCACGGTCGGCTCACCTACACTGAGATTTCATCTATATTTTTGCCGATTTATGTATACGAGGAATTGCTCCATACCTACTTGACAAACGCCCGGTTGAAGAACCCATCGCTTGACACAGAAAACCTATTCATAAGTGTACATCAGTCTTTTCCCCCGAAAACTATGACGATGTTGTTGATGTCTCGTTCTGTCTCACAGTTTTACAAGCGAGATTGGGCCCAGGGTTTGATGAAGAGAAGTCAACAGCGTATCAATGTCGCGAGATGAATTTTAAACTCTGACACTATTTTATGCGATGATGTTGCTTTTGATAAAGATTCCGGAGTATAAAGAGGAAACTGCTCCTTTTGCAAGTAATGATGAACAAGGAGATCCTTCGTTATGAGAAAAACTGGAATGTCAGAGGAATTTCCTCCATCCCTCGAACAGAAATACTCTCTAGAGGCTCTGGGAAGCCCTGACAGTGTGGCAACTCTGAGATGGTGGAGTGACTGAGCAGAGTGAATTCAGAATTCCAATTATTATACCTGCAGCTCCGCACTCTGCCGCCCATCCTCATCAACCTTACCTTCCCCTCACTCCCTCCCCGGATTAATTAACAAATACGTGAAACGGGACAGGGGAGTGCGCCCCAGCGGGGTAGTTGAGAAAATGGGACTACACGGCCTCCATACGAAGCGTACGGGAATCCTCCCATTAATAATTATGAGATTATTATATGGGGATGAATATGGTACGTCCATCTTCCTGTCCCTTCATTGTCTCGAAGTAATAAGCTGATGAACCTTTTCCTTGTCTGAGGTCAGCTACTCTAATGGGCACATCTCGGCGAAGTACGGTGCGGGCTTAATCACTCAACACACTCACTCCCCCAAAACCAGGCTTTCATTTGTACTTCGCCATAATTCATTGCTTCCTCATTGTTCTAATATCCCTAGAGGTTCTTCTTGATATTCGTGGTTCTCTTTGATATACGGGAAACTCCGACGAGATACCTGGGGAGGACACAACAGTGGAAGTTTGAATCTCTATAATGCCTATCCCTCGGGGCATGTGAGTCGCCAGGTAAATTGGCCTTGATAGTCCGATGTTTCAGAGTCATATCGAAGCATTCCTTTCGTGATTGAACATTTCGGAGCCTTTGAGAGCCCAACCAAGCATTGCCGGACAGTTGAGTTTCCATAATTAAGTAGACACGGTGTTGCCGTCAGTCACTAAGAATACTATAGATTCGTCAACGAAGATTAACAAGAGTTGATCCGCGACAGATAATATAGGAGTGCGTTATCACGTTTCATCGTCCGTACCTCGACTTGGACCTCCTCGATTTATACCACCCTTTTATGTGTTTTAACTCACTGATTATTTTCGAATCAAAGGCTGCCGTCATGTTGAAAAACGTTGAAGGTATGCATTTGTGGTGTCGAATATGAAGAGTCAGCATGAACCCAAAGAAGTCAGTATTGGTTGGTTTCACGAACCAGAAGAAGAAACCAGGTGGTGGTCAACAGATAACACAGCAAGACACAGTCAAATACCTCGGATAGGAAGCTTACATGGGAGCCTCCATGTCACGAACCTAGTCTGCAAGGTCCGCCAGCACATGATACCACAGACCATAGACGCGCACGGTGTCATTGAAAAGCCCACAGCCCCCCTTAATGGCTACTGAAATGCGCACAAAAGCCAAAACGCTGCAAATCATTGCTCAAAGGTTTATTATTTTCTGTATAGATCACCCTTCTGTATAGATCACTTCTCTAGATCGGTTCTCCATCAATAGCACCTACCACCATCTGTATTCTCCCTTGACCTTCCCTCTCAAATTTCAGCTTCCTGCGTTCAATAGGATTGAAAATGACTTCGGGGCTCACTCAGCTGATCAGTGATCTGAGGAGTGAAGAAGATCTCCTCGAATGCTGGAGACGCCTGGAAGAGCACTTCCATTCAATAGGATTGAAAATGGCTTTGGAGCTCACTCAGCTGATCAGTGATCTGAAGAATGAAGAAGCTTTTGAGCAATGATTTGCAGCGTTTTTACCCACCAACATTTTTTTTACCTACCAAATTTTTTTTACCTACCAACTTTTTTTTACCTACCAGCTAGGTACTACCTACCACACCATACTGGCTTCACACCTTCACAATCAAGTTTATTAGAAAGAACTAAACGCTTCACACTCGATTGGAAAAATAGAAAGCTTCATATGGAAATTTGATTACTGGTTACGCAGAAGGCAAAACTGTACACAAATCGAAGAAATGAACAGCGATCGCATTTTAGTCCGATAAAATTTGAATGGAGATTAGACCTCTTTCGCGATTCACACTCATGATTCTGTTTTATCGAAGGAAAACCTTCAAGTACTCGTAGGGACCGAACGGTTTGTCCTACAGAGCTCCGGGTGGTCTCAAAAATTTTTAAAAATTCAATACTATTCAAAATTGGTGAAAAAACGATACCTTTATTTCGAGAGTTTTCGAGCTAGGGCACTCTTGAAAATTTCAACCCTTAATTTTCACCCCTTAGAAGTGACCTACATCAACCAAAAGTTTCGCGGCACAACTAGACCCCAAATGGAGCCCAGATACCAAATTTGAACCAAATCGGTCCAGTGTTGCTAAGAAAAGTGCCACGGACGGCGGACGGGGGACGGCGGACGGCGGACGGCGGACGGCGGACGGACATTGCAAATTTGGATTCTACGCACCTTGCGATACGATCACATAGGCTCATTATTAGAAATAATAAACCAAAAGTCGATTATCAACGATGAAACCATCGAATCGATTTTTCAGCACGTCGAGGACGACGTGACTGTCAGGATGGCCGAGTAGCCGCCCCCTGATAGTCTAGATCTATCCCGAGTAGGGATCTCCATGTCATGCACCCTGGGAGAAGAGTGGTGAGGACCTTGGGTTCTCCCTAGATACTTCTTCAATCGTCAGTCGGGTTCAGGACGAGCTAGTGAACTGACCGCAAGGGGAGTTTGACGGTCTAGAGCTATGTAATCGGTTTCTAATCCGTTTTGAACCAAGTTATTGTAGAATACAGTTGTTTCTTTATACGCGAGTGATTTATGATCCTGACAACCACTGGAAGAAGAGGAAATACCGGAGAATGGAATAAGAGGTATCCCATCTCCATCATATAAATATATTATGAAAATATGTCAATTGCTCTAGCATATGATCAGGATATGGGGGCTCGGATGCTGTGGTGAGCAGATTAGAGCCACAAGCCCCGCTTGGTCCCACCCACCAAGGTGGCGTTCCGATTCCCAAAACGAGCTGGATAACCTTGGTCTGAGGTACCAAACAACCCTTGAGCGACGCCACCATCCCGCACAAACACTTACCCATACTACTGTTCTATATCACTCATTCAAAATGTAACAAATTTATTCTATACCGTCAATGTGCAACAAATACAATTAATTAACAAACAACTAATAAACAGTAACTATACACCGATTCTGAAATGACTAGATCAGATAAAAATGCTAACATTTATTAGTATAAAAAAACATTAACTATATAAAAAATTGAAGTAACTAGAAGACTGACATAATATGACATAATATATTATATTATTCGATGTGTACAAATTACAGTTAGAGCAGCTTAACATTACCTACTATTACTAAAGTACTACTACTATAATTACTTAAAGTACTAACAGTACTTAAATTGATTTTAGTTGCAATTTATCTGGGTGGCAATTTTCAAATTTCGAGTAGTTTAGTAGGCCTGGCCCTTATTCGTTTACTAGGATAGTTCAAATTAGGTAAAAAAAATTTAGGTAAAAAAAATGTAGGTAAACAAAATGTAGGTAAAAAAACTTCAAGCGCGCAAGCGGAAATAAGATTACAAACTCCCTTCAAAGGACGGTCAACTGACTAGTTATCAATAAGAAACAATGTTGGAATTATTTATTTGATTCGCCAGCCTCCGAGCACATTTACTACTCTCACGTCCGGAATTCTCAGGCTGTCATTTTTGGAACTCGATCATCTCAGGGGAGGACTTTTTTCAGTTGAAAAGAAGAAGTTCGAAGTTTTCCAATAACAAAGCAGTAAACAATGATTTCGAGTTTAGGAGAGGGAAATTATCTAGATGAGTTTGTGTTAGCGAGTCAAAGGAAGAGGTGAAAGATGGAAAACACAGTCGAACACAAGAACTTCTACGGAGAGGGGTTGAATTTATTAAATATGTCCTATTTCGAATTCCGTTTTCAAATCGTTATCAGAAGTTTGGTGCATTCATTATTGGATAGGTATGATTTAGATCTGGAGATGAAAATGGTTCTAACGGCTTCGGGACACATAGACTCCCTCAAAGGACATTTTTGAAATCCTGAGCTTGTGTGATCCCTCAGCTTCTCCCAAGGTTATAACTCCTCCCCTTCCTGATTCTGTTTGACTTGCAAGTAAGTTCCCAACATTTCCATCCCTCTTTGACGGTCGGGTCTTACAAGGAACTGTCCAAACAAAACATCCCGAATCCTCCGCTTCCTTTCCCTTACCCACGTCTCCGCGTCCTACATAATGGCTTATTGTGGCAAGTTACGAATTGTTAATTAACCCATCCATTAAACCGCATTGTTCGGTTTCCTCGAGGCCGCATTCCATTGATAATACGCTGTGTGTAATTCCAGCGGAACCGATTATCCGGGAGGATTCCCTTCTCAAATCAGCATTCCCTTCCCAATATTGTCATCCGTTATAGAAACGCATATTTCCTCGTTATAATAACCATATATCTCCTGAAAATGTGGGTTTGCGGTCATAAAACTATTTGAATGGGTCAAAAATTGACCCTGGAAAACCTGAAAAACTTTTTTTACCCTACGCCGACGGTCTAGGTGGTTGTGCCATGAGACCTCCAGCAGCGCAATATAATTTTGCTGTCTTCAACCGGGTGGTCTCGTCAGGGTGTAAATTAAATCTTACGTCCTCGACTTGCGAACAGTCGTATAAATGGTTGGTCGTCATAGGGGTAGATGAGCCGCACAGAATGGAGGTGTGCGTTCAAGTAGTCATGACGGGTGATGGGTCTGAATGACTACTTATGATTTCCCTGAAAAACTCAGGGAATTTTTTTTTCGGAGAATCTCTGGGCACCCTGCTCATTGTCGGACGAATGGTTGTCTTCGTTGTTACCGAATTTTCAAGGAAAATTAAGGTACATATTGCAATGGCCTCAAAATTTTTAGAATGGAATTTTCCGAAAAAAACTGTTCACTGAAATCCGTTTTGGAACATTCTGAAACGATCCCTAAAGTTTTTCCAAAAATCATATGTATATAATTGTATATCATGTGTCACTCCGCACGATAACTTGAGTAATTGTCTAGCAAACATTTTTAGTTTTCGCCAAAATGTTCGTAACAACAAACAAAAAGAGGAGTTCGTTAGCCAGAAATTTCGGAGAACCCAAAGTGGTCCAAATTTCAAAAATGTGTCCAAAAAATAGGATTTTTCCTTTTTTTGTGGTTATTACCTTCACAATCATAGTAAAGTAAGTAAGTAAGTAAAGTAAGCAACCATTTCAGGTTGAATTTTCGTCCGACTGCCATTCTTGGCCACAATCATAGTAATATATGGTGTATTCGGATTCAAAACAAAATTTCTGATATCAATGGGTTTAAAAAAATGAAAATTGTCCAAAAATTAAGAAAAGTATGTATATATTTTTATATATAATGGTGAAAACGAGCGTATTTTTGTTGTACCCAGAAATGCAGTAGCCGTGTGGGTACTCTATGAGTTCATGGAGACTAGTAGAACATGAATATGGACTCCTAACATCTTCAAAGCATACCCAGTGCATACACTATGTTGGTATGGTAAACTGAAAATCGAAAAAAACAAGAATCGTGTTTAAAAAAACTTTCTATAGGAAATTGCAACACCATTGTTCCTTTTCTTAACCATACCTTCTACTGAAAGATTTCTTTGAAAATTCGCTCATGCTGCATGAATGGACTTTTTCATTAAGGAATGGGTGAACTGCTCGTTCCGTACCTGCACTGAACCGATTTGAACATAAAATCATTAGTATTCATGTTCTGATTTGGGTACCTTATCAAACTGCTACGAGAACGACATCTAAACCAATAAATTAGTATACCACCAATGTACCCAATATGATCAACTGTCAACAGATAGGTAACTCTGTGAAGAAACCATGCTGCACCCACCTTGCCAAACTGGTTTCAATCTCATTGGTGGCATCCGCAATTATTCGTTCCAAGCAAGACTAGAAATCGCTCGGCCGAACGTTTCGAAGCGATGGATTTCCGTTATTGGACCGGCATTTGCAATTTTAATTCGTGCCCACCGGTTGGTTACGTCAACTTCAACCATGTTTATATTTCCGGTTGATTTAATAACGCGAGGAAAAAGAAAATTCCTCCAGGAAAACTTCCCCGAAGGGGTTGATTGAGCGTGAAAAAGGGAGGCCGTGGGAGAAACATGAAAACATTACGAGCTCTGGGGCAGGCCTGCAGTTTGTGCCCTTTGGGAGTCGAAAATAAAAAGTTGTTTATGGTTTCACTACCACCCTGGAGGTATATTTTCCTCCACCTGACTAGCCATCCCAAATCAAAAGTTGGGTGGAAATATTTTCGACGGTAAGAGAATTAAAGGTTTTTTTTCAGGTTTGCGTTTTGGAAAACCAGACGTATCTTCATCAAGAAGAACCAGAAAGGGAAATTAATGAAAAATTAATGAAGTTGTTCTGAGCTGAGTTCGTTAACCTGGGCTCAGCCGGGAATCCTTTGGGGAGAGGACGAGGGAGATTGAACAACGTATTCGCAATATCACGTGATCCGATGTCTGCTTGGGATCGTTTGGGGGCTTTCAGGTCGGATTTGCTCGTGGGATTTCGTGTCGTACGGGAAACGAATATACCGTTGGCGTTCTTTTGAACAACGAACATGTTTTGCAAACGATATTTCTGGATTGTTAAATTGAAGGAAACCTGTGATCTTAGCGCCAGTTGGTATTCGAAAAGGGTAATCGTGATAATTGTGGGTTCTGTGGGTGCTTAGAGGGATATATTTAAGTGCTCTGTAGATTTATTGAATTGAGGATGAATGAAATAGTTTCTCAAGTTTTTGGGAGAGTTGTGCTTTGTCACGTTTTGTGCTTAGGATAGTTTTTTTCTTTCTTTATTGCAACAAAATTGCAACAAAATTCTTTATTGCAACTTTTTGGCAACATTACTGTTTCCTAGCCTACCAAGGTAACGGAAGCCTTTTTTTCTCTTATCAAGAATAAATAGCTTAATTTTCTTCGAAAATTTGTTTTAAAAAGAGCTAGAAAAAGGGGAGATTATCTACTATGCATCGGGTAATGGTTACGAGGAGGCTATTCGTCACAACCACTTGGCGGAGTTTTTTTCGGTTGTTTTTCATGCCCAGTTTTTCAACTAATCTCATTATACCCCAGTAACGTTTTACTTTCGTTACTAGGCTCAAGGCTATTGGTTTATTATTTTCAATAATGAACCTTTGGAATCGACCAAGAAAATAACTTAATAACCCTCCCCATCCGCAAATTTGTTCCAAAGAATCCAAAAATCGAATACAAATCCTGCATGCCATCCGACGTAATCCGGCACTTTCCTTAGTTACCATGAACCGATAATGATGAAATTTAGTATATATGGGCTCCATTTGGGGTCTAGTTGTGCCTCGAAGCTTTTGGTGTTTCGGTTGATGTCAATTAGTTCTAAGGGTTGAAAAATAAGGGCTGAAATTTTCAAAACGCCCTAGCTCAAAAAATGTATACATACATAAGCGAATTGTTTTTCATTTATTTAAAATAGCATTTATTTTTTCCCCCCATGAGAACTAAAGGGTTGGACTGATGATAAATCAGAATTACGAGTGTGAATCGCTAAAGAAACCTAATCTTCATTCAAATTTTAGCTGACCTAAAAACGATCGTTATTCGTTTCTTTGAGTCGTACTCAGTTTTGCGTCCTAGGCAACCAATTATCAAATTTCCTAATGAAGGCACCCACAATACATCATAATAATATTATGATGTATTTTCATATTATCATAATATGATATGATAATAATGATATGATAATTCATATGATAATTCATACATCATAATCATATGATAATTCATGCATCATAATATTATTATGATGTATTTTCACTTCACAATCAGGTCTGATTTGAAGATATTATCTTCAAATCAAACCTGATTGTGAAGTGAAAAGATGGTTGGTAGATAGTGACAATGGCAAAGTTATGTTCTTTGAAGGCGAGTGATCTATACAGAAAAATAATAAACCTTTGTGCAATAAAGCTTCACCTACATAGAGTAGAATTTACTATGAATTTGAATTTACTTTTCACGATAAAAGGACGTACTTGGGTTTCCCCTGCAGTTATTTCTAATGTTATTTTGTTCTGAGGGTCGTGCTTACTCTTTCAGAGGAATTGTGCGATGGATTACAGTCGTTCTTTCTACTGAAAGTATAATAAACTATTCAACGGACCTTCACTAAAAGGGTTCGGAAGCAAATATAAAAGTTTCACTCAACTCATACAATAACTCTCTTTCCCTGGTCCAAGTGGGATTGTGACACTTCCTGTCTCTGCTGCCCCTCTGCAGGACCTTCTTTGAAAGTTTGATCTCGTTTTTGACCCTCCGCCTTCCGAATGAATTTATAACGGCCGTTCTGTAGGTAGTAGGTACGTTGGAACCGTTGGTCGCGCGTTGCCTGGGAGCTTCGTCACCTCGCTTCCCAGGTGTTGTTTAAAAAAAAAAAAAGAAAAGAAAGAAAAATTTACATGCAACCTAGACAGTTCATTCAGGACCAGTTCAAAAAAATCTGTCACCTTGATAGTTACATAACCTTATTGTGAGAACGGAGTTTGCTTCAACCTTGAGGTTAAAAAATAATAATAAATAAGGGCTGATTAGTTGGTTCTGATAACTTATAAAATCGGGGATACAAGGCGAAATCATAACACAATCCACGAGCCGCCATTAATTTTCTCGATTCCGAGCCTTCACTTCATACAACCCCAGTCCTCTGCGGGGCTTTCGATTATCTCAAAAAATAATCGTTTCTACAAGTTTTGGTTTATTATTTTCAATAATAAATCTTTGGAATCGACCAAGAAAAAAAAAATTTTAACACCCCCTCAAAATTTGATGGTTTACATTTCAAGGTACGTAGAATCCAAAAATCGAATAAAAATTTGGCCGTCCGTCCGCCGTACGCCGTACGCGGCACTTTTGCCACTTAGCATTGACCGATTTTGATGAAATTTAGTATGTAGGCTCCATTTGGGGTCTAGTTGTGCCCCGAAGCTTTTGGTTGATGTAGGTCACTTCTAAGGGTTCCAAAATCAATTTTGAAATTTTGAAAACGCCCTATCTCAAAAAATTGTGATATAAAGGTATTGTTTTTCCTTCAATTTAAGATTCTATAGAATTTTTAGAATTTTTTGAGACCACGCGGAGCTCTGTAGGACTAACCGTTCGCTCCCTACGAAGATTTAAGGGTTTATATTGAAATATATATATATATAAATCAAAACACGAGTGTGAATCGCAAAAGAGGCCTAATCTCCGTTCAAATTAGAGCTGACTGAAATGCGATCGATGGTTGGTGATTTCATTATTTTTTATTTTATTTTTTATTTATTTTTTTCCCCTTCATATTGGATGGTTGGTGATTTTGTAGACGAGTGATCTATATAGAAAAATAATAAACCATTGTGTAATAATATGCAGCGTTTTTTGAAAGCAATTTTCCTCACCAGGGTTACGAGAAGGAAATTCTTGCTGGAGTACCATGAAGTAAAGATGTGTATCTACTTCTTTCTCTTCTACATTATATATAATATAAATATATAATTTATTTATATAAACGTAATATATTATATTACGTTTATATAAATAAACACTCATAACACTTCGTTATTTTTATTCTCAAACTCAGAACTTTTTTTTCATACTCGCAAAAACACAATGACAACAAATTTATATCATTTGAAATGTATATAATTTGCAATTTATATCATTTGAAATTTATATCTCTTGAAAACGAAATGATATGAAATTTGGGGCTAAAATTATCGCATGAAGGAATTAAACTTTAAATATTACATTTTGGTGCCTAAAATTATTTGAATAAATTGAAGTATCACTTTCGCGACATACCTTACCTCCTATCTTTACCGAGTCATTATACTCACATGACTTCAGCTCCTCTAGTTTTTAATACAGAAGACAATATCTGACTTATAGATTCATACCTAAAGAAATTTTCCTTTTACGTTGAAACTTTGACTGAAATGATAGAGGAACAAAAGATGTGACGCAAATGGGAGAGTTCATAGTTATTTACCACCATTGTTGAATTAGGTGGGAAGGTTTGAATGGTTATAATTCGAAATGAAAGACGAGACGTGGGTGCCATTTAGGGTATTCAACACGCCCTCAAAAGTACTAATTGCCTTTCTTAATTTTCGGTTCTACTTTGTTGGACAAACCCTGCATACGAAAATAGAAAGAGCATTAAACACATTTCCAGACCAGCGAGCGAGAGGAGGGCGAGAAAAAGCGCGAAAAAGGGTAGGTAATTGAATTTCGAGGAGCAAGTGAATGGGGATTAAATTACCCTCGGTAGTAGTAATGTTTATTTGGGTGGCATGTAATAGCATAATAATTAGTGATGGAGATTTCACCCCCTGACCGTCCAATGGTCCTGTGTAACAGAAAACGGGGTATTGGCAATTGCCGAGGGGTTTTTAAGGAGGACGGCGAAAAAACAAACTAAAAAAAAGGGAGAAATGGGACAGAGGGACGTACAAATCGAAAGACGCCGATTGAGTTGAAATGGGCTCGTAAGGCAGGCGAACCTGGGCTGAATGGCCGGCTCGGAGCAATGAGTTCGGATTTTAAAGGATAAAATTGAGCGGGGAAATGGCTACACAATGGACCGAGTGATTTTATGGTGGTCTCTTTCCTCCGAGAGGGAAGGTTTAGATTTAGAAACAGGAAAAAGTAATTTTATTTCGTTTACATTAGGTATTTTGTAAACCCGGAGAGAATTCACAGGACGACAGACGTCTGCTTTGAAAGTGCAAAGAGCTGGCACCTAAAGGTTTTATTGTTGAACTCCAGATGAAATTTAAGAGTGGAACTAATTTCGACAAATTTTCGAAAAAAAAATGGCGCTATTGCAACGGCCTAAAAATATTAAAAGCACGAAAAATGTTGCAAATTTTCTAAAATAAAATCCGTTTTGGAACTTTCTAAAACGATTCGTAAAGTATGATTTCGTTCATGTCGTTGTAACATCCCTGAAAAACATCTGCCAGGCCACACCTATGTGGCTCATACAAGTAGCTTCCTCGTATCTCGAACACGATTGTATAGATGATCCGAATTTTTGTAGCTAATCTTAGAACGTCAATTCTCAAGTATCTACCATCATCGTGAGAAGTCTAATAGGGAACGGACTTGAGTCTCACCCACACAATCTTTGAAAATGTCATTGAATTTGGATGGCAAATTTAGAAGTTATGGCTATTATTAGGAATTCACGTTTGCCTACAGGCAAACGCTATCAGTCCGAGAGCGTTGATTTTCATAGGACCTACCACCATCTAGACCCCGATCCGTACATTCCCTCAAAATTTCATCGAAATCGGACAATAACTTGCTCTTTTGCCCTTCACAAGGATTTTATCATAGACACACAGACGGACAAGGAACAAAATTGTTAAGGAAACTTGAAACATGAAATGCGAGTGGTACCTCGATAGTAGCAAAAACGCTTCAGTGGTGAACATTTTAACTATTTTTGATTACTTAACATTTCACTAATATTTCTCCTTTTCATAGAGTATTGTCTTCCCCTAATATTGCTCGGAAATTTGCAAGTTCAAGCGAGTTACAGTGTTCTCCAGACAACGTTGAGACTTTCTGTCCTTACAAAGTGTCTCTGGTTTCAATTTTCCATTCAATTACAATTTTCTAAGAAGCAAAGTGACAAGTACAGAAACTACGTAGTTAACACATACCAGGGAACACCGTATCTCGTTGGGAGTTTTGCAAATTTTATGATATTAAGAGAAAAAACTGCCTTCATCGGAGGTATTGGGTTTTTACTCTCAATGTAATGCTGTTACTGCTACTAGGCATCCAGTCTAGGCATGAATGATGCCTTCTTCAGGGCTTCAAATCAATACCAAACTGAAAATATAGATTCTACCTACAATCTTCCACTAAGTGTGAGATATGTGTATGTCTGTCCCTCCGGACGGTAGCCGGAGCTATTAACTAACGAGAATTCCATGTTTGTCCCAAAATGTTCATAATAACAAATGAAAAGACGAGTTCGTCAGCCAGACATTTTTAGACAACCCTAAAAGATCCAAATTTCAAAAATTTTTTGAAAAATCGCCGAAAAAAAGTTCATTAATCATATTAATGAATAGTAATAGCGCATAACTCCTGGTTGTTGTATAAATCCATGTATCGAAAATTATTTTAGAAAAAAAATGCTTGAGAATCGCTATTTTGAGTACCAGCAACGAGTATATTATTCGTCGTTGGTACCTTGTGGGTCCGTGGAGACGAGAAGAGTATTTTTTAGGTTTTCGTAGTCAAAACGCTTGAAAATCGGTTATAAGGCTCTCTGAAGGTTCGGTGAATTTTGTGCAGAAATCATCACGACCAAACAAAATGTCAACAAATCGAGGGAAAAAACATCGTCGTTATGTGAATTATAATATAATTCACATAACGACGATGTTTTTTCCCTCGATTTGTTGACATTTTGTTTGGTCGTGATGATGGTTGATAATATTATTATCAATTGACGTGAATAGAAATTGATATCCACTTCCCACAATACAACCCCCGTCATTTTGGGAAATCATAATATCTGACCCTTCTGTCGGAAGAGATCAAGCACCTACTGCAGCGCCCCCAGTGGTCGGAAGCACAATGGCTTTTCAACAAACAAGAGTTCAATTTGCCACCAATTACCGGTGAGGGAGCCAGAGGGTACTCAGCTTCCTTCCTGCAACGGATCCCCACCTACTACAATCCTCTAGGGTCTCGTTCCACAATATGCCCGCCGCTCGGCCCTTTGACCTAGGGTTTCGCCCATCCAGTCAGCGGCTCTACGACATCCTTGGGTACCACCTAATCTACATCCGAAACTCCTTTTCTTCTTCTGTCCTTGGGATTTATGGGGATAGTCGATCAGGATCGACAATGAAAACCAGAGTAGATTTTTTTCTCTAGTCCTCTTTTAGTCCTAGATTGTATAGACGATCCGATGCATACAGGGTGTATACAAAACAAGTCTCATTCCTTCAGGGGGTCGATTCTACAGCTAATTTGCAACAAAAAATGTCTCTTAGCAATTTTTTTAGAGGCTTCTTTTCCGAGTTATTTAAATTTTAAATTTTTTCCTTGATTTTCATTAATCATTTAGTTAGGGATCACTTTATTGATGTCATTAAATTGGTAATAACTCCTCTAATTTGCTGTGATAATTACAATTTGAGGATACTGTTGGAAAGAGCGTTAAATTCGCTATTACTTAATTCCCTATTACCAAATGCATTTTTTTCAGTTGAATTTTACGGGGAATAATGTCGAAATAATTCTAGATAATAAACTATTGCCGGTAACCCTAAAAACTGCGCCGAAATCTCAGCTTTCCTACGGTATAATCAAAAAATATTTTACAATAGCATTTAAGGGAGAAATTTATGTTTGAACGAGGGAAAAACGAGCGTTTTTTCAACGAAATCGACGGTTTGACGGGAGAATCGGTGCTCAGGAGGAGTGGCGGCGGCCTAGACCCCGGAGTCTCCCCGAAACGTTGAAAAATATATTGTTTAGTAATGCATGCATTCCAGGGGACGTCCCATTGGATAAGTATTGGATCAGTTTAACCAGGTGGTAAGCAATAAAACTGTGTCACTCGACGTAATTTATCTATTACTTTAGGCAAGAAATACTGTACTGACCCCCCCACCATTATCCACCTTAACATTTCTAGCGGAGTGGGAGCCTCGAATCTGAAGAGCATTTTAAAATCCATGATCTACGATACCCAACAAGCGAATTCGAGTTCACCACCCCCCCCCCCCCCCCCCATCGCGACCACCACCAATGGTACCAGTCTGGCACCAAAGCGGAAATACGTCGTAACATTGAACTTTCATCTGTTAGTTTTGGTTTGCAGTCCGTCGAAGTTCACATCCGTATTCAAGGTGAAACACAAAAAAAATTGGTTGCCTGTAAAGTCGGTATACGGGCGAAAGTTTTATTACGTGACAACGACTTTGAGTGGTAAAATAATTATTTATGTTAATATTCATTCGTATAGTAGGAAGAAGGATAATATTATTATTATAATAAATTTTTTTATTATAATAAAAAATTGTATGCAGGCGCCTAAATAGAAGCGCAAGACATGAACCGGTGTGGATGCCTATCTCTCTCGCTCCGTCTCTCTTGCTCTTAGGCGGAAGAGAGAAAGAGCGAGAGAAGTGAAAGGGACGCGTGCCTCTCACTCGCTCTCATTGTGAGCGCATAACGTGAGCGGAGCGTAAGCAGTTTCTTGAAGTGTCACCCGGCAAACCAATTTATAAGACGTTGTCACGTCAAAAAAACACGAAATATGCGGTTTATGGTGTCCTAGCACCATGGTGGCACCACTATTAGTTCCATGGCGGTACAGAGAATAATTCATGAAAATCCGGAGGTATAATGAGAATTTTTCCTCAATTTCAAAGCTTGGGTACAATTAGTAAGCAGTGAAGGAACCGAAATATTGAAAAATCGGATATTTTGTAAATATTATCCCCCCACTCACCCCCTTCCCTTGCGAATTTTGGTACTCTGGTAAAATCAAGTACAACTCGGAAGTTATTTGAGTCAAACAAAAAAAGAAAGACGCAAATCGGTTGGAAATTGAGGCCTGGGCAGTGTTTACAAGATTATACCCGCAAACGCACGTTTTTTAAGCATTAACCCCCCCTTTCCCCCCTTAAAAGGCAAAATTCAAAAGTCCGGCGCCGTAGTGCACAACTAGATAGTATTCCGCGTCGAACAAAAAAAGAACCACGAAAATCGGTTGAGAACTAAGGCCTGTGCAGACGACACAAGATTATGCCCAAAAACGCACGTTTTTCGAGCATTAACCCCCCTTTCCCCCCCTTAAAAGGCAAAATTCGAAATGCCGGCGACGTAGTTCACAACTAGATAGTTTTCCGCGACGAACAAAAAAAGAACCACGAAAATCGGTTGAGAACTGAGGCCTGGGCAGAGTACACAAGATTTGTTACACACACACACACACACACACAGACATACACCTATGGTTTTTTTCGCGAATTTGGATTCAGAATGGTCTAAAACGGATTACTGTGTGGTTATTTTTTTTCTGTTGGGTGTTGTCCAGCTTCACCCCAGATCGATCGCATAAGGACGCCCAAGTCTTACTGTGGGACGTCCTAAAAATGCACGTTTTACCGCATTCAAACATGAATTTTTCCCTTGAATGCGATTGTAAAATATTTTTTTGATGTGATTTGATACCGTTGGAAAGCTGAGATTCTGGCGTAGTTTTTAGGTTACCGGCAGTTCATTATCTGGAATTATTTGGACATTATTTTAGGTTGCTTTATTCCCCGTAAAATTCAACTGAAAAAAATGTATTTGGTAATAAGGGGATTACGCTTTTTCCAACGGTATCGTCAAATTATAATTATCACAGCAAATTAAAGGAATTATTACCAATTTAATGACATAAGGTCAAAATCATGAAAAAAATGAAATAACTCGGAAAAGAAGTCTCTAAAAAAAATTGCTAAGAGACATTTTTTGTTGCAAATTAGTTGTGGATAGAGTGACATCCAGAGTCTCAACCACACAATTTCGGAAAACATCATCCAATTAGGATGGAAAATGTAGAAAAGACTGTTACGAGGGTTAAACGTTGGCACAATTAATCCAAGGAAAACGAATTTCATAGGGTACACGCCAACTCACACAAACCCTGAAAATATCATAAAAATCAAACCGTAACTTCTCTGGGTTTGCCAGTTAAAAGGATTTGAACATGTATGAAAAACGGTTGCAAAACCACAATTGATCAGAAAGGTCTAAAACGTAATGCGTGGAAAGAAACTATATTTTGGAGGAAATTTTTTTTTAACCTTGAAAAGTTAAAACAATTCTCCTGCTACCTTGGTTGGCTCCGAAGCACAATTGTTCAAAATACCTGCTCTAAAACAATAAATAATTCCAGTAAAAGTTATCAGCAAAATCAACCATCAAACAACCGACAAAAACATCAGCGGAATCAGACCGTGATTTCTTTAATATCCCATTACAAGAAATCAACAAGAGACAGATAAGTAATATTACCAGGGACGACAACTTACTGAAAACACTCTAAAGCGAAAAATTCGAGAAATTATATTGTTTCATATCACCTTTTTTATCGACTCGAAATCTAAAATTTTTGTCAAAAAATTGACCAATAGGCAACAAAAATTATTGAGAAAGCTTTAAGCACAAAATTTTACATTTCCATCGAAACCGGTCCTTGTATTACTGACTTTGGCTGGGACAATGTTCCGTGAATTATTTTATGCCATAACTTGCTGGTTGAAGTACCTACAAAATGTCTAACGCGGTACGGCGAATGGAGATGGCGTCGGAGGACTTCCCAGTCGTGGAGCGTGAGCACACCTCTCCTTTATTCACCTTGGGTATCTGTTAATGTGTCATAATTCGAAACAGATTTTTCAAAATAATGGTTTTGTTTGACCGATTTGCAGACCAAGCTGCGGGAATAGTTGTGGTCCTTGATAATTATAATGGAATATACCTTCTAATAAACTCAAAACTTCATGCGTGTTCATGTACCTTCAAAGATACACAGGTCGTAAGAGATTCAGGTGCTCCATTGAGCGGAAACTGAGGGTCTGGTGAAGGCGGAGGATAATGTGGGGGTAAATGACAGAAGCGCATTACTTGGCGGTGCAAACCAACCCCTTTCGATCGGAGGGGATTATAAACCAATTAGTTGCGGGCGGCGGGCGACTATGATGGGATTCACAGTGTAGCGAGTGACTGCTAGACCCTGACTCAGTATCTAGGTTTTGAAAGGAAAGCCACCCCCATGCAGACAACGACCATTAAGATATACATTAATTTCATGTTTCGAAATGTTCTTCATAAGTAACTGACATAACGCCTATGCTGAAAAAGATGTAAATAATTTAAAGTCTACTTAACGGTCATGTTGAGGGGAGATTGGTTTCGGCACTATCCTAGTAATTTATTGTTTATTGGAAGTTAAGTGCACTTTCGCTGAGATAGCATCGTCAGAACTCTGTTGGAGAACAACATGTATACTTTATGCACATATAACATGTAGACTCATAGAATATAAAATAGTTAGGTACTAATTAGGTTAGGTACTAATTAGGTTAGGTACTAATTCTTGAAGCTGTAAGTTGAAATACTGGGAGTTTTAGTGGTAGTTATAAGTAGGAACTCACTCAGGCTAGATTTATGAGTATATGTATATAAATAGGCAGATCCTCAATCTCAAATACGTCTTGCTTCAACTGCAAGTAAATATTCTATGGTCCTGTTCTTTACTCATGGAAACTCATGACAAATTTACTGATGGAAACTCATGGATACCTAATGCGTCATTAACAAAGAAAAACCTTTGGTCTCACCTACCCTTATAGTTTATCCTAAAGTATCCCTCTTTCAGGAAAGGATTCTCATTATTGATTTCTTCCTTTCACAAGACACTGAAGCTGTATAAACAAATCTGATTCCCAAAGTGCACAAATTACATCTCTCCTTTTACAATTTTTCTCCAACATGATTATTTTGAGAAAAACGCCAAACTTCTCTTCCTCCTTTGCAAACCTACTCTTGGAACTTTTGTTCAGCAAATAATATAAGAATACCTGGGTACTTGGAACCTATCACAAATTAATTAATTAATTATCACCCCATTTTTTTAAGTATAACAACGTAGAAAGTACAATAATTAGTAACTACTAACCAATCTACAAGAAAGGCGTATCTAAGATTGAGGATCTGGCTATTGTATATCAATCTAGCCTGAGTGAGTTCCTACAAACAACTTATAACTACCACTAAAACACTAAGTATTTCAACTTACAACTTTAAGAATTAGTAACTATTTTATATTGTATGTGTATACCTGTTGTTCTCCAACAGAGTTCTGACGATGCTATCTCAGCGAAAGTGCACTTAACTTCCTATAAACGTTGAATAACGAGGATACAGCCGAAATCTATACCCCCTCAATAAACAATTTGAACGAAGAAAGGCCTTACAACCACTATGAGTCTACAAAACAGATTTCAGTGAATACAATTTTCAAAATTTTCCGTATTTTCAGATTATTGCAAAAGCATAATATTTTTTCCGGAAATGGCACGTTTGCCTCTTCGTTTCCAAAAGGAAGAAATGAAGTAGCGTGACTCAATACATGCTAAGAGCTTGAGTGAGTCTGAACACGTTGAATCCCTCGTCCTCTCGTACTCGTATTTTCCCTCTTTGGAGGAGGTGCGTATTTTCGAGAGACCTCCGAATTCCTGTCGAGCACCCTCTCCAAGTATCTTGATATTTGATTCTCCCCGCAACACATCGGCGAAAACTCATGTTGAGAAGAGTGGGAAAAGGTATTGTTTACCTCGTAGGAGGGGTAATCCAAGAGGGGGGTACAATAAAGGGAGACATTTTGATTTACATTGAAATCGTACAGCCTATATCTCAGACTCTCCATCTTAATCCCACGCACCCCTTCCACCAAAATCCTCCCCTCCTTTACGATTTTTTCCCCTATTCAAATGGTAATTCTCAAATTTATTCTCCAGCTTTCCCTTACTCGGCTTTCGGATACCGCCTTCTAAGTGGGCTCACTTCTCAAAAGAGGGAAAAAATTTACTTTTTCGTCGTTTTTTTAAATGTTGATCCGTCTCTTTTCATTGTCTTACCCCCTCCCCTCGTCGTCTTCCTCGCCCTCTCTCATACCACTTTCCCACCTTTCAAATAAAATATTCGAAACAACGGAACCCGGGTTTTGAAGGAAAAAAACTTCCAGCGAATATTTTTCCTCGTTTTTTCGCTTTTTTGAACCTGATGTTTTAAATTCTTCTTCTTTTGTTCCCTAATTAAAAACGCTCTTTCCCCCTCCACAAAAATAAACTCTGAGTTGAAATATTCTCATTACGAATAGATCTGCCGTTTCGACATCGTGCGTTTTTCGTAACACAATATAATCAGACCCACAGCTGAAAAATGAATGACAGGAAAATGGAGTCGGTATTGTGGAAAGAGAGAAGGTGTACCCCGGGAGATGAATTTGCAATCACAATGAAACAATGTTCCCGCAATAATGTGGAGAAAGGCATGAAAATTACGAAGGGAGACTTTTCAGAAATGCCGAAAAACTGTCAATACTCCAAGGCTAAATGATAAAATTCGTCCATTAATAAATGGTGGGGTTTGTTCGGCTCGCTATGGGACTACAATAAATTATTGTGCCTCCCTTTGGAGGATCTTTTGAGCTCAATTCGGGTAGAAACTCGAGTACAGGAGGCTAGCGCTTTTGATGAATAAATCATCATCTCGCAGTAGAGAAAGTTCTGAAGTCAATGATTATCTTGATAACGTCTGAGAAAAGGGGAAATGATGGTGAATTCACCCATTTACTCAATTATTGAATGACCCGAGTGGTGGTGGACCAGCAAAAATAAACGCGAGATAATGGTACCAAATATTTGCTTTATTCCAATCACAGTTCTAGAACTTGTAATTTTAGGTTTTAAACGTGACTAACGACTGAGCTATGGAATTTTTACTTGCGAGGATAATCAAAAGAAAAAAATGAGATCGTGAGTAGATTTAAGGGATCTAAACAAACTTCTGGTCCCCGAGAGCCAGCCAACTATTTGAATAAATAATTTGGCTCACTATCGTCAGCGAACGCTCATTTGCGATTCGTACGCTCGTTTCTTACTTATCATTCGTCCAACCCACAGAGTAGAGGAGACAACCTTACGAGAAAACTATCAACTACAGGGGGAGGGTAATTTGGGGCTAGGTTCCCAGTAACCACGTGATCCAATAAATTTCACAATAAACCCGCATTCAAAAATAAATTGATGAAAAACAATACCTTTACATCGAGACTTTTTGAGCAAGGGCGCTACAAAATTTCAACCCTTAGAAGCGACTGACATCAACCAAGAGCTTCGCAGCACAACTAGACCCAAATAGATCCCATATACCTACCAAATTTCATCAAAATCGGTCGATGTGTGTGTGCCCCAGAAGGAAAGTGCCGGAGTACGGCGGACGGACAGCAAAATTTGTATTCGATTTTCGGATTCCACGGATCCGAATCCGTCGGATTCTTACGTTGAAACGTAAACCAACAAATTTTGGGAGGAGGTAAAAAAAAAGAAATTTTTCTTGGTCGATTCCAAAGGTTCATTATTTAAAATAATAAACCAAAAATGTACACTATCTAAAATTGATGGAACATTCATTGTTGGACAATTGATTATCTTCATTAAAGTAGATAGGTTGGAAGGATGAAATTTGGATTTGGCTTTCCTCTTTGTAATATAATGTAATATAATCTTATGTCGAGAATAGCTTAATCCAAATGTCCTCTCCTCAACCTAACTACCTCATAAAATAGATACCAAACAAACACAATATCCTCATTAAGCGAACAGTTGGTCCCACAAAGCTCTGGGTGGTGTCATTAAATTACTAAAATTATCCACTATTTAAAATTATTGTGAAAACAACACCTGTACACTGGTAGTCTAGAGCTGGGGCAAAAAATACAAAATTCGAAATTTTCATTTCGGAGGACCTCAATTTTGACATTTTTATGTCCTTACTTTGGCGCATGAACTCAAAAAGCGTTACAGTTGATTTCTGAAGTTTTCACGTGCAACCAAGCCGTTTATGGGGGAATGAAACTTCTTTAGTTTTAAACGGACAGAAATTGTTCACCACTCGTCGGAAAGCTCTCGATTTATCAAGCATTTCTTTCGTACTTGTTCTTGGTATTTATGTCGACATTTTATATTTATTAATGTTATTAAAGGATGTGGTAAACGATGCCGCTTGTTTTGTTGTCATTTGGGTACAATGTAAGATTTTAAAAAATAGCGCAAAAGCCAAAGGTAATTAGATAGAAGGGACTATAGAAGAAGGAAAAGGATGGGTAGGAAACGGGGGGATGGTGGTGGTGGTGGAACTAAAGACATAAAATGTCCCAAGGAAGACATGGCAGACTCGTATGCAAGCGTTTATAGATTTCTATAGTTTCTGCCCTTCCTGACATTATTGACTTGAATTTACCCAACATTTAAACATAGCAAACATGACATGTAGTCGACTAGAACTACATTGTAGTCGATTAGAAACATTTCAGAGATAAGCAAACCCTCTAAATTCAATTTCGAAAACATTTTTTTTTTTTTTCCACTTGGTTCACGAATATCAAGTTTTGTTAGCTTAGTGAGGAAGCCAAATTGGGAATATAGTCGTATCGTAGAACATATTGTAGAATATTGTAGAATATAGTCGTATAGTTCGATACTTACCGGAGGAGAGTAATTGTGATTTTTAATTAAAACACCATCTACTAATCGATCTAAGAAATTCCGACGAGGGCTAATTTGTTGGTGATAAATGGTGTGGGTTATCTCTAATTAACTCAACCACCATCCGATCCGAACTGAGGAAGTAGAGCGTTCGGAAACGAGGTTATTCTCCTGAAGATTTCACGAAGGTCTGCCGGCTGAGCAGCGGGGGTTAAATCCATTTGAAAGTAAATTGCTATTTAGAGGTAAAACTGGGAGGCGCGGGAGCCACATTATCCCTTTCTTATTAACCATCCTTTCCCTTCCAGCAGCGTTACGGCCTTCCAGCCTCCAAGGCGGCGGGATTGGATATTTTACCAAGTCTTAAACACGTTTTATCACTACATAGTCAGCGGAGAATTACTTCTGAGGGAATAATTTTTGAATAGTCACATTTATTCCTTGTTGATGATAAAGAAGTTGGAGCCCGTCAAAACACGTCTGCCAAGTACGGCACATAGCTTTCTCGTTTTTATAACTCGATCGACTAGACGATCCTACGTTAGTAGATAATCGCAAATTCAATCTCCAACTACGCATCACATCTCTTTCAATTTGATCCCAAATGACAACGACTTTTATAGAAAACTATCCGGAGTCTCGACCGTAAAACCCCTGAAAATACGGTCATCGAATTTAGATAGATGCTTGTGGGACCAACTTCATGTGGGACCATCGCACAGTCCTTGGAAATTTCATGACTGGAACTTCGTATAGTTTTTCCTTCTCATGGATTTGGACACACAGGCCGATTTACAGACAAGAAACCGAAATTTTTCAGGAAGGAGTGATTTTGAATTTTGTTTTTATCCTTGAAAAATTGAAAATGCTTCCTCAAACTTGATAGACTCGAAAGCAACATCCCAGAGCTCTAAAATCGAAATGTTCATTTGTTTTGCATTTTTTTGAACAGTTTTGATTCGAGGTTTGTCTATTCAAATTTTCTAACGAAGGCACCCAACTCCTTATTTCTCTGAATTGAGTGTGAAGCGTTCATTTCTTCCAAATAAACTTGATTGTGAAGTAGGTATTGTGTATAGGTGTTCCTACGATTGATAAGTAGTGACAGTGGCAAAGCAGTGTTCTTTGCAGACCAGTGGTCTATGTAGAAAAATAATAAACCTTTGTGCATTAATTTGCGGCGTTTTTGGGTAAGGGCTTCAAAAGTCATTACGTTCAGCTCAGTACGATCGGCAGCGTTCGGAAAAAATAAAAACAACGGATTCCAAGTAACATGGGGAGAAAAAATTCTCCGAATTTTATGTAAAACCAAAATAAATCGAAAAGAAATTGCAATCGAGTTGTTGTTGCTGAATATTGGTACATGAGATCAGGAGAATTCCATCAAAATTGTACCATATTTTTATCATAGTTTTGACTGGAAAAAATTGTTATTCTCATAGAGACTTCTAGTCAGGGAACCAAAATGCTTCGAGAAACTCAGAAACGAAAATTACGACTAACAATTTGGATTTTGGAGTAACCAATTTGACCTATAAGAATATAAAGTTTCCCCACCGTTGTTGGGAAGGAAAATCAATAGCACGTTCAGATTGCAGTTGCTCCTCAATTCTCGACTTGTTTTTGAGGGGACAGCATCACCTTTTCCCTCCGACAGAAGCGACCGGCAACACTTTAATCCTCTATGACATTCAATTACTCCCCTTCCAGCTTCCCCTTTCGGAACCTCATGAATATTCCTGTTTACCCTTGATCGGATAATGAATTGTTTCCTGATTCTGGGTCCTGTCGGATTGTCATGCACGCAGAGCTCACTTGGTCGGAGGGAGGGGAAAAAAACCGGACGGCAGTTTTGAAGGGTCATAGGATCCATCGATTCCCGAGCCTTCTGTCCCGACTTTGGGAATTTTACAACGCTTCAAGAGCGATTTGTTGTACAAACTGCATTTGCGAGCACGATATTGTCCACAAACCTTATGGAAAAAGTCTGTGCTAGTTTGTCTTTTATATGAATCTTTCGCCAAATCCGTGTAAAATTGTCAACTCCTCCTTTTTATCTCATTTTAACACAGAATAAGAGATCCTATATTTTATTATAGAATATTAAGATCCTTTGGGGAAGAGAGAAGAAGAGAGAAAGAAAAAGTTGATTGACAAACAAAAAAATATTGCATGTGTGCAAGAAAAAAAAACAACGCTGCAAATTATTACACAAAGGCTTATTATTGGTTCATTATTTTCAATATGAACTTTTGGAATCGACCAAAAAAACTTTTTTCAACCCTACCTCAAAATTTGCTGGTTTACGTTTCAAGGTAGGTTACCTACATAAAATCCAAAAATCGAATACAAATTTAGCCGTCCATCCGCCGTACTCCGGCACTTTTCCCTAGTTACCACAGACCGATTTTGATGAAATTTGGTAGGTATAGAGGCTCTATTTGGGGTCCAGTTGTGCCCCGAAGCTTTGGTTGGAGTCAGTCAATTCTAAGAGGTGAAAAATAAGAGCTGAAATTTTCAACACGCGATATACTACGATATATCAGAAACAAGAGTGTGAGTCACTAAAGAGGCCTAATCTCCGTTCAAATTTTAGCTGACCGAAATGCGATGGCTGTTCGTTTCTTCGAGTTGTACTTTTACTCAGTTTTGCGTCCTCACCAACCAATAATCAGATTTCCTAATGAAGACACCCACAATCCCCTATTTTTCGAATTGAGTGCGAAGCGTTCATTTCTTTAAAATAAACTTGACTGTGAAACGAAAATATGGTTGGTAGGTAGTGGAAATGGGAAAGCTGTGATATTTGCAGGCCAGTGATCTATACAGAAAAATAATAAACCTTTGAGTACCTAATAATTTGCTGGGTTTATTCATACATCGCTCGTTGCAAAGAACACTGCTTTACTATTGTCATTACCCACCAACCATATTTTCGCTTCACGTTTTGATACATTTCAGCCTATATTTTCCAATCCTTAGAAGTGACTGACATGAACCTAAAGCTTCGGGGCACAACCGTGAGAATAGAAGAATACTCAGTGGGCACAACTAGACCCCTACTGAACCAAATTTCATCAACCAAATACCAAATTTCATCAACCAAATACCAAATTTCCAAAATACCAAATTTCATCAAAATCGGTAAGTGAACGTACCAAGTAAGGCGGGCGGACGGCAAAATTTTTATTCGATTTTTAGATTCTACGTAGGTAATTAAAAAATTTTGTGGGGAGGGGGGGGGTGTTAAAATTGTTAATATTGGTTAAAAATTGAATTGAAATTGATGTATCTCTGGGGAAACTGATCCAAGGACCGAAAGGAAACATCCAAAACCTGTAAGGAAACTGATCTGAAGGTTGTAGGGGAATGATTATGTATTGAATCGTCAAAACTCTGGAGTACTTCTCTCTTCCTGTAGTTTTCTCCGCTTCGAACCTATATCAATTATAATTTATTTTATTTGTATTTCAATTTAATATAGGTTCCTGCAGGCTGGTATTACCTGCAGTTACATGTCACCGATTATCTATTGATTTTTAATTCCAGTTCAAATTTATTTTGCTATCGTCCTCCTCATATCAGACTGCGTTTCTTCCCTGATAAGAAATGATTTGTCGACCCATTTTGACTGTATAAGGATCTAGTGAAATAATCATGCACTTCAGACCACATTCTCAATTGACGTCACATTAAAATTATTTGCACTTCCCTCTTCTAACAAAATAAAAGCACGGTACTGCAATGTAGCTCGCAGTAAACTTGGAGTCGGTCAGAAAATTGAGTAATTAAGAGGAATTACAACCTGTTGTAATTCATTGGCCTTTAAAACTCTGGAACTCCCGCCATTTCTCTTCTAAATCTCCTCGAATTGTTTTTTTCCCGCCTCCCTTTCTAAAATAAGGATGGCGGAGAAATAAAGAATTTTCACTTCCAGAGTTTCTCGCTTTGTGGGGAGACCGTGAAGCGAATTAAAAGGTGTAAAACAGGAGAATGATTTATCGTGGCTTACGAGATAATTCAATGATTTCGGCCACCATTTTCTACGAGACTGCTAATAAAATATAAGCTAACTTTGCTCGCCTGAGCAATCAGCAAGAACAAATGGACTATATCATTTGTAATTCAGTAAAGGGGTTGATATTTCTTTATTGGGAACTCTATATTAATGAATTACTCGAGAGTTTTCTCTAAACGTGTTTGTCGTTTTTACTTATTTTACCTCCTTCCTTGTATTCGGGCATCATGTTAGCAGGTTTGCATCCTGAATAACAGGGTAAAAAAAGTCCTTTATTAATAAATTATTAACCTACAGATGTCGTGAGTTCTTTGTTTAATCGAATCCTTGAGCTTGAGACCACGCGGAGCCCTGTAGAACAAACCGTTCGTTCTCTATGAGAATTTGAGGGTTGGAGTTACGGAAAATCAGAAACACGAGTGTGAATCGCAAAACAGGCCTAATCTCCGTTCAAATTAAAGCTGACCGAAATGCGATCGATGTTTTTCTTCATGTTGTATGGTTGGTGGCTTTGCAGACGAGTGATCAATATAGAAAAATATTAAACCATAGTGTAATAATTTGCAGCGTTTTCTGTATAGATCACAAGTCTGCAAAGAACACAGCTTTGCCGTTGGCGCTACCTTCCAATCATATTTTCGCTTCGAACTGTAGGTGCCTTCATTACAAAATTTGATTACAGCTTGCTGAGGACGCAGAACTGACTCGAAGAAACGAGCAACGATCGCATTTTGGTCAGATAAAATTTGGACGGAGATTAGGCCACATATGCGATACACTCACGTAATTCTGATGTATCGTAGGTCCAACCCTTAATTCTTCTGATAGGGAGCGAACGGTTTGTCCTACAGGGCTCTGGGTGGTCTCATTCGATTTCAAAGATTAAATTCTATTTTTATAATTGTGGAAAAAACAATAAATTTATAGAGAGAGTTTTCGAGCTAAGGCTTAAGTTCTCGTAGGGAACGAACAGTTTGTCCTACAGGGCTCTGCGTGGTCTGAAAAAATTCAAAAAATTCTATACTATCTTAAATTGATGATAAAAAACCTTTATATCTAAATTTTTTGAGTTAGGGCGTTCTCAAAATTTCAAACCTAATTTTTCAATTCTTAGAAGTGACCTACATTAACCAAAATCTTTGGGGCACAACTTACTAGACCCCAAATGGAGCCCATGTACTAAATTTCATCAAAATCGGTCAATGCTAAGTGGGGAAACTGCCGCGTACGGCGGACGGAAGGCCAAATTTTATTCGATTTTTGGATTCTACGTATCTTAAGATCCTACGGGGGTTAAGAAAAATTTTTCATTGGTCGATTCCAAAGGTTCATTATTGAAAATAATAAAACAAAAATAGATAAATTTTGCCAATTTGAAAAAATTACTTTACGAGTAGATTTTTCACACATCGTGACAAATAGTTTTTTGTTGGCACTAAAAAGGTGGGAAATTTGACGCCCTTTCTAACGGTCCCCTTATTTAACCATCTTTACGGTAAATTAAGGTAGTTAAGGTAATTTAGTGTTATACGTTCGAAAACACGAACAAAATTTTCAAATTGAAAAAGCTTGGAAAATCAAGAGGCTAAAACTAAATTGCTTGGAGACATTTTCTTACATAAATTCTTGTAGAATAGACTCTTTTTACGGTTCTTAACATGGGACACCCTGTGCACTATCCTTACTAGGATAGAGGTTGTCTGATAATAAGAGACAATCAGTGCAGGTGGGTTATCCTACTTCATTGCAATAATAACCACATCCAAAGTTCCAAAGTAAATATTTCATAAAGTTGCAGGGTAACAATTTAAACGGGCCACTTCCTCCGAATAGGCGTTAAACGTATATATTGTGTTACCAGAAGACACAGTTTTCTCCCCCTTTTGTCTCAAGGAGTCCTCACCCTCCTCGGGTATCGACGCATTTTAACGAGGAAGCGTTAACTAGGGCGTAAATTGCCCAGCGGGTCCCAGAACCATACGTCAGACGCCTGCATAGGGGGCGTGTTCTTATCTCGCTCAGATAACATAATTTCCCCTCCGCCTCTCTTCTGGTAATTTAAATGGAGCGGAACCCTTCGAAAACCACAACTGCAGAGGGCGTGCTGTAGCATAGGGGATGGCAAAGGGGATTCGAGTACTAACAAGGCCACCCAACCGATAAACGTCTTATCAGATTTTATAGTAGACCAAAAGGGGCAACTTTTCGAAATACCGACTGAATTTAGCTTCCTAAACTGTACGACCGACTTCTAGCAGATCTGGAGGGCAACTACTCGACAAGGCCTCTCCGGCCTTCATCAGGACTATAATTGTGTCATCTCTCTAGTATTCTTCTCTTCTTACAACTTATACAGAGCTCTTTTCATTATCTACTTATTTGTGTTGAATTTATCTCCCAGTCTCATCACACGAATGATGAGCCCCGTGCATCGGCAGCTCATCTAATCTCCCCCTGAATTTTAAAAATCAAAGTGTGATTTTTTTCACTTCTCCAGAAAGTTAATATTTTGTAAGTAGGGTGATCGGAAAAAATTAACTTTTTCAAGGAGGAAAAAATTCACATTTTGATTTTTTGAATTTAAGGGGGGGGGGGGTTAATTGAGCTGCGGAGCTTCGGAACATAACTGCTGAAAGAGCTTTTGAGGAAATTTAATTTTTTTTGGAATACCCTGCTGCAGAAGAAGTTATCAAATTCGGAATGTACCCCCTATGAAACGTAAACGAACAACAAAATTCTTTTTTTTTTTTGTTGAGAATTTTGATTTACTATTTTCAATGATGATCCTTTGGAATCGACCAAGAAACATCTTTTATACTCCCCCCCCCCCCTCCCCTCCTATAAATTTGTTGATTCAAGGTACGTAGAATCCAAAAACCGAATAAAACATTTCCCATCCGTCCGCGGCATTTTCCTTAGTTACCATGGACCGATATCGATGAAATTTTGGTATGCGGGCTTCTTTTGGGGTGTAGTTGTGCCCAGAAGCATTTGGTTGATGTCAATCACTTCTAAGGGGTGAAAAATGAGGGCTGAAATTTCGAAAACGCTCTAGCTCAAACAATTTTGATATTGAGGTACTGTTTTCCTTCAAGCTGTGTGCATTGCAGTAGAGTGGTCGACACAGAATAACAATAAACCTTTGTGTAATCATTTCCAGCGTCTTTTATTAAATTTTTTTTTTATGTTTTATTTTTATTTTTTTATTTTTTATTGTTTGTAGCGCATCGCACTCCCGCCCATGAGTTCCGGGTTCGAGTCCCAGCCAAGCCAAGAAATTTTTTGATCCAATCACATCTTTAACCTTTGACACTGTGCTCAAACTGTGCCCCAGATCTTACTACTCACATACATTTTTCATCCGAATTTAATGGAATTTTCTAGGATTGTCCAAATTAGCGTGTAGATGGTCCCCTATGAAGGTAGTGAAAAGTACTTAGAGATTGGTGTTTTGAGATTACCTAATATGCATCGGATCATCTATATAATTGGCTTATGGATACGAGGAAGCTATGAGCCACACCCACTTGTTTTTTTTGTTTTTTTTTGTTCAAATTTTAGCTGACCAAAATGCGATTGTTTGTTTCCTCGAGTTGTACTTTTGCAACAGTTGAGTTTATTAGTCTCAGTTTTGTGTCCTTAGCAACCAGTAATCAAATTTCCTAATGAAGGCACCCACAACTCATTATTTTTCTCCGAATTGAGTGTGAAGCCCTCATTTCTTCCAAATAAACCTGATTGTGAAGCGAAAATATGAATGGTAGATAGTGGCAATGGAAAATCATAAACATTATTTACTAAAAAATAATAAACCTTTGTGTAATAATTTGCAGCGTTTTTTGTTATGTAGGTACTGGTAAAATTTTGAACACATTGTGCTTACTAAAAATGTTCAGTTTTCATTTTCTACCATTATTTAAAGCAAACTCTTTTCTTCACAAAAAAAGGAGTTCAAAAAAATATTTTCCGAAAAATGGGGGAAATTTGCTGGGAAATTCCAGCACAGAAAGTGCTAGAAATATGAGAATGTTGGAATGGCAGCTCTAATGTAGACACGTATTGAAGCGACATTGTTGACATCGTTACTGCTGTCATGAGAGCATCAGTACATCAGTACCTACCATTAGTCCCCTCAATACCTGTTGACGCAGGTGGGGTACTTTATCAATTATAATATTCCACAAAGAGGTAGAAAATAGATATGTGGAAAAAATATGAAAAGAAACCAATTACCTGGCGTCTGAGTAAAGATGAACGAGATAGACAACCTAATACCTATCTATGAGTTATTTTGTTAGCTTCGAAGGACCACCTTCCTTTAACGTTGGAAGAAAACGTATGATATTACTGTTGTGGTGTAGGTATTTTCCAATGAATACAAGTAAGTATGCTAGAATAATCTGTCTATAATGAAGGTACTTAACATGCCTTCCTACTTGGTTGCATCCTACCTATCAAGTGGCCACTATGCAATGCAATATGCTCTTCAGACAACCTAAATTCAATAGTGTAATAGTTATAATGTTATACTAGGCAGTAGTATCAAGCCTATAGTGGTTGCAAGTGATGTTGATTGAATTTAAAGTCTTTGAGGTAAGAAAAAATGTTGCTGAATCCGTTGAAACGACTATGGTGAAACGTGGTCTCCAAACGATGGTAGTGGAGGGTGTAGATTGAACCCAAATCCCAAGTATTGCAAGAAAAGTGGTAGGTACGTAGTTATAATGAAACTTACAATGGTGCGGCGAAAAATACTTCGTTTGACGTAATACAGCGAGATACACTTGTCATCCATTACCAGCCGTGGCGTTGAACTTTGAGGTAGGTCGGCACCTGCACTCCAGGAAAACCCCAAGAAAAGCCGTCCACAGCGAAGAGGAAATCGTCCACTACGAAGTCGCTAGACGATAGAACGCCCCACCTGATGCTCCGAGTTATCCGTTCCGTGAGATGAAGGAACCTGGACAACTTTAAGCTGCTAAGCATCAAAAAACTATTGTAAGTTTCATAAGAAGGCGAGAGATGGATTTTAACGGTTCGATAGAATATGGTGACGCCTCTCCAACGGACAAAAAGACCATCCTTCACGGTGTGACGTCACAACTCCCGAAGGCACAGCACAGAACACTTCCAACCCTTTTTTTGGCACTTGCGGAAATAAACATTGTACATAAATTCCTAAAATTAACAAGATAATTTATAATCAATAAATTAATACATTTGTGGCATTAAATTACAAAACAAAACACCTCAAACAAGAATGAAAGTGAGTAACACGGAGAAGACATTCCTGAAGCTACTGAATGAACGATGCCGACATAGGTAGTTATCTAGTTCCTAGTGATAAGCAACTTCATGTTTAGGCATGTCAACTTAGTTATACTCCTTCATAATGAAGATAGTTACGAGAAGAATAAATAGTGTGAGGGAGCCATCAAAGAAAAGTCATGAACTTCAAAAAATGTAAGTCGAAAAACATAATAAACGGCGTGACCTAATAGAACATGTTTTGGTGGGATTCAGGTGTAGTTCTGCGATTCTCCCGAGCGAGGGAGTCACCGTCCCTCCAGCTTGTTTTAGCGCCCCTCAGAAAAGGGGTCGGACGGATATTTTTCAAGGTTGATTTACGCCCTACATCTCGTTAACTACTGGCAACCTCAATGGGCTGATTTATGCCTCCACTTTGTCAACGCTCTATTTCTCGGTTAATTGCTCCGCCTGCGAGCTTATGGAGACGAACATTCAGCCCCACCGATCCACAAGTCATCGCTAATAGACAAGAACCCTGTTTCACTCCTTCTTTTCCCACATACTTTTTTGTGCGGACGAAGGGTGTTGGTGAAGGGCGTTAGGAAGAATTGAAATTAGTCACCTGTCCAATTCTTGCACCCCTTCAACGAGGTTCAAATTGAAAAATCGGTTCACAGATTTAAACGAACGCATTTCACTTGGAAACGTCAAGGGAAAGAGGGGAATCTTGATCGATACAATGAAATCGTGATGTTTTTCAATCGACTCTTTCTTGGTCGGCTGGAGAGAAATAAATCATTTAGTTCATTTTTTAGGACGTCCCACAGTACCTACAGTAAGACTCGGGCGTATTAAATACAAATTTTGTGCGATTATTCAAGGGTAAAGTTGGACAGCACTCAACAGAAAACGCTGCAAGCTATTACACAAAGGTTTATTATTTTTCTATATGGATCACTCTTCTGCAAAGAAAACGGCTTTGCCATTGTTACCACCAGCCAACATGATGAAAAACATCGATCGTATTTCGGCCAGCTAAAATTTGAACGGAGTTTAGGCCCCTTTTGCGATTCACACTCCTATTTCTGATTTATCGTAAGTCCAACCCAATTCTCGTAAGGAGCGAACGGTTTGTCTAATAATCTAATTTTTTCGAGTTAGGGCGTTTTCAAAATTTCAACCCTTATTTTGCCCGTACTTATTATTTTCAACTTTATTAAATTCTTTATTAAATTTCAACCCTTATTTTGCGGCACTTTCCCCACTTAGCATTGACCGATTTTGATTAAATTTGGTATGTAGGCTGCATTTGGGTTCTAGTTGTGCCCCGAAGATTTTGGTTGATGTAGGTCACTTCTAAGGGTTGAAAAATAAGGTTTGAAATTTTGAAAACGCCCCAACTCAAAAAATTTAGATATAAAGGTATTTTTTCTATCAATTCAAGATTGTATAGAATTTTTTGATTTTTTTTTCAGACCACGTTGAGCCCTGTAGGACAAACCGTTCGTTCCCTACGAGAATATAAGGGTTGGACTTACTGTAAATCAGAAACACGAGTGTGAATCGCAAAAGAGGCCTAATCTCCGTTCAAATTTTAGCTGATCGAAATGCGATCGATGATTTTCTTCAAGTTGGCTGGCGGTAACAATGGCAAAGCCGTGACCTTTGCAGACGAGTGATCTATATAGAAAAATAATAAACCTTTGTGTAATAATTTGCAGTGTTTTATTCGATTTCTGGATTCTATGTACCTTGAAACGTAAACCAACAAATTTTGAGGGGGGGGGGGGTTAAAAAAATTCAAAAAAGGTTCATTATTGAAAACAATAGGTATACCAAAAAAGTCTGCCGAGTAGGTGAGGCACATGGCTTCCTCGTATCCGTATCCCGGTTGCTCCACCCTTATAAGTGACATTCTAAATCCCCGAAAATTTCCTCGTAATCGAGTGAGAAACGTAGAATTTATGACTGTGGCAAGGATTCCATGACAGACAGACAGACACACACACACAGACGAACACGGATCCAAAATTGTTCAGGAAGGTCTGAAACGTAAAACGCGAGTGGAAATTTTGATTTTGGAGAATTTTTTTTCAACCTTGAAAACTGAAAACAAAGCTTCCGCTACCTTGGTAGACTCGGAATCAATAACTACGTACTAATCCGTTTAAGGCAATTCTGAATCAAATCTGCGAAAAAAATCATAGTGTATGTCTGTGTGTGCGTGTATGAGACAAAACTCGTGTATTCTGCTCGGGCTTTAGTTTTCAACCGATTTTTGTGTTTCTTCTTTTGTTGAACGCGGAAATCTATCTAGTTGTGCACTACGTCGCCGGATTTTTGAATTTACTTACTTGAGGGAGCGTAGGGGGGGGGGATGATTTAAAAACGCGCGTTTTCGGGCACAATCTTGTAAACTCTGCCCAGGCCTCAATTTTCAACCGATTTGCGTGATTCTTTTTTGTTCGACTCTGAAATCTTCCGAGTTGCACACTATTTCACCAGAGTATCAAAATTAGCATGTGGAGAGGGCTATTGTGGGATAACGTTCACAAAATATCCGATTTTTCAATATTTTGGTTGCTTTACAGTTCACTTATTCACTAATACACAAGCTTTGACATTGAGGGAAAATTCTTAATATACTTACCTCTGAATTTTAATGATTCATTCTTTGTACCACCATGGAATTAATTAGTGGTGTCACCATGGTACCAGGACACCAGAAACAGAATATTTCGTGGCAACAGCATATACGGATGTGAACTTCTAAGGACTGCCTGAATGGGTGGTGGGGGGGGGAGCTCTAATTCGCATGCAGGGTATCGTAGATCATGGATTTTAAAATGCTGTTCAAATGCTAATGGCAAGTGGATTTGGTATCCGCTAAAAATACTAACTAAATTACGTTGATTGAAACAGTTTGATGCAGGAGGAAGGTAGATGAAAATTCATGTTCCATCGCTTACCAACTGGTTTAAATTGACCTAATGCTTTTCCAATGGGACGTCCCCTAGAATGCATGCATTACTAAACAATATGTTCTGTTTACACGCCGCTAAGTAATTATTGACTGCCTATTTATTTATCAGTTACACAGTTGAGGTGAGAACACCTTGTTATTGTTCTTGCCTCTTCCCATCCCCTGGCTGAAATAGATACTGCGAAAAAAATATATTCTCACTGCGTTGAAATGTTTATCTCTACAACAATAAACTTGCCAAGCTCAAACAAAAAGCTAATAAATTGAATTAGAACGAAAATTTCAGTTTTCCCCCCTGTGAGCGATGTAATTGAAAGCCGTTCTTTTACCCTACCACCGGCAACAAAACGCTTATGAATGAATGCTTGGCCCAATAAATTTGGCATAAAAACTCCGCTGACATTCGAACAGAGAGGGAGTGGTTACTCAGCGACAGGTTGCAAATTATTTTTCTCTTACTCGAGGAAAAAATAGCGTGAAGGGTGCACTTCGTTAACGGGTTTTCTCCACCGATACCAGGAGGGAATATGGAACTTCACTTCTCAGCTGACTCATTTTTAAAGAAGGCAAAGAAGAGTTTTTTTTCCTTTATTCGCTTAGAATTTCCAAGGAAGCGAGGTAGAAAGGAATGCAATGATAATAACAATAATTGTTATTATTTCGAAAAACGGCTTGGAGGGGGTCCATCCCAGCTAACACTCGAAACTTACCTCTCGTGTTAATGGTCCACTTCCCTATCCCTCTCTCGAGCGCCCCTTTCCTCGTTTTAATGAATTGTATAATTTTTGTTTGAATGGCACAAGCTTCCATCTCTCCTACGGTACGTTTACCACCCTTTTGCAATTAAGGAAGATAGTCGATTGCCTCCTAAACACTCCTCCCTTCGCTCACTAAGATTCAAGATGAGCTGTTCGAGGTTTTTTCCCTGAGGTGTAGAACAAGGGATGGTGCGAACTTCGAAGCGAATGACCCTTCTTTTGGCGGAGGTTTAAATTTTAAAAGCTCATCTGCCCTTCCTTGGCTTTATTTACCCTCGGGCTTAGTAATCAAGGGGAACTCGAGGTGCACCTATCAGAGGTCCCATGGGGCGGAATATTCCCTTTATTGACATAAGGGAGGGTTAAACGTTCGATTAAGGAGCTCCGATGAATCTTTTAGCATTGATAAGGTATACGTATTAAATAAAGATGTTACCGACAACGATGACTATAATTAGGATAAATTCGTTCCCCAAGATGTTGTGCTCCAAACTTCTTTATTGTCATCTAAAATAATTATCTACATAAATTCTCAGAACCCTTTACTTTCAAGAAGATCCGAGAACGTGGAAAACGAATGACGAAGGAAATTCAATTCCTATTCTCATTTTTATTTTATCAGCTAGTGTTTAGGAAATAGAATGAATTTGTGGTAAATCCCTTACCAACAAGATGCGAATTCAGTGTTCATATAGATTCATAAATAAAACAACCAGTAAGCATGAGATTGAAACTTGGTGATTTCTTTACCTTAAGACTTAGAAAAGTATGTAAGCTGCCTCCTCAGAGTAGTAGATAGAAACTCTTTCTATCTACTACTCTGAGGAGGCAGCTCACTCTGATGATGGCTACTCTTCACTAGATGGACCAGCACATTTCACTGTGTTTATAGTTAAAAGTTGCCACTTGATGACGTCCTAACTCAACACTTTTCGGTGTAAAGGTATTGTTTTTTCGTCAATTCAAAACAGTATTGATTTTGGAACCGAATGAGACCAGCCAGAGCTCTAGAGGATCAACCGTTCGCTCCCTATGAGAACTAGGAGACTAGTGATAAATCAAAAACACGAGTTTGAATCGCAATAGAGGCCCAATCTCCGTTCAAATTTTAGCTGACCAATATGCGATCGTTGTTCTTTTCTTCGAGTTGTACTCAGTTTTGCGTCCTTAGAAACTAGTATTCCAATCTCCTAATGAAACGTTGTTTTCAATAATTTTCAATATTTTCAATAATGAACCATTGGAATCTACCAAGAAAAAAAAGTTGACGCCCTCAAAATTTGTTTGTTCACGTTTCAAGGTACTTAGAATCCAAAAATAGAATAAAAATGTTGCCGTCCGTCCGCCGTACGCGGCACTTTTCTCAGTTCATGGACCGATTTTGATGAAATTTGGTATATGGGCTCCATTTGGTGTCCATTGGTGCCGCGAAGCTGTTGGTTGATGTCAGTCACTTCTAAGAGGTGAAAAATGAGGGTTGAAATTTTCAAAAGTGCCCTAGCTCGAAAACTCTAGAAATAAAGGTAGTTTTTCAACAATAAAAAAACTATTGAGACCACCAGGAGCTCTGTAGGACAAAACGTTCGCACCCTACGGGAACATGAGGGATGAACTTACGATAAATCAGAAACACGAGCGTGAATCGCAAAAGAGGCCTAATCTCCGTTCAAAGCGATAATCTTTGACCAAAATGCGATCGCTGTTCGTTTCTTAGGCGCGGCTTACACCTGACGGACGCGAGCCCAGCCCGCGCCTTGCAGCGAGTCCGCATTTTTGGAGAACATGAAGAAATAAGGGTATCGACTTACATCTAAGCGAGAGCGGGGCGATTCCGCGACGGGGAAAATTTCGCCCGCAGCATGTTGCGAGAGCTCGATGCTCGCAACTAGCGGGGCGGGCCCGCCGTGAGTGGGGAGCAGGTAGAAATGAACCTCTAGTCCTACACCACCCGCCGACGGGGACGAGTGTTTTTCCGGTTTCTCCAAACTGCGTTTGATTTTTTATTTAATATGGATATCGACAGACTGATTGAAGTGGTCTAGCCGGAATAGCTGTGCCACCAAACGTAACATGCATGGTCATTTGAACTGCTTCAAGCAGCCCAATCGAGTTGCCTTGGCACCACATTTGGCCAAATCGTTTTTTTTCCCCTTCAATTTCAACAATAATTGTTGCAAGAATTATTCTTGCAAGTTGGGACCTTCTCCTGGCATTGCTTCTACTAGAAAATTGAGGATGAGATCAATAAATTGCTAATAAAATAGTCAATTTTTTTCATGCTCAGACGTGGCTTGCGCTCTCACAAATATCTAGTCATCCTCTCCGCCAACAAAAATGCTGAGTCTAATTCTGGCATGATTTTTTGGAAAACGAAATTGAGTCGCCACGGTACTGTCGAGGCAGAATGGAATTGAATCAGTGAGAATGACAACAGTACATGTCCCCAATCAGCTTATCGAGATGTCAGGTGGTATAAGTCCATGGACTCCTACTGTTTTTTCCCTCAATCATTTTCATTTAGGCTCTGTTCAAGCTTACCGAGTGTGGTTAGCATACTGCTCTTGTGCTCAATGCGTAGTTCTACTGGTTATAACCTACAAAAAGCCATTTTTCAACAATCTTCAAAAATGGACTTGTACTGTTTTTATTCTCATCGATTCAATTACACACGTCAAAAAAAGGTTTGCATTTTTCTGATTCAGTCAGAAATATGCAAGGGAAAAATTAGAGATTTGAATTTTTGAAAAGTGTATCTAATTACAAAATTGAAACAACAAAAAACACTTTATTTGGATTAATTTATCCATTACATTTTTTCTTAACCTATTTCCGGCCACTGATGCATTTTTGCATCGTCAAAAAAATGCATTTTTTAAATATTGAAATAGTGGAAAATTTTTGTAGAAGAATTTTTTCTCGTTCATACTGTTCCTAAACTATTCAAAAAACATTTTCTTCGACATTAGGGAGCTCAATTTTTTTGAAATTTTTTGGGCATTTTTTTTAAAAGGAGGCCTTTTGGCCGAAAAAGCTTGATAATGGTGGCTCAAATTCTATCCTGAGCGTTCTGGGCCATGAGTCGAAACAGATTCCAGTCCATAAATAGATTTTTACATTTTACCTAGATATATATTTTTTTTAATATAGATTTTCATTAATGAAATGGATAAAATACATCGATTTGGAAAACTGAGAACTCTGAAATCCTATAAAATGTGGAGCATTTTTGTTCTCGATTAGTGAGCAAATGATGCCTTATTTCGGCCGGCATTCTGTAAAATAATTCATCCTCCTCCTCCCATTACTCTGTTATTTCTACCTTCGGCTTGAAATGGGTTAAAAAGCGACGAAAATTTACTTAAAATTAAGGTATTGCGGGGGTGTAGAAAGGGAGAAATTACAGTGTGTTATTTGCGAAGGACCTGCATAACCCTCATCAATCTTTCAAGTACCTAACTATCCCTACCAATTACGAGGAAAATCGAACATCAGGCGATGAGAGAGTAATATGTCAAGTGGATGTTGCATAATATAGCTTCCTTGTCATCCAAAACATATTTGTTGTGTGTTCTTCTGATTGGAGTTTGTTAAAACTACCAAGTACCCTACCAAATCTAAGGAAAATCGAAGAGAGAGTCCACCAAGGAGAGAATCTTGATGAGAGCTGCTACCTCCACCAAGTGGGGGAGCGACGGGCCCGCGCAAGTGTAGGCGAAACACTGCGACGGTGTTTCCCCGCGGCGATCTTCAATTTCCGGGGGCCCGCGCCCGCGTCCGTCAGGTGTAAGCCGCGCCTTAGAGTTGTACTCATTTTTGCGTCCTTAGCAGCCAGTATTCAAATTTCCCATATCAAACTCCCTATTTCTTCGAATCGAGTGTCAATCTTTTATTTCTTCCAAATAAACTTGATTGTGAAGTTGGTAGGCAGTAACTATGGTTGGTAGGACGATTATCTGCACAGAAAGGTAGACGAGTGATCTATACAGAAAAATAATAAACCGTTGTGCAATATTTTGCAGCGTTTTTCCAAATAAATTTGATTGTGCAGTAGGTATGTGGTAGGTAGGTAGTGAAAATGGCTTTGCAGACGAGTGATCTATATAGAAGTAATTAACCTTTGTGTAATAATTTGTAGCGTTTTTGGATTATGGATCGATAAAATCGCATTTCTACTGTTGAACTCGGACAGCAGTGCAAATATCATTGAAGAGTTGACTGAACGGGGTAAAGTTGCAAGGTCAAGTGCAATGCAGTAACTCCAACTGAATGCGTCAGGAGGGGGGGATCGGAAAGCTGCAAGCTCCGGGTATTAGTGGCACGTGGTGTGCACGTGGATATGGGAACCTGTACGGGGCGATATGATTTATTAGTAAGCTCGTGCGGATAGAATACCCCCGTAACGGATATAGGTAGGAGGGGAAGGAGTGGTGGGGCTCAGCCCCAGCACACACTGCACATTCTTTATATGACTCTGTACATCCTCAACATCTACCCCTACTTTCATTTTTCCTTTCCTCTCCTTCCACGGTTGTCAAAGGAACACGATATTTCTGGCAGGGATTCAATTATTTGTCCAGAAATATTTTCACTCGCTCCACCTCGATATATATTTTTCCCTAGCCTTGGGGTGAGCTTGTGGATGAGCTGCCAGCTTGAGACCTCCTTTACCCCTCGGGTTTCTTATCCAAAACCAACTAACAGGTCTGAAATTTGCTGGTTTGTGATTGATTTACAGCTTTGACTACGATAAGATCACCAGAAACAGACGAGGGTTCAGTAACAGACTGACAGAAGTTTTGCCACACTAATTAAATCCTTTTAGGAGGGTAAAACTGATGTTTGCTGTGGTCCATGAGGTCGGTGAAGCTATCTAGTGTTATGAACAGCAATTATGAGATTAGTTTTGTTGTTGTGTCAGTTTTGTTGTTGTTGCAGCGTGGAGGCGAATATTGTCAACATCAAAGCCCGCTGTAGGTGTATTTTTCAAAGTTTGAACTATGCTCACTTTTCGTTGCTCGCATTTCTAGTCTATTACTGGAGATTTTCTGATTTTTCGGTGTCTTTTACTGGCGGTCGAACCTCTTTTAACTATTGAGAAATTAAAGATAAAATCAACTAATTCAGAGGACCCAGAAGCAGTCGAACGATCGAAGAGTTGTTGTTGCATGAAATAAAGATATTTGAAAAACTCAGAATACATTTCAAGGCTTAGAAAATTGAATTAATCTGAAAGTCGCTCTTGTATGTCCTCTATACTAGTGATCTCCCAGAAATTGGAATGAACACCACAGCCACCTTCGCAGATGATACAGCAATTTTGGCAGTCGGAGAATGTAACACTGAATCCACCAACAAGTTAAATCAATCAATATCCTGCATACAAAAGTGGACCGCAACATGGAGAATGAAAATAAATGAAACTAAGTCGGTACATGTCGATTTCACTAACAAGAGAATCGAGTATATTCCGGTACATTTCATTTGAAAAGTTATTCCGAATGCTAATGAATCCAAATACCGCCAAACTTAAATGGAAAGCCCATTTCAAAAAAAAAAAGAAGGAAGAACTCCTTCTAAAATTCAGAAAAATGCATTGGCTAATGGGGAGACGGTCGAAGTTGTCAATCCAGAACAAGCTAACATTGTACAACCAAGTCCTTAAACCAGTCTGGACATAATATGTCCATATTATGGCCATATTATGGCGCTCAGCTTTGGGGCTGTACGGCTCAGTCAAATCGAGACACCATCCAAAGATTCCAGAACAATGTGCTAAGAACGGTGGTCAATGCACCATGGTGGTCAACCACCATCATGAGCTTCGGATCGAAACAATAAACGATGCTATAAAGCGACAAGCTGTGAGACACCTACGGCGGCTTAGATGTCACAACAACGAGGAAGCTGTCAAACTCCTTGATACAAGTGATATCATCAGAAGATTGAAGCGTACCAAACCACTTGACCTAGCTTACTTGTGAACCAGTGAAGTGAAACATCCACCATAATCAACAAAACTGAGTGATGTATCTTAGTTTTGAATATAATTCCATATTTTCAAAATAATATTGTTAATAAGTTATACTTGGTGCAATAAAGAATATTGAAAAAAAAAATCTGAAAGTGATGCCCACGCCTGTAACTGGTGACACACTAATTATTTAAAGACTAGCTGAAAAGCCTACTAAAAGTAGGCAAAACGCTTCTTCCGACTCTCCCCGCATCCCACTCCCTCCGGCTCCTCCCGCCTCCGATTCCCCCCCCCCTCCCGCCCCTCCGACTCGTCCCACCTCCCAAGACCCCTCCGTGCATACGTACGTACGTACGTACGTACGTACGGTTGGCGTTTTATATAATTAGACTAGCTGAAAAGCCTACTAAAAGTAGGCAAAAATGATTCCTCCAACTCTCTCCTCCACCCACTCCCTCCGTCACCTCCCGCCCCCAACTCCGACTCCTCCCGTTCCCAGCTCCGACTCCTCCCGTCCCCAGCTCCTCCCGCCCCCAACTCCGACTCCTCCCGTCCCCAGCTCCTCCAGCCTCCGACTCTCCCCACGACCCCTCCAACCCCTCCTTGCATACGTACGTACGTACGTACGTACGGTTGTCGTTTTATATTATTAGATAATTGTGTAAACTCTACAAACTGTGGAAATCCATTTGTGACAAACCTTATTTATAAGGATTGCCTCTTCCCTTAATCGAGAATCGATTTGATTGAAGATCGTAAATCTCTCTGTCAATCGTCTAACAGAACTCGATTTGGCGGTCAAAAAAAGGTCTGCGCTATTGGATGATCCCAAGCTCAGTAAATAGAAACTTCAATATCCTAGTACCTACCACGACCATCCAAAGTTTGTTTTAAGGAACCAACCAGGGTCTTCACCCAACCCCTGGAAATCCTATAGAAATTGAATTAAACGGTGGATATTGTGCTTATTAAGGATTTTCAGGACATACGCAATGTCTACCATTGAACTGATCGTGATACATTTCATAATATGAAATATTCTGTCTTGTGAAATATTCTTCATAATATGTCTCATATTATGAGACCATCTAAAGTCCCATTCACACAATCCTTAAAATGTTCTTGGAACCAAAAGTATTTTCATCTTAATAAAACCATCGGCACCATGAATCTCTTGACAGGTTTTCTCATTCACTGATGAAATAAATAATGGAAACATATTGTTGAGTAATGCATGCATTCTAGGGGACGTCCCATTCGATAAGCGATTAGGCCTGTTAAACCAGTTGGTGAGCGATAATACACGCATTTTATTTACCTTCCTCCTGCACAAAACTGTTTCACTCCTCGCCCTTGGCCACCATAACATTAATTTCTAGCAGCCTCTGATTTGAACAGCATATTTAAATCCATGGTCTACGATACCCAACATACGAATTCGAGTTCACCCCCCCCCCCCCCCCCACCATCACCAATGGTGCCAGTCTGGCACCAAAGCGGTCATACATCGTTACGTTGAATTTTCATCTGTTAGTTTTGGTAGGCAGGAAAACGAAAAAAGGAACCCGCAATTCAGTTAGAAATTGAGGCCTGGACAGAAGAAACAAGATTATGCCCGAAGACGCACGTTTTTAAGCACCCCCCCCCCCCTTTCACCCCATTAAAAGGCAAAATTCGAAATTCCGGCGACGTAGTGCACAACTAGATTGATTTCCGCGTCGAATAAAAAAGCACGACGAAAATCGGTTGAAAACGTTTACGTTTCACGGTAAGTAGAATCCGGAAATCGAATGAACATTTTCCCGTCCGTCCGCCGTACGCGGCTCTTTCCTTAGTTCCCACGGACCGATTTTGATGACATTAAATTTTGGTATATATGTCTAGTTGTGCCCCGAAGCTTTTAAATTTAAAAAAAATAAGGGTTACAATTTTGAAGACGCTGTAGCTCAAAACGTTTCGAAATAAAGGTACTGTTTTTCCGAGAATTTAAGATAGTGTTGAATTTTTCTAATCAGAAACGCGAGTGTTAATCGCAAGAGGCCTAATCTCCGTTCAAATTTTGGCTGGCCAAAATGCTATCAGTGTAGGTAGGTAGTAGGTATCTCTGGTGACAAAGGCAAAGCCGAGCTCTTTGCAGACGAGTGATCTCTATAGAAAAATAATAACTTTGTGTAATAATTTGCAGCTTTTTTTTAGTGTTGTCCAACTTTACCCCAGATCAATCGCATAAGCAAGCCCAAATCTTACGACAAGACGTCCTAAAAATCCATAAAACTCATTACCTAATCAGCATGAAACTGATCAACTGTATAACAAACAGTCTAGAGAATGGCGGAAACATTTTTGTCCGATTACTCTTGAAACATCCAACTTTCATTCATGGGTCATCTTGGGAAGTTTCAATTCGAATAAAACTAGCGAAACTGAGTTGCTCAAATCTGAGTTTGTAACAAGATTGCCCACGTTCCTAGTTTCGAGGTTGAGTGAGTATTTTGAAGTTTCCGCCCCATGAGTCCCCTCGCTCGGATTGACTCATAACATTCTGCCAAGAGTTTTCCTCCCTCAAGAAGACTCAAGTTTCTTCCGCAATGTCTCAGCGACGTTCCAGCAAACCGAAACGACAGACAGACCCCTCGACTTGCGGAACTTCGCCAAACCACACGTGGCGGACTCATAAATGAACAGGTTACCGATTTAATTATCCGTGAAGAGCGGAGGATTCTACGGGAGTTGGGAAAGGGAGGACAATACTTGCAGGGCTATGCTCGGAATGGGCGGAATTGTGCCAGACCTCCCAACCGAAAAATTAGCTCCTTTCAGGAAAGGGTCTCAAGGGTCACTGAATATCTCCACTCTATCACCGGAGGGGGACTCTGCCTTCTCTCTCGAGAGTCGAGTTCCTCATTCATATGTGAAAAAAAGGAAAAGTCCTCGGGTTTTTTTCCTTTCTTTCCCAGTCGTTCTTTATTCACGACAAATTACCATTTATATTCGTAGAAAAAAAAAACAACTTTTCTGATACCCTCTCAATCCTTCTCCCTCGTTTTGAGATAGACCAAGATTCCTCATATTGCGTTACCAGCAGAATTTTAAATTAGAAATTGTGCCGCCTAAAGATGCGTTAAAATGAGTAAAAACGCTGCAAATTATTACACAAAGGTATATTATTTTTCTGTATAGATCACTCGCTTGCAAAGAACACAGCTTTACCATTGTCACTACCTACCATCCATATTTTCGCTTCACAATCAAGTTTATTTTGAAGAAATAGACGCTTCATATTCAATTCGATGAAATAGGGAGTTGAGGTTGCCTTCATTATTAGGAAATTTGATTACTGGTTGTTAACGAGGCAAAACTGAGTACAACTGTTGTACTACAACTAGAAGAGACGAACAACAATCGCGATTTGGTCAGCTACAGTTTTTAAATTAAAATTAAATCGATTCTAATAATTCAATACTATTTTAAATTGGTGAGAAACAATACCTTTAATTTTCAGGAAAATGAAACAGGAGGGTCGATTCCAAAGGTTTATTATTGAAATTAATAACCAAAAGCGAATTTTCTCAAAGAAATACGTAGTTTTACAAATTGTCTACCCTCTAAACTAATATATTAGCTAAGTATTATGAAACTTGTTAAAGATGGTTAATTTTCTTTTCTAATTTTTACTCTTTTTTCCCTCTTTTGTTCTTACACAAATATTTGAAAACCAAACGCTCATTTTGCTTCTGAGTCAACAAGGGTCAAGGGGAAGCATTGTTTTCACCTTTCAAGGAAAAAAAAAATGGGTGTGGCACATTGCCATTTCGTATCCATAACTCGATTGTATAGATGATGATCCAATGCAAAATAGTTACTCTGTTACGATCAACCCGGTGTTGGGTGATATAACTTAATTGTTGCTTTCAGTAGCGTGCCCCAACTAGCTACAGAGAAGAAGGGGTGGTTCGAAATAAAAATTTGAATGAAGTGCGTTCCAGAGACTATATTCGCAAATGTCCAGAAAACTATTTTGCCTACAAAATATACAGTGGTCCAGCAGACTGCCTCGACACCACTTAAGGAAATCCTTAGAATCTATGTACAAACTTTTCAGTACTACTTTACCTCTTTTGGTGCTGAAAGAGTAAATGTATACATGGGCGCCATCTGGTGTCTCTATTTGTTCTCCTGCCTCCATCAGGAAAGATTCAGGTTCAAAATTTGAAGAAGAATATTTAATATTCTCATCACGTTGTTCCAACCATTGACCAGTAATTGCGCAATCACAAGGCCTGGAAATGGAAAGAGCGAGATAAATTTACAAACATAAATTGAGAATCAGCTTGATTTGACCTATCCTGTATTTCATGTGACTACAGAAACCGCTGTGATAAGTATGACTACAGAAACCGCTGTGATCAGTATGACTACAGACTCCGCTGTGATAAGTATGAATAGACTCGTAACTTAGTGCAACAAAAATGAAAGTCAATTGAAAGCTATCATCACAGATCAACAATTTTGTTTAAAATTCACGATCGACGATTGTAGATCCTTATAAACTGATTGTACGACGAAATTATCTAAGAATGGCTTGATCAGTATAGATGGGAAACTTTTTTCTAGACAACCACGGGTGACAAAAGAAGTAGAGGTATGTCGGTACAGCTGTACCGGGACTGTGGAACCGAGTATCAGGTTGGAACGGTTCCACGCAGTGACAAAAACTCGACCCTTATCGGTCCAGTTCCACGGACTGATAAGATATCTTGAAATGGTTCTGGACCGGGAAGAGATCATTCTGATTGGTGAGGATGGAACTGGACCAGTAAGGATGGAACCAGACTGATAAGATATCATGGAGAATGGTTCAATGGCTCTGGACCGGGAAGGGTTTTGGACTGGTAAGCATGGATCTTGTTCTCAGTTCTGTTCCATGTTGTACCTGGAAGCGCCGTTACTACTTCCATGGACTGAGAATGGTTCATGGAATCATGGAATGGCTCTTGAGCGGGAAGTTATCTTCTGGACTGGTTAGCATGGAAGTTGTCTCCAGTATTAATAATTTATTATTGTCATGAGTGGGATTTGATCGCCTGTACCAGTAATTTGGAACGGTTACATCTTTGTCACCGTAACCATTGGAACCGTTCCAGGGAAATACCTGGACTGACACACCCCGAAAAAGAAGTCAAGTTTGTTAAATTTTCCGAGCACGTTTCCATGGAATGAGTATACTTCTTCCATGACGTTTCTCACTAATGACAATGCTGCCACCAGAGGCGATCTAGGAGCGTGGATGTATTTGCTCAACATCCATGGGAATTGCTACTATGGAATGCTACAAACTCGCGTTGTTCTTCCATGTTTCATGTTTGATGTTCAATGCATGACTCTGTTCTTCTCTTCTCCGTGTTCACTAACCTTCCATTCCACACTCTCACGTGACTCTATCTTCGAATTTCTTGGTTTGTTTATCTGCTGTTGTTTATCTGAATGTGTGTGACCAGTTTCGTGAATAGAAGAACATTTCCTTGCGAATCCTACGGCTTTCTGCTCATGTTACAAACTTGGTATGTACCAACTCTCGAAATCATTGACGATGAACTTTATAGGAAACCATTTGAAATCTTACCCACACAATACCCACAACTCTATGCTCTTACCCACAACAGCTATGACAGCATAGCTGTTACATGCAGAGGTTACCTTCAACCCGGAGGCGATGACTTTTTCAGGGGACCGTCTACACGTCAAGCCGCACAATTCCTGAAAATTTCAGCAAAATCATACATCCTGTTTTTGTCAGTTTCAAGGATTCGAAGACCCTTAGACCGACCGACAGATCTACACGAAAACAAAATTGTTCAAGGGTATCTAAAACCTACAACGCAAGTTGAGATTTTTATTCTGGAGGACATTGTTTTCATCTTCGAAAAGTGAAAACGTTGCTGCTGTCTTGGTAGACTCGGAAGCAAAATGGCTATTATGTTGGAAACGAATGATACCTGACTCTATTAATCACACACGAAGTCATTAAACTACACAGTAGTCATTTTGAAACTTGTGTCTGGATTTTTTGTATGATTCGTTGAATTTTAGAAACGTGTTCAATTAGCATTTTCTTTGTTACAGGTACGTGACTTGTTCGAATGTGGAACATACAAGGTAAAATCTTACACGAGTTTCGGTAAGTATTTTCGAATGTCGTGAAAGTAACTTGAACTATACGACGAGGCTGTCTACATCAAAAGAGCAGTTAGGTCAGGGCGGATCGTAGGGCTCTGAAACACTGGCTAGCTCCAACAAACCTAGGTTTCTTTTACTCAAATGTCAACCAGCTTCTCACTTAGCGGTGATAGCGGAAAATTCCCATCCAATCTGTCCAAAAAGTCCCGATAGTATTGATGATCCGATGCATTGTAGCTAATCTCGAAACATAATCTCTAAGTAACTTGCACCACTCGCACAATCCCCGTAAATTTCATGGAATTCGGGTGGAAGATGTAGGAGTTATTGTTGTTAAAATTGTTTTTCTTTTTCTCATGTGCAGAAGCTACCATCAATCCGCTGGCCCGATTGTTTTAGTGGACCATCAACTCGCCAATCTAAACAATCCCCGGAAATTTCATGAAATTAGGATGGAAAAGCGAGACGTTATGGCTGTTACAAGGGTTCTACGTCTGCGCATGGGCAGAGCTCAGGATGGATCTGGACTCGATTATTTTCTTAGGGTCAACACCCAAACCCAAAAAATTCCTGAAAAATTTCATCGGGATCGGACGGAAAATGTAGAAGTTGTAGCTGTTACGAGGAATTCACGTTGCTTATGCGCAGTGGCTACTTACTATCTTTATAGGTGACCATTTACACCCCAATCCGTACAATTTCTGAAAATGTCATCGAAATAGGACAATAACTTCGAATAGTTTTGCCCCTTACAAGAATTGCATGACATAATATAGACATTCACAAAACCAACATTGTTCAGGAAGACGTAAAATAAAACAAGAGTGGAAATTTGGATTTTGGTAAACTTTTTTTTAACCGTGAAAAGTTAAGCCAATGCTTCCTAGACCTTGGTAGACTCGGAAAATTGCAATAATATTGTAATATAGATTGATGTGCTGAGTTTTAAAAGAGTCAAATATCTCATTTACTGTCGGGTTTTCCGCCAAATAAAAATCTATCTGTCTACATCACCGATGAATCAAAATGTCTACTCCAAACTTCGACGTCTAATAATGTCTCAAGTTGTCCCCAAAAACTGAATGAAACACGTGAGTTGAATGCGTTTCCTCCAATATCCCTCATGCTTCTTGCATCATTTTCTCAAAAGGGGAGATGGTTGAGCAACACTTGGGGTCCCATTTTCCTTACAAACCCTCAACAACAATAACTTGAGTTTCCCCCCTTCAGAGAGTGGACGTTTCACGCGGTGCGTCTCGCACCCCCGTTTGAAAACCATTTGTTAAAAAGTAAAAGTAATTTGAAGAAACTTTTTTTGATAGTATTTCTCTCGTGAGACCTCCCACAGTCGAAATAACAACCGCTTATTAAAACGTGGGGAATTGAGCTTTCGAAGAGAAAGAAGCAAAATGACTTTGTAGACCCCTCCGGGCTAATTATGTGAGTCCAAGACATCTAAAGTGCCACTTGGGAGTCATAAAACCTCTTTAACCCCCTCGTTCCCCCTTCACCTGTTTACCTGATCTATCAAGAAGTATTATGAAACTCGTTAAAGATGATGAATTTTATTTTCCAACTTCTACTTTGTTCCCTCTTTTGTTGTTACACAAATATTTAGAACCAAAAAATCATTTCGCTTCCGAGTCTACCAAGGTTTCAGAAGCATTGTTTTCAGTTTTCAAAGTTAAAAAAAATTGTTCTCCATAATTAAAAACTCGTTTTAGGCCTTCCTGAACGATTTTCGCTCCTTGTCTGTCAGTCTGTGTGTTTGTCGTGAAATCCTCGTAACGTGCAAAACTATACGAAGTTATCACTTAAGACGTATATTCAAACTACAAAAGAAAGCTTTAACAACTATTAAGCACATTGGTTACCTCGAGAGCTGTAGAGGCCATTTCAGAGACCTCCCGTAATGACTATACCTAGCTTGTATGTTTATGCTCGCCTGAAAGTAGCCACTGCGCATACGCAAACTTGAATTTCCATGTAACAGCCATAATTTCTATATGGGTTTAGATGATCCCCTATGAAAACCATCGCCTTCGGACTGGAAGTAGTCACTGCACATGCGCAACCGTGAGTTTCTTCGTAACAGCCATAATTTCTATATTTCCCATCTGATTTCGATTAACTTTTCAGAGATTGTACGGATAGGCGATGGTCCCCTATGAAAATCATCGCCCATAACTGATAGTAGCCACTGCGCACGCGCCAATGTTAATTCTTTGTCACAGCCATAACTTCCACATTTTCCATCCGATTTAGAAATAGAAAGAACTAAACGCTTCACACTCGATTCGAAATGCTTGCTTACGAGTCTGCAACACATTGGGACATTTTCATGTCAACCACTACAGAATAAGTTTGTTGACAACACTACGCATCAAAGTTTTCGTGACGATTTTTCAGTTCATGTGCCAAAGCAAAATGTAAGGTTGTTGATTGTTCTCTACGCAACACAGTGAGTCTATTTTATTTATTGGTCGCGTGAGCAAGATTTGCTTAGTTTTCGTGACGATTTTTCAGTTCATGTGCCAAAGCAAAGACATGAAAATGTCAAAAATATTCAGAGATTGTGCGAGTTGACGAGTTGATCTCCTTTGAGGGTTGATGTAAATGTAGGTACATATTGTTAGAAGAGACGTTGTTGATCCCAAAAATTGAAATAAAGTATCAACCTACTTCATGCCAATAAATTATTCATAAAATACCTTGAGTGTATTTTATTTCATCATTATAATTTTCAAATTACACCTACAACAATGGACATATCCATGATCTATTGTTTTTCCCTCCAAGGGAGAAATCTATAGCCTCTTGAGAAGTTTCTCAATATAATCGAATGAAAACACTCCAGAATTGTAAATACTGACAAGCTGAATCCATCAATATCATAATTTCGATTTTTGTCGCTTACCAGGTATTTGCATAACGGGGTCCGATTGATCGGTTGTTAAACATATGGGTTAATGACATCGATCATAGATGGAGTTGATTCCAAAATATTCCTGTCGCAACGACGGCAACTTTCAGGATAGGTTTTAGGTCAGTTTCAGTACTTGTTGAGGTTTTATCCGAGTAGGTACTATTCTCCTTTGTTGCTTCACATAAGAGCTGGAATGATAGTTATTTGGTTTAGAGTTTCGTTCTCCCATAGTCCCATGAAGACCTGATCAAATAACCCTAAAGGCCCCTTTACACTAGCAATTTTTTCGGCAATAATAATTATTACGTGCGCGATTACGCAATTATTGCGTGCGAGAAAAATTGCTCAAGTTTCATGTTGCTAGTGTAAACATGTACGCAACACAGTGCAATTATTTTTCGTCTTGAAGAAGTTGTAGGCAATAATTGCAGGGTGTTGCGCAACATTTTTAGCTCCAAACGAAGATTGAACTGTATTGCAAATCAAGTTTAAGGGGGTTGGAAAATAATTGCACCTCGAGCACCCGGGCGTGTTGCGGGCTAGCATCTCCTGGCGTTTCCACCCAAGTCGGGCGATTTCTGTGAATCACAGGATTCCCGCATGTCCCGGGAATCACAGAAACATGTTCCCACAGAAATCGCAAATCGCCAAAATTTCAAAGTCCGTTTTGGACATACGGGCATAATTCAAAAAACGTCTGCCAAGTGGGTGTGGCACATAGCTTCCTCGTATCCATAACCCGATTATATAGATGATCCGATGCATAATAGTTAATCTCAAAACACCAATCTTTAAGTACCTTTTACTACCCTCATAGGGGACCATCTACACGCTAATCTGGTCAATCCTAGAAAATTTCATCAAATTCGGATGGAAAATGTAAATGTTATGGCTGTTACAAGGATTTTACGTATGCGCATGCGCAGAGGCTTCTGTAAATTTTAAGGCCTTGATTTTCATTGGGGAACATCTACAACCTAATCCCCGTAATCCCTGAAAATATCATTGAAATCGGGTAGAAAATGTGGAAATTATGGCTGTTACGAGGAATTCACGTTTGCGCATGCGCAGCGGCTACTACCAATCCGGGGGTGATGATTTTCATAGGAGACCATCTACAACCCAATCTGCATAATCCCTCAAAATTTCATCGAAATCGAAAAGGAAATGTGGAAGTTATGGCCGTTACAAGGAAATTCACGTTTGCGCATGCGCAGTAGCTACTATCAGTCGGAAGGTGATGATTTTCATAGGAGACAATCTAAATACTTATCTGTAACATCCCTGAAAATTTCATTGCATTCGGATGGAAAATGTAGAAGTTATGGCCGTTACAAGGAATTCACGTTTGCGCATGCGCAGTCGCTTCTGTCAGTCCGAGGATGATGATTTTCATAGGGGACCGTCTACACACCAACCCGCACAATCTCTGAAAATTTCATAGAAATTGGACAATAACTTCGTATAGTTATGCGCGTTACAAGGAATTCATGACAGACAGACAGACAGACAGACACAGAGACAGACAGACACACAGACACGGAACCAAAATTGTTCAGAAAGGTCTAAAACGCAAAACGCGAGTAAAAATTTTGATTTTGGAGAACTTTTTTTTTCGTCCTTGAAAAGTGAAAACAAAGCTACCTTGGTAGACTCGGAAGCAATAGTTCACCGTCAAACAAAAGTTTCGAGGTTATCGCGAGAGTACAATCTCTTCTGCTTCCATCATGTTGACGAACTGGTGTTGCTAGTGTAAAAGAAATAACTGAACAATTTTTATTGCTCAATTTTATTGTACAACACAACGCAATTATTGCGTCACCTCCTGTTGATGCAACACGAGAACGCAATTATTGTCATGTGTTGCCAACAACTTTTCTAGTGCAATTTTTTTGGAGTTGGGCTATTATTGTATTAATATCTGACTGTTGCTCATTTTTGGATCAGTTTTCTAGTTTTTGGACTCCAGACTGCTGAGGTATGAAGTATAATTGACAGAGCAATCTGCAACAAGTGGAGATGTGGTTGGATGAGCGCAACAAAAGAGTTTCTATCAACGTTTATTTTACAAAAATAAATGTGTACCAACCTCGTGGAAACACTAAAGGTGAATTAAAAACGTTTGTGCAACAAAGAGGAAATTCCACGAATGGAAAGATCATTTTACTTTGCTTTACATGAAATGAAGGGCAGAGAGCGGCGGGCAAGAGCCAAGGGGCAAATGTGCAAGAGGAGATAAGAACTTTTATATTTCTGGGAGACATTTTACTGCAAATTACATTGGCTTCGCTCGCTAAGGTGCTTCCCCCAGGCCCTGTAAACTCTCGTTAAAAGGGCTGATAGTCCGTCCTCTCCTCCCCGTCTTCCAATGTTATCTATAGCCGATATTACGAATAAAGTTGTGTGATGGAGAATACGCAACGGCGTTTTATTTATCGACCACGGCGTAGACTCCCTAGATTAGTAGATTAGAGATATTTCAACCAAACTATTGTTTGATGATGGTTTACATCGAATATGCTAACTTCCAATATCATGGCAGAGCATTGTATAATGTAGTAATGCATACTGCAGGCCTCCTCCAAAATTAGACTTAGTTTATACTATTTTCCTGTGCCCTGATGTCCATATGAGATGGTCATTCCAGAAAACATGTAACCTCCCGGTAAGGTTTTTTTCGTGCATTTAATTCAGGATTTGTCTAAGGTTTTTTTCAATTCTCAATAATTATTCAATTACCAAGAAGATCTTTGAAAAATTATCTCTATCTTGTATACGCTTCCAGTGTGTGTGCTTTATTATGAGACATCCAGAAAAGTGACCGGGTTTCAGTACCATCAGTGCCCGAGGTGAGATGGGGTCCGTTTATGCCTTGATACCATTGTGTGCCCTCTTAAATTCGCGAAGGTTATCAAATGAAAAAACGCTACAAATTATTACTCAAAGGTTTATTATCTTTCTGTGTAGATCACTGGCCTGCAAAGGTCACAGCTTTGCCATTGGCACTACCTACCAACCAAATTTTGGCTCTAAAATCAAGTTTTTTTGAAGAAATAGACGCTCCACTCTCAATTCGAAGAAATATGAAGTTGTGGGTGCATTCATTAGGAAATTTGATTACTGGTGTTAAGGACGCAAAACTGATTACAACTCAAAGAAACGAACAGCGATAGCGTTTTTGTCAGCTGAAATTTGAACGGATATTAGGTCTTTTTTGCGATTCACATTCGTATTTCTGATTTATTGTAAGACCAACCCTCAAGTACTCATGGGGAGCTAATGGTTGGTCCTATACAGATCTGGGTGGTCTCATTCGAAAACAAATACGTTTATATTGAAAGTTATTGAGCTAGATCGTTTTGAGAATTTCAGCCCTTATTTTTCAACCCTTACAAATGACTGGCAACAACCAAAAGTTTCGCGGCACAACTAGGCCCCAAATGTAGCCCATATACCAAATTTGATCAAAATCGGTCCACGGTAACTGAGGAAAGTGCAGACGGACAGCTAAATTTTTATTAGTTTTTTAGATTCTAAGTACCTATCATGAAATATAAACCAACAAATTTCGAGGGAGGGTTAAACAATATTTTGTCTTGGTCAATTCCAAAGGTTATTTATTGAAAATAATAAACCAAAACTAAAAATTAAATTTCACAGCTTAAAATTGTGAGTTTTGAATACCGTAATTTTCCCTGCGTAGCATCCTAGCAAGCCCTGCAGCGCAGAAACAACCTCTGAATTCGTTCAGACTTCCTCCAATAGAACGCGACGTAAAGTCGACGGGTAACTTTAATGAAAACGTTACAACTCAATCAAGACGAACGCAAACGTCATCTCCGCTCCGTTGCTTCACAAAGAGATCATCTTGAACTTCGGAAAACAGAACAAACTCCTAATGGCAATCTTCGCCTTGAATACTGAACGAAAATGAGGTGGAGAAGTAGTTATAATTCACGTCATTTTCGTCAGGTTGACTCGGCAACTTTATTCGGAAATGATGTGAGGAAGAGACGAGAAACCATCCTAATTCAACTATCTCCTTTAAGGATCATCCACAGAGAAAGAGGGACCTAGAAAACCAGGGAAAGGCGGTATCCTAATGTAGCCGTTAAACGGCGGGAAGGGTAATGGGAAGGCCGCCCTGCTGAGGGGTCGCCATTGTGGTAGATTTATGACTGCATTTAGTGGCGTTCAAGAAGGGAAGAGCTAACTCGGTCAACACTGGGGTGGTTAACTGACCCTCGGTTACCAAACCCCTCCTTCATCCATATCATAACCGAGCAGATTTTATTCATTACTGTTCGCCTCGGAACTGGCAATATTGAATCAATTATGTCATTTATATTCCGCTCGGATGGTGCTTTGCAGAGGAGAGGGAACTGAGTATTTTATAGGGGGATGTGTATAGAGCAAAGGATCTCAGTCATTTAGTTGGCCGTCCCTTCTGATCATCCTCTGAAACTTTTATTTGCCGAAGAAGAGAATAGCGGAAAAACAATAATTTGATAAAATAACGTGCTCCTCTGCTTCTCTAAATTCTAACATTTCGACTCGAGTAATCTAATAAAAAACGGAGTTAAGAAGAACGTAGTCTATTTCTACGAAAACAATGAGTTACGAAGTTATTAAGAAGAGAGTCACTAAGTTATAACTTTTAACTCATTATTTTCGTGGAAATAGACTACGTTCTTCTTAACTTCGTTTTTTATTAAAATGGGGTTTCCACAATCTCGTCGCAAATGATTTTATTATCGAGTAATCTGAGTACCTATGTTTTGTTGTCTTAAACCTGAAACACCTTAACGGATACAATTTTGAATCCTAAAGTAAATTGGGGAACCCTACCCCACCACAATCCACCAAAAATAAATCCTGGCTATTGACATTTAAGGGAATTTATTGATACCGTGATAAGGTAACTATTAATTAATAGTTATTGTAATTAATAATTAATAGTTAGTGTACTTAATAATTTATTTAATAGTTAGTGTAACTATTAAAAGTTCATTCATGCAGCATGAATTAATGAGCGAATTTTCAAAGAAATCTTCCAGTTGAAGGTATGGTTGAGAAAAGGAACAATGGTGTTGCAATTTCTTTTACAATTTTTTTTTTACGTATAGCATACAAACATACTGTATGCATTGGGTAAACTTTGAAGATGTTAGGAGTCCATATTCATGTTCTACTCGTCTCCACGAACTCATAGAGTACCCACATGGCTATTGTTGGTTATTTTCGATTTTCAGTATACCAGTTATTTAGGGTTTTACGGAGAAAAAAATGGCTTTAAAAGATAATTTCTCAGGAACGGATTGACCTAGGACGTTGGTGGTTTTTTGCTCCACTTCTGTTTAAGTAGTCAAGTACTCAAATTATTTTTCAATAGTTTTGAATGCAATTTTGGTATGTTATTTTCAATAATGAACCTTTGGAATTGAACAAGAAAAAATTGTTTAACCCATTCAAAATTTGTTGGTGTACGTTTCAAAGTATGTAGAATTCGATAATCGAATAAAAATGTTGCCATCCGTCCGCCGTACTTTCCTTAGTTGCCAAGGACCGATTTTGAAGAAATTTGCTATAAGGGCATTTAGGGGTCTAGTTGTGCTGCGAAGCTTTCGGTTGATGTCAGTCACTTCTAAGGGTTGAAAAATTAGGGCTGAAATTTTCAAACCGCCCTAGCTCGAAAACTGTCGATGTAAAGGGTACTATTATGAATTTTTAGGATCGAATGAGAGCAACGGGAGCACTGTACGAGTGTGAATCGCAAAAGAGGCCTCTAAAATTTAAGCTGACCTCTCCATTCAAATTTAAGCTGACCAAAATGCGATAGTTGTTCGTTTCTTCGGGCTGCACTCAGTTTTGGGTCCTAACCTACAGTAGGCAGGTAGTCAAATTTCTTAAGGAAGGCACCCACAACTCCCTATGTCTTCGAATTGTGTGAAGCGTTCATTTATTCAAAATAAACTTGATTGTGAAGCAAAAATATGATTGGGAGTTAGTCACAATGGCAAAATTGTGTTCTTTTCAGCGAACGTTCTAAAAGAAAAATAATAAACCTTTGTGTAATAATTTGCAACTTTTTTAGATACGAATGAAATTTGATTTGATATTTTGAGTTCAACCATATTATATTATGTTCGTCTCGAAACTGTGTTTAAAGCAAAATCCAGGTTGTTTGGGTGGTTACTTTTCTGCTGATGAAATTGCCTGTGCATGACGCAATAGATAGGAACCTATAGAAAGTAATTGATGTTCCAACTGCATTAAGTAATTGAGTATAATTATGTATCGAAATATTATGACGTAGTTGGGGCCGATCCGACTACTATGCAAACCGATATCAAGATAGTATTTTCTCATAGATTTTCAGGTGTTTTTTCAAATAAGTAGTACACCTCAATAAGAAACAATAAGCGAATAGAAATGATCTCCTCTTCCGCCTACTTCTAATAATCATGAAGGGGAAGAACCTCCTCAGAAAAATAACAGGAAGAGCCTCGGAAAAGGGGAAAGGAAGCCCACTCGACTTGAAACTGCATAAGGAAGTGGTTATCTCTTCGTCTTGAAAGCGGGAAAAGGGTATATTATTCAATAAGAGCCTTCCACATCACGAATACTTTCCTGAAAGGCCCACAGTCGGCCTAAGGTGGTACTTTCGCGAGCAAGGTACGCCATCGTTGAGTGCCCGGGAAACTGCCTGACACCGAAAATACCTAAGGTTTCATGAGCCAATACTCTTTAAAGTTGCAATAAGACGAAAAAGGGAAGAATAGGAAGAAGTGGTAAGTGGAAGAAAGGAAAAGAAGAGGAAAGCGGTTAAAGAAAAAAAGTGAAGTGAAGGCTTGGAAAGGTGAAGTGGCCGTTAGGACGGGGCTCGAGTTCTCGGGACTATCGCAACATTTGTGGAGGGTAGAGTTGCAAACTGCCTTTTTACGAGGTGGAGCGCGGGTGTTGGAACACTTGGCTGGAATGATAAGCCCTCCAGACGAATCGCTGTCGTTTTCGCACGGTGTGAGTGTTTTCTTCCACGAGGGTGAGACGTAGGGATTGAGCTAGGCGAAATTCATATCGAGGCGCAAAATGTCTGGAGGGGACCTCCAATAAACCTGACTGACTCAAAAAGCATATGAAAAACCTCTTGATTTCTCAAAAAAATGTACATTTTTCCAGGAAGTTATTGGTTGACCACAGCTCAGAATACATTCAAACCAGTTGCTGAATAATAATCACTCAATAAATAGGTTAGGTAAATACTGCAATATCACTGGCCTGCAAAGGTCACAGGTTTGCCATTGTCAGTTTAATTTGAAGAATGAAGAGTTGTGGGTGCCTTCATTATGAAATTTGAATACTGGTTGCAATGAAGAAATAACTTAAGGTAAAAGCACCAATAGTGGACACTTTAAGGAAATTTTTGCATTGAATTCTCAATAGATATGAAGGATTTTGTTTGGGAACGATAACCCTTCATTTTTTACATTCTCTGACTCTTGGTCTTTTGATTCCACACCCAAAATCTCTAAATACTTCACTTTAAATATTTATGAAATAATAATTACAAAAAGCCTTCTATGAAGGCAAAGTGGACACCAAAATTTCCTTTAGTTTCTATAGTGGACACTTTCTGCTTCTACAGTGGTCATCACTCGTATACTGCCTTTTTCGAGGGATTTATGCTTTAAATGAGGTCTGTAGGCTAGGATATTAAAAAAAATTGTTCAATTATAAAAAGTAATAGATTATTATCACATTTACAGTAGGTAGATAGGAAGAAAGTACAGATTTTACATGACTGTTTTCATCAAATTGATGAGGAAATCATTTTTCGACCACAAAACCCACAAAATACTTTACTTTAGTCATAAATTCGTTATTTACAACTGGAACAGGCTATTGGTTTACATTTCAACGTACGTAGAATCCAAAAATCGAATAAAAATTTGGTCGTCCCCCGTCCGCGGCACTTTCCCCACTTAGAATCGAACGATTTTGATGAAATTTGGTATGTAGGCTCCATTGGTAGTCTAGTTGTGCCCCGAAGATTTTGGTTGATGTAGGTCACTTCTAAGGGTTGAAAAAAAGGATAAAGGGTTGAAGGAAAGGGGGTTTGAAATAAGGGTTGAAATTTTGAAAACGCCCTCACTCAAAGAATTTTGATATAAAGGTATTGTTTTCCCATCAATATAAGATAGTATAGAATTTTTTGAGACCACGCGGAGCCTTGTAGGACAAACCGTTCGATCCCTACGAAACTTAAGGGTTGGATTTACGATAAATCAGAAACACTAGTGTGAATCGCCAAAGAGGCCTAATCCTCGTTCAAATGTTAGCTGACCGAAATACGATCGATGATTTTGTTCAAGTAGGTTGGAGGTAACAATGGCAAAACCGTGTTCTTTGCAGACGAGTGATCTATATAGAACAAAAATTAACCTTTGTGTAATAATTTGCAGCGTTTTGCAGCTGTAGCCAATGGGATGCCATTTTTGACCTCTATATTTGTGCTCTATACATCTCCTCCTCATCATACTGCCAGAAACTACTACCTGGAGCCATTTTCCTGAAAGAAACATACAAAAAAAGATAGTAATACAAACTAGAAAATGCACAAACCACCTGTATGATCACAATTAGACTTGTTGTTTCAATAGTGGACAATAGTCCACTATTGGTCCCCATGACCAGAATGATCCCAAATTAACGTAGCATATACAGCTGTATATTGAGAACAGTCTGAACACAAAAAAAAACTCAGAATAAAAAATCATTCATGTTTCAAAAGTGGACACCCAGAATCCACTCAATGAACATTGGTTGTTTAGTGTTTGTTAAGTGGACACAGGGCCTAAATGCTCACTCAGGATAATTTGAAAGAAATCCTTCTTGGAAACTAATCTATACTATCTACTTGAACGTCACAAAAAAACCAGAACTCGCTCAAGCAATTATAAATTCCAAAAATACTGTTGCAACGTACCTATCTCCTTACGAGGTTCAGCAGCAAACACTACGTGCTAGCGACAGACCTCAACTACGCCATTTTCAAATGGTTATCATTCTTTCCCATGATGCTCTTGAGTATCGGTAGTTCTACAGTAGCTTCATAGATGGTACAACCTACAAATTCTATGCATTTCAAAGTAGTTTGGCGTCTATTACTCTTATTTTTCACATTTATGCAAGCAAGTGTCCACTATTGGGACAGTGTCCACTATACCCCCATTTACCTTAGTACAGCTCGAAGAAACGAACAACGATAACATTTTGGTCAGCTAAAATTTGAACGGAGATTAGGCCTGTTTTGCGATTCACACTCGCGTTTCTGATTCATCGTAAGCTCAACTGAACAACTGATCATCCCTCAAGTTCTGATAGGGACTGAACGGTTAGTCCTACAGAACTCTGGGTGGTCTCATTCGATTCTAAAAATGCAATACTATTTTAAATTTATGAAAAAACAATGTCTTTACATCAAAAGTTTTGAGCTAGGTAAGGCGTTTTGATAATTTCAACCCTTAAAAGTGACTGACATCAACCAAAAGTTTCGGGGCACAACTAGACCCCAAATGGAGCCTACATACCAAATTTCATCAAAATCGGTCAATGTTAAGTGGGGAAAGCGCCGCGTACAGCGGACGACCATCACCATTTTGGTTTATTATCTAATAATACAAAACGCCAACCTATGTACCTATGCACGGAGGGGTTGGAGGGGTCGTGGGAGTGGGGAGAGTAGGCGGAATCGGAGACGGGAGGAGTTGGGGGCAGGAGGAGAGTCGGAGGAATCGTTTTTGCCTACTTTTAGTAGGCTTTTCAGCTGGTATTAATAATAATGTTTAAAAAATATAATACGTTTTTCTGCATAGAATTCTGCATTAATATACGAGAATATATGCATATATATGCAGAATATATGCTCGTACTATATTAATGGAAAAGCCGAGTTCTATGCAGACGGGTAATCTGTACAGTAAAATAATAAACCATTGTGTAATAATTCAGTGCGTTTTGTTATGAATATTAGGGTACCTACAACTCAAGGATAACGATGTTTTGCTATCGAAATAAAGTTGATTGTGAAACTTGCGTGATAATATGATAGTTACAAGGACTGATGATGGAAAAGCTGTGTTCTTTTCTACAGAAAAATAATAAACCGTTGCGTACCTACTATTATTTTGCAGCGTTTTTTACTTATAAATAGTTGTTCATAATTCATAAAATGAATCACCACGGATTCTTCTACTTTCGTTTTTCTTCTACTTTTCTCCAATCATAGCTCACTGATATAGCAATATTTGTCTTCTGCTGCAACCGTCCTTTTGTAGTTCCATTCTGCTCTCCATTGCTGCCTGCGAGAAGTGACGTCACGGTTTGAATCTATCCATGAAATGTAACTCACTTGTGTCGGATATTCTGACGTAGCCAATCTCCAGGCTTGATTAATAATATTCAACGAAACCCAGCGTACCTAATGGCGTACTCTCCAACTAAACTCTCGGTGTTTTCTCCTGAAGCCGTAAAACCAGCTTTATCGGACGACAGGGGAAGTGAGACTCAGCGCTCAAGGCGGTGTATGGAACGGCCGAGGGGTAGAATCGAGGTGTATGGGTAATATCCATAAACCCGGGCACTGGGGAATTTAATAAGGGCACAATTTCCCCCTCTTTGGCGGGGCGCAGTGAACATTGTTAAGGCCTCGGGCTCGGGACGTAAAACTCGGATTCCGTAGGGTAGAATTACTAATTACGGGCTCCTGGGTGAACGGAGATCCGTTGATCAATGTTTATCGGCCTATCCGTTGTACGTTTATTCCCTGATACATTATACGATACCTGCTCTCGGGTCCTACGTGTAGGCTGGGGTGGACAAAACATCAAATAGCGAGGTCGAATCATTGATATTTAACAGTTGAATAGTTCGTGCTGCATCGTACCAATACGTTCCTACTGAAATCAATATTATCAGGGAGATCCAGTAAGACCATCTGGCTCAAGACAGCTTACTTACATTATGATGATGGCATGCAAAGTAGTTGGTGCTTAAACTGCCTCGAATCCATAACATGATTTATATTCATATTTATTATCCGTAACATAACTGCATATGAATAGGGCACCTGTAAGACCAGTGTTAACCTATGGATCGTAGACGTGGACACTCTCTCGGACTCAAGAGAATGAGCTGCATCGATTTGAAAGGAAACTACGGATTCCCGAAGCAGTCAAACTTACCTACTTAGCAGACGAACTGACGTGGCGCGTGGGGGTCGCTGTTCCTTCCTCGTTTCAGTTTTATCTGATCTCTTACGAACTGGAGCTCGCCTCCCCCCCCCCCCCCCCCCCCGTCTGCAGGATCAACATCCCCCCCCCATTCCCACAGCCTTCTCATAGCTGGTCAGTTTTCATCAACAGTTTTTTTCCAGTGCTCTCAGGAAATAATCGTCATGTCGTAATCGATCATGTTTCTTGAGGCATTCTTCTTATTTGTATAACTTCTAGACCCATCCAACAGTAAAATGATGGTAGCCAACTTGAGCCCCCCCCCCCCCCCCAGAATGGATAGGGGTAAAGTGGTTTCACCCCCCTTATATACTCCCTACCTACTCAAAAGTAAGAAAAAAGTAAAAAAATTGTACCTAAATTTGGAAGTTTCAAGGATTTTTGAAATTCATGAGTGCATCTACATATGGAATTGAAAAACTGAACGATTGCCGCAGGAACCTTCTTTTAGTTGTTCCCGAGGTAGATGCACTAATGCATTTTTGAAGATCCGTGGAAATTTCAAATGTGACTGTGACCCCCTTAAAAGGGATAGCGGCGACCTGATAAATATACAATATACAATTTCTAGATTCTGATAACCAAGAAATAAAGAAAGGACGACGTATTTGCGTGACGTCTCACACCCTCACAATCACAATTTCACCAATACTCACGATTGAGCGATCAAGCGAATTAATTGGCCGAACAGTGTGGCGTCTGGTTACGAAAAGGTTAGACATTTAAAATACCTCATTCAAGGTTTTAATAGTAGGCACTGAGAGTTTCACGAGGGGTAGACCACCAGGGGGAGGAACCAAAATAGTTCAGTAACCAGTGAAAATATGAAAAGTTTTGATTTGGGAGGTCTTCATGCAATAGTGAGGAAGAAAAGTTGTTTACTTTGGTGGTAGATTTGCTTATTAATAAATAAGCATATACTACCTAGTTGTCTGTACACTTCTCCCTTGCTGTATTTGTTCAGAAACATTGGAAAACTCCCCTCCAGCGACGAAATTGATATGTTACAAAGTGACGCCAGGACTGGAATCCTTTGTTGGGAAAACGTCAGAAAATGGACCAGCTTTCAGAGGTTTGAGTGAGAACAGCATCCCAACATCCTATGTTATTATAAGTTGAGACAGGGGGTAGCTCAGGTTGAAAGTTCAGGGACTCGTACGTGCTCGGCTTGCCCCGAAGGAAAACCCCGTATAAACTCCGAGTTTACAGTCAAAAGGCTGGAGGGCACAGAGAAGGATTTGGAAACCCGAGGGCGATATTGTTGCCACCTTGACAGTTATTAACGATCCCGGGCCGGGAGGGTGGAGAGATCGGGCTTCTATCCGCCTACGTGGCATACATACCTGAACAAAGAGCGAAAACACGGGACATATGTGCTGTTCCACAAGGCCCTGATATGGATCCCGAAGGCACATCTCATACGCTCGAGCAATTATCCAGCAAGGCTCCCCTCCCAGCTCTGTGGAGTGCACTCAAGACAGGAGGACAGCCTACACAACACGCCTATGAGAGTCGGTTGTTGATGTACTGCCTCCTGGCAACAATATAGTGGAACAGTGAAAAATTGGTCTTATTCAACACAATCACGAGTACCTGTACCCTGTACCTACTGACTTTGAGAGCTCTACAACACTCTAGATCAGTGATGGGCAAACTTTTTAAAAGGAGGGCCAGATGAAATTTAAAAATTTACAGGCGGGCCAAAAAAATACAAGTTATAGGCCTAAACCTTTTTATTGTTTAATTTTACATCATACACAACTTATATACTAAAATAGTAAAAACTTCCAAACAAGTCACAAAAAATGATTAATCTTTACAAGAGCATGAAGGCTATGAGACAGATGAAACTGTGACTGAGATTCTAAAAGTTGATCATGATCTGGTAGAAACTGAGATGAGCTGATTCGCAGTAGTGAAGCTAAATTATGGTCAGTCAATCGGTTAGCGCCGATTCATCCCGAACTTGACCGAGCAACATCGAACGATCTACAGGACAGGCCACACGCATCGCACTAAATCGCCATACTACCGATATACATACATTTTCTACGGAAAGAAAACACGCGATGCAAACTCAGTTAGTGTTAGATGCGATAATACCATACCTAAGGCTCCCGTTAACTATTATAGCTGCACAAAAAAAATTATCACTTCCTATGTGCAATTAATTTTAGGGGTTAATCAAAATCGTGTCGCGGGCCGGATCAGACTAGCCCGAGGGCCGCACTTGGCCCGCGGGCCGTACTTTGCCCATGGCTCTAGATCGAATGCACACGATTGGAAGCTCTTATTTTACTTCACAGATTACAACTTTTACTTACACAGAAAAGTAATATTTATAGATTCGCTTACTCCTGATCGATTCTAAAGGAAAAGTTGAAGGTGAGTTATGTTCATCTCTTCAAGAGGTTGAGTTCAGGGCATAACTGCATCGACTCCTAGTGGTCAACGTGATTGCTATTCATATCAATAAGTTTTGTTTTCATTATACATAAGTAATACTTATGTATACTATACAACAATCGTCAGTAAATATAACAGTAATAACAACGAATAATTGCAAAAATTGTCATAAAAAATCATTCATGTAGATGTTATTAAATGATACTCATGATTATTATGACTAGGAACATAATGAAAATTTACAAGAATCTAGAACTAGTAACTGAAAGCATTTTCTAAAACGAGATTTATGTTAGAGATTGGACGAAATAGGTGACAAAATTACTCTTATTTATGTTTGTTTCGTTCAGAGGAGAAACTCTCTTCATTTTCGAGGAAGATAATCAGCGAGAAAAATCTGGTAGGGTAATCGTGAGCAAAATTTTGAATTTCAAATATAGAAAATTTTGAATTTGAATGTTTGATGGTAAAACTCTTGTATTATTCTTTAGGCTAATTTAGTGTGAGAGTTGTAGCTATTGAAGAAAATAAAATGCCATGTTCGGCTCTATCTGCATTTGGGAGTGATTTAGAATCTTTTCTACATTCAAAGGGTTGATCTACAGCAACATCGTGGGGGACACCCATCTGGAAGATGGAGAAGAGCGATCTGAATCGCGGGGACTTGAAAAATCCCTCACCGCCGTTCCTTTGTGAAGGTTTCCAAGCGATTTAGTTCCACAAACCACCACGTGGGCAGTAATGTCGCTTGTTTATTTACCCCACCTGATCATAACACTTTTCTCTAAAACGTCCTTCGAGCCCTGAAGAAGGTGATAAATTTACCAAAAGCTCAGCAAAGAAGGAGTTTGACTCCAGTTGACTCCATCCCCAATCAGTTGACGTAGTGTTTTTTGTTGGGTCGATCTACGTATTTGCTATCCTCTCTCTAAACTCGGGGAGTATTGGTCGGAAACTAGTTTCCAGATGTACCAATGACTTCTTCCAACATTTATCTCCAACAAATTCTTAGGGCAAGTCTCGATACCCCGCCGTTGTATTTTGAGCGTTTGGAACTGCATTATCCTTCTACCTCGTAACTTCCACGCCAGCGAAACCGCCGTATAAAATTTAATTCAAACAGTTTAACGTTCGCTTCAAGCGGAAATGACCGGAGGAACCTCTCAGAGAAGATGCGGCTTTTAACCGGTAGGACTCAAAGAGGCGAAAGCCCTTATTTAATCATGGAAAACTCTCTTGGTTTATGCCCAGATAAACTGGGCCCCTGCGGGCACCTATCCCTTGATACTTTGCCCAGGAAACGTTATCATTACCAAGGTTTTGAGAGGTGGATCCGCTGGGATAGCAGAGGGGTTGGAGAAGGACTTCTTGAAAAGACCAGCAAGTTTTTGCTCATTATCCTGCTGCTTTCGGGATGGATTTATGCTCCTTCCTGTGCCGGAAAATAATTGGAGCTAGCTCGTTCAGACGAGGATTTCCTCATTTGAGTGGAGTTCTCTCAATTCTTTCTCGGGTTTGTCTTTTTCTCCATTGAATCTAGGATGTAGGGGTAATCCAATTTGCTCGGTCCAGTATGAATTATTCTCAATAACTAGTTATAACTCATTTCCGCTAACTATGGCGATTCCGGCTATGGTGACTGAATGATCTCCGGTACGAATATTTTGCTGCCTATCGCGTCAATCACTTAGGTTGGAAAGATTCATGTCTCATTTTTCAAGTCGTATAAGGATGCATGATGAGAATCCAGAGCTCTGGATCAAGATTTTTTATTTTTATAACTTTTCATATGAACCAGTCTAATTTGACCCGGAGAGCAGTTGTGGATGCGTAAATGATTGTCAGATGGGGAGGGGGGGTCAGAAAAAGTTTTGGAATTCGATAGAACGATCATTGTAATAACAATACGATGTCGATTGTCGTCTAAACTGCCAGCATGTTAGAACAACTAAAATATGAAAATGTTGCGCGAAACAACATAATATATTCTCATTGCCCAATTCTATCCCGTATGACGATCATCCAAGTTTCCTCGATCTCTAAAATAAAATAATTGGAAGAGAAACATTAAAATTGAATTGTTTGACACATCCTAATTATAGTGTAACGGTTAATTATTTCAACTTGGTACCTTTCCTCTTATCAATTACATTTTGAACCCAAAAATTGAATATAACTCTCCAGCAATAACACTCTCTTCAACCAGCACTTATAGACTAGCCTCTGATTTGGGATATTCACGTGTTTTGGGACGTTTTTACATCATTGTTTTGTTTTCACCTCCCTACTTTTCTGATCCTTCGCTCGAATAAATTATTCATATTTTTACGTTTTTTCAAGTTTCGAACTTTAGGAAATAATTCGTTGCACTACTTACTCAATGTATACACCTACAGCTCAGAACTGTCAGAAATTATTTGGCACTTGTGGTAAAATACAACCTCTTTTCTCATTTCATACTAACCCCTTCAGATGTTTGTTATCGTATGTTAGATGAGTTATTTATATCGTTATATCATAATTATGATTCCTTTCATTCAATGCATTTTGTTACGCAAAATGCAAAGTATTGTCAAATAAAGCCTTTTATACTTAGAAAGGTGTTCATGCTATCACAATTTACTTGAAAATAGGGGCGTTGGGTGCCTAGATGATTCAAAAACGGCTTATAAAGTCTTATAAACGTCAAATAAAAGCTTATACTCGTACTTACAGAAATTCACGTCGTGGATCCAAATCGATGGGTATACAAATAACATGAGCAAATTTCAGCCCGCTAACTGTATTCGTTTCCAATAATTATATTATCCAACGAATAATTATATTACAATAATTATATTACGTCACGATAAACTTCCCATTTTTCCTCCATCCGGAGCACCGTTCTTTGGTTAAAAACGATGTAAATTATTTCACAAAGGTTTATCATTTTTCTGTGTGGATCACTCGTCTGCAAAGATTACACAGCTTTGCCATTGTCACTATTTTTTTTTAACCTACCAAGCATAGGTACTACCTACTACACACAATGGCTTCACACCTTCACAATCAAGTTTATTTGGAATAAATAATCGCTTCTCACTTGATTCGAAGAAATGTGGAGTTCCTTCATATGGACGCTAAACTGAATACAACTCGAAGAAATCGCATTTTAGTTAGCTGAAATTACAACGGAGATTCACACTCGTTAGTGATTCACACTCGCGATTCTGATTTATTTATTCCGACCCTTAAGTTCTCGTCGGGAGCGAACGGTTTGTCGTACAGAGCTCTGGGTGGTCCCTAACCATTCTAAAAATTGGTGAAAAAACAATACCTTTATTTCGAGAGTTTTCGAGATAGCGCACACTTGAACATTTCAACCTTAATTTTCACGCCTTAGAAGTGACTGACAGCAACCTAAAGTTTCGCGGCACAAATAAAACCCCAAATGGAGCCCATATACCAAATTTCAACCAAATCGGTCCAGTGTTGCTAAGAAAAGTGCCGCGTACGGCGGACGGGCGGAAAATTTTTTATTCGATTTTCGGATTCTACGTACCTTGAAACGTAAACCAACAAACTTTGAGGGGGGGGGGGGTAAGAATTCGTTTTTCTTGGCCGATTCACCATTAAAAATAATAAACCAAAATCTAAAAGGTATAATTACCAAGTTAATCTCAATTAGTGTGTGCGTGCAGAACTTTGACTAACCATACTCTTCGCCGACTAACAAGGTCTTCGACTGACAATTCATTGTAATGTGATGTATGGAGATGTTTTCAACCATTAGAATCCTGATTGTAGGACTAGAAACCGGAAGTTCCTCCTTGAAATTCAAGATACCTACTCAAAAATGAGATAGTTCAAGTTTTGGTAAACTATCTTATAATAATCAATGGAAAAATTTTGAAATTTTATGATTTTGCTTTACTACACTGAAGTATGATAAACCGTTTTGTTGGCAGCGTTTTGCCATTACTTATGCATTTCCAAGGGTGACAAAGAAAGGGCAAAATATTATTTAAAACAAAAAAATGGAGGATGGCTGGAGGGGATTATGGTGTCTCGTTAAAAACTTGCTTATTTTGAACGCCCCAACGCTTTTCGCCGAGGATCCTCTGGGCACCCCAGCTGATAAGGGATGGCCTCAGGCGACTCTTCATTATAATGCAACGAGGGAGCGGCAGGAAACCGAAATAGCGTCAGACCATCACATTTCGAGTCCATTAGCTCATCCTTCAACGGATTCTCAACTCCAACGTCACGTTCTGGGAAATATCGCCAATTAATCCCGTTTTTACCGATATTCCGAGAACACGAGAGTTCCTTCTCCTACTAACAAGCTCCTTACAACGCCTGCTATCTCACAATTGGATCAAAATGTCTTCTTTTCCATTTTTAAAAATCAAGTAATCAATTCGGGGTCTTGTTTATTGAATTTATCAGAACTCCGTATCCTACTACGGTCTCCCCGAATCCTTAAATTCCTTATCTTCAACTACCAAACCAGCTTATTTTCCAGCTTGTTTTCATAGCCGCTTATCGTATTGTGTGGTTATGTGGGTTTACTCATCGCACTCATGACGTATATTCAAACTACAAAAGAAAGCTTTAACAATTATTAAGCACATTGGTTACCTCGAGAGCTGTAGAGGCCATTTCAGCGACCTGGATGTAATGACTCTACCTAGCTTGTATGTTTATGCTCGCCTGAAAGTACTCACTACGCATGCGCAAACGTGTTTTTCCTAGTAACAGCCATAATATCTATATTTTCCAACGGAATTCGATGAAATTTTCAGAAACTGTGCTGGATGACGTGTAGATGGTTTCCTATCAGGGCAGTTCAAGGTACTTGATGATTTATGTTTGAGATTAGCTATAATTCATCGGATCATCTATACAATCGGGTTATGGATACGAGGAAGCTATGTGCCACACCTACTTGGCAGATATTTTTTATTACACTGGTCGTATCGAGCCAGGATTATCGCGCAGAGATGATATTGAATATACCGGACGTTACTTAGTAGTAGTATATTATTTTCCCCTTGGAATCAGAACGAGAATCTCAGTCACCTGCTTCGAATGTATTTCAAGTACCCTCACACGCGTGGGGAACAATAAGGGGTATGATAGAGTCGAGTCGGCATTGTGCGACTTGAGGGATGAGGGTAACGTGCGAAGTTATATTGAACGGTAACTCGGGATTTACATGACGTACCCCCCTCGTCCAACTACCCTCCATTTCGGTCCTTTATCAGAAAATGAGGTTCTGAGTGGCGTAGGGTCTGCTTGATCCCGAGGGATTTCGATCGGAAACTCAGACCCTCTCGATTCCAACTTTTCCATCATCAGCAGGCAGAATTGCACTGAGCAGCGATTCTTTTCGCGGGGACCGTCGCTATGTAAGCATCAGACGCAATCACTTGCTTCTATCGATATTCCTTGAAATTCATTGGAGGAGAATTTCCTAGTCGTCACATTATGTTTGACCAAAGTCCACCCCGACAAGACGTTTCTGTCTTGCATCAAGAGTTTATCAACAAATTTTCAGAGAATAATTTCATCCAACTTTTTGATAAGAATTTCTAGAAAACAAAAAAATCATTCTTTAATCGAAATAAAAATTGTTTTAAAATACCATAAATATTATCAAAACATATTTAAGTCAAAGTAAATAACCTTCATCTAATTTCTACCTTAATGGGGAAAACAATAGGTCTTGTACTATTAGACTATGTATTATGTAGATCTATATATTATTTTTTCCATTAAAGTAGAAATTAGATGAAGGTTAATACTTGAAATGAACGTAGGAAAATGTAGGCAAGAAGAGAAAACAACCAAACTGGCGAAGGTGTTGAAACCAAGAGTTACTCCTAGTTCATCGTGGTTCAGTATTTTTCTAAGACGTCATTCTTGTTCCGTTATTTGCCTCTCGTAGAGTTGTCCCTCTTTGGAAGAAACATTCTCTTCCTGCCTAGATCGTGGGTATATCTTCCGTTTAAATTTAATATTCGCTGGGGTCCATTCAAAATTGGTCCTCAAACTTCTGTAAGTATTACTATTCGACCCCGATCAAATTCAACACCTTGCCGTTCCTTAAGCCTTCCATCGCAATTTAGATTTAAATGATTCATTTATAATACCAAGAATGATCATTCGTTGATTCACACTCATGAAACCCCGGAAGAAACGCAAGTAACCACAAATCTTAAATAATTATTGCATTTTATCCAAGGTAAATACGAATTCAATTTGAAACGAAGGTTTGACATCATTCGGTCCTGTTAGAAATCGTCGCATAGGTTTCTTTGCATTCATGTTTCTCCCAAACAAAAATTTTGTTTAAAGTTCATTCAACTTTGTTTAGGAATGCAGCCAGGTACGTAAGGAGGGGGAAATTGGTAGTTTAGGATGTGTAGATTTTCCACAAAAATCTTGAGCATTCCAACGAGTGGCGAACGATTTCTGTGAAAATTGCGAAAGTTCCATTTCCCACCCAACGGGTTGGTTTCACGTGAAAATCCGAAATAGAAACGTTGCATTCTTTTCGTGTCACAATCTCATAGATAGACCCCCAAGCCGTAAAACTATATAGACACCGCCAAAATTCGTAAAAATTAAAACTCATAATCAATTATAAACACGTAATTTATCAAATTAAGGGAATAATTGTATCTAACGCCCTGGAGTCGAATTATGAATTGTTTACAACGGATTCAAAACGTAAAATTTAATTATTATTATTAATTAATAATAATCATTTAGTTAATTTAATTTAATAATAATAGTTAATACTAATTATTTAATAATCTTTCTAATCTATCGATTCAATTATCATGATCGAGGGACCACAGAGAACAATTTGTTTATTGGTCTTTTGGTACACTTTTCGGGCTGAAAAAACGTTGGACTTTTTTCCACAGACCCCAAGCTAAAAGTCAAAACTCCATGCACATCCATTTCAAAAAATTCTGCAAAGTGGAATAATAGCACATGGTTTCCTCGTATCCTTAACACGAAGATGAATTAGAATTTAATTTTTAGAATCAAGTGAAACCACTCAGCGCTACCCCTTCAAGTCAAAAACTCGAACTTCTGACCAGCGGGAAATCGTAATGTGGTATTTACTTCGGAATTAGGCAAAATTTCCCATAAGAATAGCCTTAGTAGAATTTTTTTTTTTAAATAAAGTAAACTTTGTTGTTAGAAAAATCAACATTACAGTTTTGATAACAATTGAATATAGTAGATTTAGTATCCAATTAACATGTAACACGAATTTCAGGTACAACCCAGTGGTTGTCCTGTACTAGTCTTTAGCACAATACTCGGTGCTTGGGCTTATGTGGAGAGAGCATCTTGTGGTCGTTTCCTTTTCAGTCTAGGTATAGGTGGAGGATTAGCTGCCAGGTTTGATACTATGATGTTTAAATGTTCAGTCATGCGGTTGTGTAGACTATTGTGGGACTTTTTGATTTCTTCAAGTTCGTAGGGGATGTTCAGGTCGTTGTGGAGCGTTGCATTTCGGACGTATCATGGAGCCGCAGTGATGAGCCACAGCACTCTGTTTTGAGTCACCTGTATTTTATTTAAATGTGTTGCCGCTGCTGACCCCCATAAACCACAAAAGTACGACCAGATTGGTTTGGTAGTAGAAATGGATAATTGATTTAACTGGTGACAAAAACGGTGGAAATTATTGGAAACCGGTGATGTTTTTTAAATTTCGCTTGTTCACTCATTCTGCACGTATAAGACATTTTCTTTAGGTAATATCGCTTCCGTGTCTATCCCATCGATACGCGCGGTATCAAATTGATACAAAATTTAGTTTTGAAAGATTGCTATGCCCCCTATCGTGTGGATTTGAGAATATCCTCCTCGTTACCTTCCTAACTTCGAATCCTCTTCATAATAATAATAAGTTGGCCTGTGACAGGAGCCACCGGTAGTGCCTGCAGCTGAATTTTATCAAATCAATACACCGCGCGCATCAATGTAACTTCCGGAATTTTCTTCATAAAGCGGGATTTTCTTCTCAAATTATCAATTTTGAGAAAAATTTAAATTTTCCTGTTTTAATAAATTTAAATGTTGCTAATGAATTGCTCAGCTTGATGGTTAAACCTTCCGTGTCTAGTTTTAATTTTTCAACACAAATAAATTTTTTGAATGGAACATGCTTTCGCCATCTCCTAACTACGAGGTAGGTAAAAAAGTGACGAAACCGTGGAACGAAAGTAGCGCGGGATTTTGTGATGATTTTCACTTACAACCGACCCGTTTCTAGGGAAATGTATCGCCGTTAGTTTTCATCCCTCGAAAACCGTTCGCCATTCGTTGAAAAGCCCTCAATTTATGCGTCAATTATACTGCCAAAACAGCTGTAAATATGGACGAAGCTGAGATATACATTCCTCTGATTTAAAAGAACTGTTGGCTTGGTTTTTAAGAAGGAGTCTAGAACACGTATTCAAGGATCTTGTAACCTAGGCGAGATTTTGTTATGAACGCGGCCGAGTGCTGAAACTAGAGCAGTAAAACCCCTTTTCTATTTGAAGTAATCCGTGTAATTATGTTTACAATTGAAGTTTAATGAATAAACAATAGAAAATGTTTTAATTTTCTGTCGAAGTTATGTCACCTACACGTTTATGCATGGTAAGAACCAACTTCGATTTAGCGGATTTTTTTAATATATTTGGCTGGCATCGTTTTTACCAAAAAGTAATCAAAGGATCTTGTAACCTAGGCTTTTAGTTGCGATGTGTTCTGCGACGTTTTAGATGTTTTCGATTTCTTAATAATAGCAATATCTTTGGGACATCAAGAGGTGAATGAAATGACGAGCAATTTGAAAAGCAGGCTCATAAAGAGCTAAATTTAAACAGCAGACAACAAATTCCTAGTAAAAGGAAACAGCAAACAAACAAAACATGGCTAAAGCATGTTCCATGTTTGTTGAATTTTAGCCGAAGGCTCTAAGCAGTAACCATCCGGGGGCCCAGGGGGACTTGTTGGTTTATTATTTTCAGCTAGCAGAAAAGTCTACTAAAAGCAGGCAAAAACGATTCCTCCGACTCTCCCCGCCACTAACTCCCTCCTACTCCTTCCGCCCCCAGCTCCTCCCGCCTCCGACTCCTCCCGCCCCCAACCCCTCCAGCCACCGACACTCCCAAGACCACTCCAACCCCTCCCGTACGCGGCACTTTTCTTAGCAACACTGGACCGATTTGGTTCAAATTTGGTATATGGGCTCGATTGGGGTGTAATGGGGAATTTGCCTCAATTGTAGATTCTGGAATTTCAAGTCAAATCCTATAATAGGGCCCTAGAATAACGTTTAACACTAGGAATAACCAAGGGGAAAAAATTACCGTAGGAGAAAATGCCTAAACAAGTGAAGCTTCTGTTACAAAACACCGCGAAAATCGAGGAATATTGTTGACGTCACATGAAAAAAAAACGACGCGAAAACAACTCCGACAACAGACAGAGTTCTAGCACCGCCACACAAAACGATCCAGTGAAATGGCTATTCGAATATGTAATGTGATTCAAATCTTGAAACTAAATAAGAGAAGATGAAGACTAATAATGCTTGATAAACAAGTAGGTAGAATCGTATTGTAAAAAAGTGAGTAATATTGTTTCTTTTGGTCACTTTTGTGTCTGGGTTCTTCCTGCCCGTTCGCGGCGCACTCTTGTGCACACTACTTGTAAGCTAAAAGTTCGTGTATGTTCCGCTTCTGTGGTAAGCGCCACAGAACCTCCTTTGAAGTCAGATTGGTAGAATATCCGTTACGTTTCAAACATGGCTGCCTCTTACACATTGCCACCACATTTAAAATTTCCATCTTCCTTAAATTCTCTAAATTTTTTGGATGCGTTTTCGAGCAGCTCACCATGGTTTTATTCCATAAAAATAAACCCTCATTCGAAAAAAAAAAAAAGTGAGGCAAATTCCCCATACCGCGAAGCTTTTGGTTGATGTCAGTCACTTCTGAGAGGTGAAAATTAAGGGTTGAAATTTTCAAGAGTGCCCTAGCTCGAAAACTCTCGAAATAAAGGTATTGTTTTTATAGCACCTACCACCATCTGTATTCTCCCTTGACCTTCCCTCTCAAATTTCAGTTTCCTGCGTTCAATAGGATTGAAAATGACTTCGGAGCTCACTCAGCTGATCAGTGATCTGAAGAGTGAAGAAGATCTTCTCGAATGCTGGGGACGCCTGGAAGAGCACTGATCAGCAGAGTGAGCTCCGAAGCCATTTTCAATCCTATTGAACGCAGGAAGCTGAAATTTGAGAGGGAAGGTCAAGGGAGAATACAGATGGTGGTAGGTGCTATTGATGGAGAACCAGTGATCTATACAGAAGGGTGATCTATACTGAAAATAATAAACCTTTGAGCAATAATTTGCAGCGTTTTTTGGTATTTTTCTTACTTCATAGTTTTGTTCAATGATTTTACTTCACAAAGTTCCTATTTATATTAATTGGTTTCCATTAATATAGTTTGTAACAGACAAAAAATTAACTTTCTTCTATTTCTCATTACCCTTTCCCGCTCTCAAAAACCGTTTTATCAAAATGATACACTGCGCGTATCGCCTTTTTTAGGCCGCGCTTATGCGAGGACTATATTGGTAGTGGAAACATTCCTTTCGCGCTTACGTTTTAGACCTTCCCTAACAATTTGATTTCGCGTATGTCGTTATGTCTTGTCTTCCAGTCAGTCTGTGTGTCCGCAAATCCTTGGAAAGTATAAATATACGATATCATGGTCCGATATTGATTACATTGTGGGATTGTGCAGATTAGCGTGTAGATGGTCCCCTACGAATCGCTCTTGGGAAGGAAAGTAGCCTCTGTGTAATCGTGAAATCCACGTAACAGCCATAACTTCAACACTTTCCATCCGAAACCGACGGAGTTTTCAAGGGTTATGTGGTTGAAACTCTGGATGGTTCTTCGTGATTTTCATCGTTATTTGATCTTCATGTGCTTGAAGTTTTGATATTGACTGTACATCGGATCACCTAAACAATCACGTTATGAATACGAAGAAGCCACTACTACTTGGAATTTTTTATTTACAATATTCATTTGTACTACGTCAGTTATAGGAATTCTTGAGGAACAATTCTCTACCACATTATTCGTTTTTAATAATCCCAGTTTGTCTCTTCCTTGCCAATGCAAGTTTCAGGTTGATGTCGGGGTGGCATCTTTGGTATTCAATACCCCCTGATAATCCATCTTCATGTTTCTAATGAGATAGAAAATTATTTCAAAATAAAGTTAATGTTGGGAGAAAAAAGGAGGTGAAACAACCATTAGAGAATTATGGAGGGTACAAAGTCCGTTGGAGTGGGAGGTGGGGATAATAAATCAAAAGGTTTCCAATCCTCCCGTCGACGTGGAGTTTCCGTGAGGCTTGATCGAGTTGTGACAGTGGCGCAGTTTCCTCAACTCTAATGATGGGGGTCGACTTCCCCCTCAACTTTTCCAATAATAATACTTTTGACGTCTCACTACTTTCCTGGTCGGACGTGAACAGACGTCGAGGAAGTGAAAAGTCGGAAGTGACGACAAAACGGAGCAGAAAGGAGATTGAACGCGTCCCTTCTGGAAATATCATCCGGTAGTTTCGAGCTTCACAATCAAGGTTATTATGAATGCGCTTCACACATGCGCAATGGAAAATGGAGATTTGATTACTGGTTGCTAAGGATGCAAAACTGAGTACGCAGATACGAACAACAATCGCATTTTTTGTCAGCCAAAATAATTTTACCAATTATTGTACTTAATAAATTTTAAATTAATTTTACCAATTATAATTGGCCTCTTCTGCGATTCACACTCGTGTTTCTGATTTATTGTATGTCCAACCCTTAATTTCTCGTTGGGAGCGAACAGTTTGTCCTACAGAGCTCTGGGTGGTCTCGTTCGAATCTAAAAATTCAGTATTATTTGGATTGATGAAAAAACAATACCTTCATATCGAAAGTTTTTGAGCCAGGGCGTTTTCAAAATTTCAACTCTTAGAAGTGACTGACACCAACCAAAAGCTTCGGGGCACAATTAGACCCCAAATGGAGCCTATATACCAAATTTCATCAAAATCGGTCCATGGCAACTAAGGAAAGTGCTGCGCACGGCGGACGGACGGCCAAATTTTTATTCGATTTTCGGATTCTACGTACCTTGAAACGTAAACCAACAAATTTTGAGAGAGGGTTAAAAAATTGTTTCTTGGTCGATTCTAAAGGTTCGTAATTGAAAATCAAAAACGTCTGCCTAGTGAGTATGGCACATAGCATCCTCGTATCCAAAACCCGCTTGTGTTTACTGATTCGATGCATAGTAGTTAATCTCAAAACATCCCTAAGTAAATCTCTAAGTACCATCTCTACCTTCATAGGGGACCATCTACACTCCAACCCGCTCAGGCCCTGACAATTTTATCAACAATTTAGAAGTTATGGCTGTGGCTAGGATTTCATGACAGTTACACAGTCAGACGTACACGGAACCAAAATTGTTCGGAATGGTCTCAAACGTAAAACGCGAGTGGAAATTTTGATTTTGGAGAATTTTTTTTTGTTTCTTGAGTAAAATCAAAGCTTCCGCTACCTTGGTGGACTCGGAAAGGAAGTCAGACAAGTGGGTGTGGCGCATAGCTTCCTCGAGACGAGTGATCTGTACACTAAAAATAAGCCTTTGTGTAATAATTTGCTGAGTTTTCAAACGTAGGTATCAGCTGAAAACAGATTATTTTCGAACTTATTTATCGTGTGATTTCTTTGGGTATTTTCTACCTTCTTAGGCTTCGGTAACGAACATAAATTTGCTTATTTTTTTCCTGAGTAATTTTTTGTACTAAAAACATCAAACGTGTATTTTCACCTCAAAACTCTGAAATAAAGAAACAATCAAACCTTGACCGTGAAACCCTCTTCTAGGTGATACATATACAGGGCTGCCAATTCTTCCTCAAGTGTCGTTGGACTCCTCGAGTTGAGGAAGACCTCCAGTGCGTCCAGTCCGTCTATGAATAAAGTAAGGAATCCTCGAGTGAGGATCGATTTAAGGAAACCTTGAGTGGAGTGGCGCCTTGAGGAACGACTATGAATATTTGTCTCCATAATATTGTTCCCATAATATTTGTCTGTAGAAGACAAATCATGAGTACAGGTTGGCAGGCTAGCCACAGAGCTCACCCTTGAGGGTTGCGTACCAACCGCGGGAGCACCCTATCCGGCTTTCATGACGTTCGAACGCCTTTAATTTTATGCTCGACCTGCACGCGAGCGCGCTTCGCCTCCGCTCGTAACCCCCGCCCTAATACTTTCAGTCGGCTGATCGGTTCAATATCCCCCTCCCCATCGTCTCAGGGCGAGGAAGTGCGTATGAATTTTATGCACGCCACGACCCTCCGAGCACCTCGCAAGTCATCAGCTCCCCTTCCAAGGTCTTCATGACAATTTCAACGATTGCTTATTGCTTTACACATTGCTTCCGAAGCTACCGAGAAAGCTTAAGCTATGTTTTCAATTTTTGTATAGTTGAAAAAAAAAATCTGCTAAGTAGGTGTGGCACATAGTTTCCTCGTGTCTGTAACCCGATTGTATAGATGATTCGATGCATAGTAGTTAGTCTCAACACGTCTCAAAGTTTCTTGCACTACAATCATTGGGGACCATCCTCACCCCTGCTCTCCCACTCTCTAAAAATTTCATTGAAATCGGACAATAACTTCGTATAGTTTTGCCCGTTTCAAGGATTTCAAAAAGAGATTGTTGTATGATTTTATTATGTTATAATTTATCATTTGAAGTTAATTAAATATTGTTTTATTAGTTCATTTAGATTTGGAATTAATCCAATGCCTTATCTATAAAATATTAGAAGGCAGTGACTAGAGATCATGACATGATCTCTAGTCACTGCCTTCTAATATTTTATAGATATTAGATAGATATAGATATAGATATTTTATAGATATTAGCTGACATTGTCAGCTGTTCCTCAATAAAATTCTATTCGTCAGTCGTCCATTTTGTAATGAGTCTTCTTCAATCCTAATCCTAATTAATCGTCTTTAACATCACCAGATCAGATAACCCCCCTCCCCCCTTTGAAGGCAAAATTCAGAATTCAAATTTTTGGCTCTCATAAGTTAAGCACAAATCTGAAACCATCGCAAACTCAGATCTAAAGTTAGGTGGCCCAGGTTGTATTAAAACCATTTTCAGCTTTTGCTAGTTTTGGTTTATCATTTTAAATAGTGAACCTTTAGAATCGACCGAGAAAAGAAAATTTAACCCCCCCCCCCCCCTCAAAAATTGTTGGTTTACGTTTCAAGATGTGTAAAATCCGAAAATCACATGATTTTGGTTTATTATTTTCAATAATGAACCTTTGGAATCGACCAAGAAAAAAAAATTGTTTAACACCCCTCAAAATTTTTTGGTTTAAGTTTCAAGATGTGTAAATTCCGAAAATCACATGATTATGGTTTATTATTTTCAATAATGAACCTTTGGAATCGACCAAGAAAAAAATTACTGGTTGCTCAGAAAGCAAAACTGAATACAAATCGAAGAAATGAACAGCGATCGCATTTTAGACATCAACCAAAAGCTCCGCGGCACAACTAGACCGGACGGACGAAAATTTTAACCTTGAAAAGGTTTTAGCGATGGGACCCCCCGCCGAAAAACGACAGGAAAAATCTACAGTAAAAAGCGACAGGAAAGTAGCGCTATGATTTATCATATGCTTGACGACAAATATGCTTGACAACCTGATGTTATTGTGAATAAGGAGGTATCTTAAATATTACAGTGGAAGAAAGATAAATAGGGAGAGGGAGCAAAAACCTTTTCAAGGTAGGTATGTCACATTTTAGCCATTAGGCTCTAAGCGGAAATCATCCGGGGGTGCAGGGGGCGAAGCCCCACCGAGGCGCGCAGCACCGAGTTTTCCCAAATTGTTATCATTCAAATAGAGAGCAATTAGAGATTTTTTATTGGATTTTCGGATTTTACTACCTTGAAACGTAAAACATCGAATTTTGAGGGGGGTTGACATTTTTTTTCTCTTGCTCGATTCCAAAGTCTTATTATGGAAAATAGTAAACCAAAATACCAAAATAAACCTGGGATAATCGGTAAACATGTTGAAGGAACAAATTTTGGTGAATCATGAATCTTTTTTTTCATTATTTGTGTGAAAACAATGCTTCTACCTCTTTGGTAGACTGGGAAGCAATAGTCAACAATAGCTTGTACAGCAGAGAGCAGGTATTGGAAAATAATGCTGAAAATTAGTTCGGCCGAGCGACTTTGAATAACGTTACCGAAACACTCCCTTTTGTTTAATGTATAAACGGTTCTGGATTTATAATAGCCAGAGCACCGCAGGAAAATTAGCCCAAAGGCACAATTTGAAAGCTCCAGAGGTCTGAGGCGGAGGGTGGAAACAAACCTCAAAGGTGCCGTTGAGCGCGGCAGGATCGCCTGGGAGGCCTCAGAGGCTGCATAAAGGGAATACAATATGGGGTTATAATTACCTCTGCGAGTCGGTCGGAATACTTTCCTAACCGCTCTGTAGGCAGGCGAGGATATCGTCGAGTTAATTCAACACTGCCTGCTTCATCATAGATCGTCAATAGTCGTAGGCAACGGAGCATAATTCAGACAAATCTCAGTGTATATCTCAAAATCAAACATCTGATGTGAAGCGAGACACTACTTCTCTCACCCATGGTTTTATGGAAAGACCAGTTGAAAAGCCTGCTAAAAGCAGGCAAAAACAAATAATAAATAAACACGTAATTTAAAAAAAAATAAAATTTCATGTCACGGCCTGGAATCAAACCCCCCCGCCCCCCGCCCCCCCAGTTCGAACGACATACGTACATAAGGTTGGGGTTTTATGTACCTATTTAGTTAGATAGATATTTATTTGGCACAGAAAAACAGTTTGAACAGTTCAACAATGCAAAATACATGAACAGGAATAATTTTGCTCAGATTTCCTATCCTCGGCCCGTGTTGTGAAGTAAGATCTTTTGCGAAAACTCACTTTTGACTCAATTGCTAGCAAACTTACAATATTATTACATTAGGTAGTTAGTTATTTTGTCCGAATTCTAAGTCACATAAATTACGATAATTTTACTACTTAGTTGGTTAACCTATTCAAATTCTATTTTACTAGTTTTATTTAATTTTTTACTATACAGCCTGTCACATCTAAAGCTCTCTTCAGTAACTACTTGTTTTTTCAAGAGGTCCCACAGTAAGACTTGGGTGTTCTAATGCAATAAATGAAGGAGAACAACACTTTTTCCATTATTAATATTATTACTAACTTTATAGTCTATCTTGACATTCTAGTTATACACATAATAGGATGCAGTAACTCTAGGTTAATTAACTTAGTACTTTCACTAAGTGCAGCCCACTGGCTGTTCTAGACCAGTTCTATAAATGTTTTAACAAACGATTTGGTGATAATAATACTGTAAAATATAACAATTATATACCTACTATTATAGTTAATAAATTATGTAAACAGTTAACAGTAATAAATAGAAAGGTATAATCACGAACAACACTCAACAAAAAATGAAATAACCACACACTAATCCATTTTAGACCATTCTGAATCCAAATCCGCGAAAAAACCATAGGTGAATGTCCGTGTGTGTGTGTGTGTCATTTCGGATGGTAACTTGAGTAATTGTTTCGCAAAAATTTCAAGTTTATGCCAAAATGTTCATAATAACAAAAAGACGAGTTCGTTAACCAGGAATTTTTGCCAACCCTGAGGGACCCGAATTTCGAAACGCTGCAAATTATTACACAAAGGTTTTTTTTTTTCTGTATAAAGCAGGAACACAGCTTTGCCATTGTTAGTACCAACCATATTTTCGGTCTCATTCGATTCTAAAAATTCAATACTATTTTGAATAGATGAAAAAACAATACCGTCATATCGAAAGTTTTTGAGCTAGAGTGATTTGAAATTTTCAACCCTTCGAAGTGACTGACATCTAAGCTTCGGGGCACAACTAGACCCCAAATGGAGCCCATATACCGAATTTCATCAAAATCGATCCATGGCAACTAAGGAAAGTGCCGCAATAGTATGTTGGTATGGTATACTGAAAATCGAAAAAGTACAACGTTGAACAATATCGTACGAGGGGACTCTGAGTTCGGGGTGACGAGAAGACTATTTTTTAAGGTTAAAAAAATATTTAACTAAGGTTTTCATTGGATAATTTTAACGATTCTATACATATTCTATATATATTTCTATATATTCTACTATTACGATATGAATATTTATTATATAAATCTTTCTTAACGATACGATGTCGATTTGAACTATAGTTTTTAAGATTTCTTTGAAAATTCACTCATTAACTCATGCTGCAAGAATGGATTTTTTCTACTATTTTTTTCGTTAATAAGAAAGCAAAAAAGGGGGTCGTTTGACGTACTTCATGGAAAAATTCGAACGAAAATTATTCAGGGTTCTACTTTATCAGTCATATCTAAAACTGCATAATTTGATGATTTCTTAATCCGTCGGTGTCTTCGAAGGAGAAAATTTCGCTTCATTTTTAGTCGGGTTTTTTCTCCCGGATTGGCGGAAAGAGGAAATAATCGCGGTGAAATGGAGAAGAGAGAAGAGGCCGCCCCCGAATAAACGTTGAATTAGGTAGAGCTCATGTATATGGAAATTGTGCACTCATGAATGGAAATATCTGGGAGACTCGAAGTGGAAAAGTTTGCTTGCCCAGCCGAATTATTACGGCGGTGTCTCCAGGTGGGCAGCGGTTATCTCGCAGGGGTTTTCCGAGATTCCCCTTGTTTCGTTTTATTCCGAGGATTCCCTGTAATCTCGGCGAGTTGTTTTTCTCTTGGTTTCAGGATTTGGGTTTCGTGAGATCTTGCAAGATGATGGGATGAAGAGGACCAGCTTGGTCAAATTTTGCAAAGTGCTCTTTGAACATACGATATGGAAGTAAGTAAAGTAGGAAGGTGTTACGGCGGTAACCGGGTTAGTAACCGTGCTTTTTTGTGGATAGTGCCGCTTTAAGGCGAGATTCCCCTTTTTAGGACGTCCCACAGTAAGACTTGGGCGTCCTTATGCGATAGATCTGGGGTAAAGTTGGACAACACTCAACAGAAAAAAAAACCACACACTAATCGGTTTTAGATCATTCTGAATCCCAATCCGCGAAAAAAAACCATAGGTGTATGTCAGTGTGTGTGTGACAAAATCTTGTATACTATTATTATCGCATGTCACTGAATATTGTTGTATATTCAGTCGTTGAAGTTGTTATTTATTTGTATTGCTGCTACGTCGAGATCCATGGGACCATCAAGAACACTAAAGTTAATAGAGAATAATTATGTATATATTGCACCCCCGATCCGCGCGACCTTGTATGGTCTTGGGTTGACTATATAAAATGTATGTACAAAGTGAACGAATAAATAATAATAATCCTAATCCTAATCCTAATCCTTGTGTCGTCTGCCCAGGCCTTAGTTTTCAACCGATTTTCGTGGTTCTTTTTTTGTTCAACGCGGAAAGCTATCTAGTTGTGCACTACGTCGCCGGAATTGTGAATTTTGCCTTTTAAGGGTTGGAAAGGGGGGTAATGCTTAAAAAACGTGCGTCTTCGGGTATAATCTTGTGAATTCTGCCCAGGCCTCAATTTTCAACCGATTTTCGTGTTTCTTTATTTGTTTGACTCAGAAAATTTCCAAATTGCACACTATTTCACCAGAGTATCAAAATTAGCTTGGAGAGTGGGGGGATAATGTTTTTAAAATATCCGATTTTTCAATATTTCAGTTCCTTTACTGCTTACTAATATTGAACCCCAGCTTTGAAATTACGAGAAATTCTCAATTTTACCTCCGACTTTTCATGAATTATTATCTGTGCCACCATCGAAGTAATAATGGAGCTACCACGGTGCCAGAAACCGCTTATTTCGTGGTCTTTTGTTTGTTTCATCTTGAATACGGATGTGAACAGACTACCTAAACAGTTTAACGTTACGACGTAAAACCACTTTGGTGCCAGACTGGCACCACTGGTGGTGCGGGGGAGACTCGAATTCGCATGTTTAGTCTCGAATATCATAGATTTTAAAATGATCTTCAAACTCGAGGCTCCCATGCCGCTAGAAATGTTATGGTGGATAATGGTGAGGGAGGGAAGGGAGTCCAATATTTGTTGCCTAAATCACTAAATAAATTACATCGAGTGAAACAGTTTTTTCGCTTACCTACTGGTTTAAATTGATCTAATGCTTTTCCAATGGGACGTCCCCTGGAATGCACGCATTACTAAACAATATGTTTTAGACTTGGGCGTGGAGATGAGCATCATTTAGAAACTATCGATAATCACCATCAAATACCCTATCGAGGTTAACCATCGATTGTTGAAAACTATCGATACTAAACTACCGATGGTTTTCGATAGTATCAATACTTCTTCGATCAAAACTAAATATCTTTGTAAAGCAATAAAAATATTGAATAGAATTTAAATAGATTAGGGACCCTAGGATATAAAAATTTTAGTATAATAAGCCGCTATTTTAGGAATTGTGCACTGGTGAAAATTTCTTTTGCATTTTTCTCAAGACAGTGCTTTAAGGTATCGATATCTTGCAATGGAGTTTTGGAGTAATAGATTATAAACACAAGTCACACTGCAATATAAAAACGGAATGATAAATACCATCAACTGTTGATAGTATTTGAACCGTTTACCAGGCTCGTTTGCTGAATACAGTCGGAGAGGTTCAATTTCAGATAAGTGAAGGAAATTAGGGATAAATTAATATTGCATCAATTCTGAACGCATCCTAAGTCAAATCAACCTGTTGTATCCATCGTATTTTCCATTCCCCTTATTATGCAGTTGAACTTCCCAGACCATGAAGCAGTAATACATGGCCGGTGCCGTGCAGCTCAACTTATATCACCTTGTTCTCTCTGGAGAGGACTCTCGAGTGATCAACTCTTGTGTGCCGACACGAATTAAAAGCAAACATCCGGAAAATCTGTTCCTATATTCCTGTATTGATATTCTGATGCGATGCGAGGTTTCCCAATCAAAATATCGCCAGTAATCACAACCGTGGTTATTGGCAACTTGTAGTTGGTACAGGAAGGGATAAGCTAGACAGAAAACGCTGGTAATCTAGTCATTTTCCTTCCATGTTTGTGTTCCATCTCGACCACTAACAACATCGTCTTGCGCCTTCGGGTCTGTTTACCTTGAATTTGCCGCATCCCACCCTTTTAAGAGAAACGTGAGACAACCAAGATATTCCTCAAACTTGGCAACTGAGACGCCTTAAGGGAAGGTTTTCTGCTTCACGAAAAGGCTAACTCTGGACTTTCTACAACACCAGAAAACCATCAACTCGAAACTACCAATCGGTAATAATGATATAGGTATTATCTTCATTGATGAATAACACGACGTACGCGAGATCATATCAACGAGTAATCACAGGCTGTCCAGCGATTCCCCGAAAACAAAAGCCAGAGTTTCCCGAGGTTTCCAGGGTTAACATTCGACTTTTTCCGAGGTTATAAATTAATGAACTGAAAAACAAAGGATCATGGATATGTCCATTGCTGTAGGTGTAATTTGAAAATTGGAATAACGAAATAAAATACACACAAGATATTTTATGAATAATTCATTACCATAATGTAGGTTGATACTTCTTTATTTCAATTTTTGAGTATTCTAGAAAACTTTGCTTCATATCAACCGACATGTAGGAACTATGATTTTGTTTACTGGTATCGCGTTGCATTTCCTGTGGCAAAAAAAAAATGTCGCGAAAAATTCCTTGATCCCCATCCAAAAGACATTCATGTCAATATAAATCAATTTGATCAAAATTTCTCAAATTCGGGTTTTCAAGGACATTTTGAAAAGAAAAAGCTCTAGGTCTGCCAAGTGGGAGTGACAAATAGCTTCCTCGTATCAATAAACCAATGCATAGTAGCTAATCTCAGAACATCTGAACCTCAATCCGTACAAACCCTGAAAATATCATCAAATTCAAATGGAAAATGTATAAATTATGGCTGTTACATGGATTTAGGGCAGGCGCTCTCTCAAAGTCAATAAACAGGAGATGCAGGTTGGCCTGGAACTCTATGTTGTACATAAATGAGACGGAGGGATTTCATTTGGTGTGTACAGGAGTGACTCTAATGAATTAGCATGTTCTTTCCTAAGACGTGAGTGTGGCATCTTCAATTCTGTTCAGGATCACCCGAAAGAAAACATTGCTGGGAATTTATAATCATCAGTCAACAAAATTCATGTATCATACTACACTCATAATATATCATAAATACAAGTAGAAAGTCATGTTTTGTGAATTTCAGAAATCTGTATCACAGTTCGTGTGTATGTTGTTTCAGGTGAAAGTGATGCTCAAAGTGTCTCAAGGGACGGGTGACAACTCCTTGTTGAATGTGGACTCCAGAAGGCGCCAGGTGACTTTGTTCGACCCAGCAGCCTGTGGTGCCGGCACACCGGCGCCAGAAGATCGTCGCCTGGGGGTTCTCGCTCCTAAGATGTTCGCCTTCGACGCCATATTCACCGATAACGAGCCCAAGGTAGTTATAATTACATCGTTGCTTGTACTTTTTCATCGGAAGTGGTGAAGGTATCTAGATATGGTTTGTAGTCACAGGTTGGCGTGTACTAAGGTTGTAGAGTAAGCCAAACAGGTCTGCCATACCGTAAAAGTCAATTCTACAATTAATTGGCAAAAAAAAGATTTTGACTTTATATTATTAAATTGGTCACAAATGTCTTAATTTGCTGAGTAAATTCAATTTCATAGGAAAGAGCATTGAATTTCCCGTCGGTTAGATGCCTTACTTTTTCTTCGAGTCTAAGTTTGAGACATGAAAAAGCCCTCAGAAAAGAAAGTTTTTCCTAATTTGGGGAACCTCGAGTTTTTCCAATCAGAAAAACACACTTCGGTTGGAGTTTGGAGACCGATTTAGTAACGTAAAATCAAAACTACGAGAAAAAATCTTAAAATTAAAAAAAAAACATATTGTTTAGTAATGCATGCATTCCAGGGGACGTCCCATTGGATAAGTATTGGATCAGTTTAACCAGTTGGTAAGCAATAAAACTGTTTCACTTTCATTTCATCTTAACATTTCTAGCGGCATGCGAGCCTCGAATCTGAGGAGCATTTTAAAATCCATGATCTACGATACCCAACATGCGAATTCGAGTTCACCCCCCCCCCCCCCCCCCCATCGCCACCACCACCAATGGTACCAGTCTGGCACCAAAGCGGAAATACGTCGTAACATTGAACTTTCATCTGTTAGTTTTAGTAGGCAGTCCGTTGAAGTTCACATCCGTATTCAAGGTGAAACAAAAAAAAAACCACGAAATATGCGGTTTATGGTGTCCTGGCACCATGGTGGCACCACTATTAGTTCCATGGCGGTACAGAGAAGAATTCATGAAAATCCGGAGGTATAATGAGAATTCAAAGCTTGGGTACAATTAGTAAGCAGTCAAGGAACCGAAATATTGAAAAATCGGATATTTTGTGAATATTATCCTCCCACTCACCCCCTTCCCTTGCGAATTTTGGTATTCTGGTAAAATCAAGTACAACTCGGAAGTTATTTGAGTCAAACAAAAAAAGAAACACGCAAATCGGTTGGAAATTGAGGCCTGGGCAGTGTTTACAAGATCATACCCGCAAACGCACGTTTTTTAAGCATTAACCCGCCCTTTCCCCCCCTTAAAAAGCAAAATTCAAAATTCCGGCCCCGTAGTGCACAACTAGATAGTATTCCGCGTCGAACAAAAAAAGAACCACGAAAATCGGTTGAGAACTAAGGACTGTGCAGACGACACAAGATTATGCCCAAAAACGCACGTTTTTCGAGCATTAACCCCCCCTTTCCCCCTCTTAAAAGGCAAAATTCGAAATTCCGTCGACGTAGTGCACAACTAGATAGTTTTCCGCGACGAACAAAAAAAGAACCACGAAAATCGGTTGAGAACTAAGGCCTGGGCAGAGTACACAAGATTTGTTACATACACACACACATACACACACACATACACACACACACACACATACACACACACACACACACACACACACAGACATACACCTATGGTTTTTTTCGCGGATTTGGATTCAGAATGGTCTAAAACGGATTACTGTGTGGTTATTTTTTTTTCTGTTGAGTGTTGTCCAACTTCACCCCAGATCGATCGCATAAGGACGCCCAAGTCTTACTGTGGGACGTCCTAAAAACTCGGATAAACGGGGTTTTAAAAAAGTTGTAGAATTGACTCTTGCAGTATGGCAGACCTGTTTGGCTTACACCCTGTATACCACTTGTATACCAAGTGCTTCAGGAAATAGATCCATAAATGAAGCCCTGATTGCGTCCAAGATTAAAACCCTTTGGCATAAGGGTGATTCTCAGAAAAAGCTCAATCTTCCAGGCTCAAACTTTGAGTAAGTGAACCGTCTCCAAAAAATTCAAAAAAATTCATGAAGTTTCCTGGGAACGTTAAGAAGAATTTGTAATGCAAGACAGAGCTCAATTCACAGTTTTTAGTCTCAAATTTAAATTTTGAAAATTTATAGTGTGGCGGTAATGAGAACTTGATTTTTTTTAAGTCGTTGGTATTGAGAATATCGTATTAGTTTCACAATTCTGTTTAAAAAAATTCATTAAGTTTCCTGGGAACTTAAAGAAGAATTTGTAACGCAAGATAGAGCTGAATTCACAGTTTTTAGTATTAAATTTCAATTTTGAAAATTTTTAGTGCGGCGGTAATGAGAACTAATTTTTTTTAAGTGATGGTAACGAGAAGCGCAGTTGGTATTGAGAATATCTTATTAGTTTCACAATTCTGTTTCTACCTTTCAAGCAATGAGCTTGTCCAGTTGGTTGGATAAGATGATTATATTGAAAAATCTCTATTTCTCTTTTCTACAGATAGATAGGGAGGGAATAAATAAACTAAAATCAATGAAAATCAGAATAGTATCAATGTATTCCAAGTAAGTAAAGAACTGTAAAAAAACTGAAACACTCAGTCAAATGATATTCAAAAAACTCTTATCAGTCTACAACATAATGTATATATCAATCTTCAACTCTTTATATTAATTAACTTGACAATTTTGTTAATATTCGTCACATAACTAACTTAATTACATCACAGATTTGTTTCATTAACATAGTAAGTAGGATAGTAAGTAGGCAAATATTTTTTAAGAAACTCTTGACCATACTCTCTTCTCTGCGCCTTCGACCAGCCTCCCTTTTTTGTTCATACAAAAATTGTATGAAAATTATTGTTCCGCTGTGTAAAGTGTAGGGTGAGTCATCTCTGAGGGTTACCTAAGGGAACGATAGTAATTTTTTTTATTCTAAGGGCTTAGGGCAATATGAAGACAACAATATCAGAATTCAAATACCTAAAATCATTTTTAAACATTGTGTAATTACCTACCTAAATTGAGAAGGTATCAAAGATCAAAGATCTAACTAACTAACTAGGTACTTCTATATTGTACGCTACTAAATTCAGAGCAACAAAAATCTCCCTAAAAATCGAAAAATACCGCACTTCACACTAATTTTTCTAATATTTCTCCTCTAAAACGTGATTTTACGGGCCGGGGACCGCGTCCCATCGACGATTATACGTCAAAAATTGCGTGGGGAAGACTCGCCATAGACCAGTGAACTCAAAAACCTCGAATAACGCTAATTTTTACCCTCATTTTCGTCTATAACTTCCCAGGATGTTAACCTATCGGAATGCCCAGGTAATATGCACAACTAGACTTCAAATGGAGCATCTGTACGAAATTTCTGATTTTTTCGAGCAAATCTAGACCCCAAAATGGCGAGGACGGGGTACGGCGAATGGACATTTTTTCAACTTTGCATTTTTGAAATCTACTCATCATGAAACGTGTGAATACAAAGTTCGAGCGAAATCGTTTATTATTTTAAGAATTATTAAACCAATAGAACTAGGCTTGCATAAGGTGATTATCTCATTACCGCGGCCATATCATCATTACCACCGAACAAACATAGAATGGTGGTAATGAAAGGTATGGATGTGCGGTAATGAGAATTTGAGGTTAGAGAGCTTGTCATTGCTTATCCTTAATAATTACAGTTTTCACTCAACGCCATTTTTCGTAGGCAAGAACGATTGAAGAAGCACATGTGATTCAAAAAAATTAATTGGAAACATATCAGCAGATCCATAAAAGGGTGGTAATGACAGGAATAAAAATACGAACCTGCCGCGTGGCCTTCTTTTTCACCGTCCTCCAAGTAACTGCGTGGGCGCGCGGGGGGGTATGGTTTCCCGGGTTCGTGAAGTGCTGCCACCACTGTCCATGGCAACAGTTGAGCGAAATTCCCTCTTTTGAGATCAGAGAGGGGTAATTTTGATATCGGCGCGGTAATGATACTTTTTTCGGATACACAGTTCATTATCACTTGTTGAACCCCCAAGTAAACTTAAAAATAGAAAAAAGCTGTTTCTGTGGAGATTTGTTGGTAGGCTTCCAATTTCACTGAATCTTTTCAACATAAGGACATTTCCCAAGGCTTGGGAGAGAACTTTCATCAGTAAAACAAAATAGTTACAGGCGGTGGTAATGAGAATTGAGTCTTTCAAGACGCAAAAAAATGCATCCATACCGCAAAAATAAATAGTTTTTTCAGCGAGAAGCGCAGGGAGTGGTGAGATGAACACAAGGGGAAAGAAAAAAGCAACCACAGGACTAGTTTGTATGGAGAAAACCTCGAGATACACTAGGCTTGAGCTTTCTGTGAGAATCACCCATAAATCAATTTGAATTTTCGGCAAACTTTTGGCATCTCAACTTGAACTTTTGTCAAATCCATCACGTTTCGACAACTACTGGAGTCCTTGTCCACCTTTATTCCTTCTACAATGTTGAATAAAGTGTTTTCTCTTTGTCTCTCTCTCAAAAATAAATTTAAAAAACTATTCTGCTTTTGGAGTTTAAAAAATGGAGTACTTGGGTTTTCAAAGGCGCTGAATCCGATTTTGAGTTCAGAAACAATAAATCCCGACCCACAATAATTGCCCATGATGATCTTTAACCCTGTAATTCTGAATTTGAAAAAAAAAAAGTTATTAGAACAAAGACGTATTATTAGAGGCCCACAATATTTTAAAATAGTTAAAATTAGTTAAAACCTCTGTGTTAAAACTCAATTTGTGACTGTTCAAAAAAAAATTTAATGAAATGGCAATTTAAAATTTTTTAACCCTAATTGGATCATGGTATCATTAGTATCACCGAAAACATTTCAGGAACTCCACAGATATCGCAAAATGTCACCAGAGTAACATAAATTAAATTGTAATTTTTAATTTAAACAGCAGAATTTTTGTGCGCTATTAGAGTTATGAAAAAAATTTCAAAATTTTTGTCATAACAATATGTTTTAATTTCTAACAATGTACAAAAAACGGTTCAGAAAATTCAGCTCTGTCCATTAATTTTTAAATTGCAATTTAAATCTAGTTAATCTGGTAACTTTGGAACAGTTGTGAATTCTCAAGAAGTTTTTGGTGACACTAGTGACACTATGGTCCAATTAGGGTTAATTGACTTTTGCTTACAATTCATTTTGATGAAGGAAAAGGAGTGGAGATTGAGATGTCGAGAGTTGGCCGGCCTGTAACTCTCGAAACGATGTAAGTGAGGGACAGAGTAGAACTTACCAGCCCGAAACTGTTAAAAGATGTTGGTTTGGTTAGATGGCTCACCAGGCTTCTAACCGGCATGAAGTGAGGTAACCCGTGTATTTATCAAGACACAGATGCCCAATATTAAAGTGACCCATATTATACCACTTTTTCATAATTTACTATTACATAGTTTAATTTCTCACGCGAAATGGAGGAGTGTTCAAAACTGGCAAATTTCCTTTTTTACGCGTTTCTCCCTTCCCCCATGTCACCCACTTCCAGTCATTTTTAACGCATCATATTGCACATTTTGGTAAAGCTGTAATTATAATTTGGTCGAATGAAAAAGAGTCAATAAAATTCCTTATTCCAGAGCCGTAACTCTGTGGCGACTGCAATACTACAGTCACAGAGTCTTAAGATTATATTAAGCTTTTACGAATAAATTCCAACTACCACGTCCATACGATTCCTGTTGTACAGTGTTTGGAAATGAATATTTATCATATGCTTTTGAAGATTCGCGTTTCTTGGGTTATCATCATTTTTCACTTTGACGTGATCCTTAATGATCAAGTTAAAACTTGCAGCAACACTGTGCTTCTCACAACCTTTTTTTTTAAGATCACAGCAAATTTCAAGTAGCCTAGGGCTTCCACGTCGGTCTGGAAAGACCCTCATTTCCAAGTGAGATTCGCAATGTGCATTCACCTTGATATTCGTCTTGTTAACTAGTTCAAAGAAAATCTCATTGTTATGCGGGATAGGGTTCACCGACAGCCCCACTATTTCGGTGAAATCCGCCGCAACCCTTAGATTCGTTCCTGCAGAGATCTATTGAAATCTCAAGATTCCTGGAGGTCTTGAGCCCTGGGGATCAAAACTTCATCCGCCTGATGGGTATTCTGAAGGGCCCCACCTTGAACCGCTCCTGATTCCTGGATTCTGATGAGCTTCAGGATGGGTTGAAGCTGACTTAATTGCTCCGAGAGGAATGCATCGTTTGAGAAACGGGATAACTTCAATGCGTGTGTCATCCACCTGACGAGTGTTTGATTACAACTTCGTTGCAGTTGACAGAGATTTAATTAAATTTTATTAGAATAAGCGAGTTTCCGATGATGATACATCGGACGGAGGATTACAGGTGCCACGTTGATAACAAGTAACTTATCAAAAAAGCCACCAATTTTTCCTAAACATTTCTGGAATAATAAATAATTTCTGGAAAATGTAAATTATTTGTTTTATTTATTTATTTATTTATGTAAATTATTTATTATGGAATAATAAATAATTTCTGAAAAATGTAAATTTCCGTACCACCGAAACGCGACTTTTTATTGCTACTCATTTGCTGATTATCATTCATTGCTACTCATATACGAACCACATAATATGTGATAATACGTAATGATACGTAATGATAATACGTGTGATAATACGATAAATACACATAAGATATTATCTACATACGAAGGACCCAAATTCCAACACCTTGAGGGAATTTTTCCATATATTTCGAACTGTATTCGTTATTTTCGAATAAAATGAGATCATAATTAGCTCAAATTGTTAATCAACATCTCATCTGCGAAATGCACTTGTAAAATGTTCAAAACTAATAGGGTTCCTAATTGTAATACTTAAATTTCAAAAGTGTATTTTTGCTCCTAATTTCGGTACCTTCAAAAAGGGACGTTTCTAGTACCACATTCAACATCCGACGAAAAAAAAAAAACTTCCAAAATCATCGAAAATGATCAAACATTCTTTATTAGATGAGTACTAAAGCGATAAATTTCCGAGCGATAAATAAGATGTTTACATTTTTGCATGCGCGGAGACTACTATCAGTGCGGCGAGGGGGGGGGGGGCTGTTTTCATTAGGGACCTCCAGCCCGCGAAATCCCTGAAAATTTCATCAAAATGACAAAATTTCTTTGTATAGTTTTGCCCGTTACATTTATTAATATGACAGGTATACGACACACAAACCAAAACTGAAGTTTCCCACACAAATTCAGTTCAGTTCTGACAATTGATCAGTTTTATCACAGTTCAGCAGTATAGGAGAGCAGCTCATTTAAACTGAGAAGGTATCAGACACAAGCTATCGCTGGAAGGACCCATTCATTACCTACGTTCAGTTGATTACGCTATTTTTCCGCTCGATGCTGCATTTGATGTATTTTGATGGTGTGTCTGGGCAGAAATTCTACTCCAGGCTGTTCTTTAAGGTGGTCGCAGTCAGTTAATAAACGGGTTTCCCCCTTTTCTCTGGCAATTGTTGGTCGATTTAGGTGATTCCTGTGGCAATCTTCTAGTTTTTCAATTCTCTAAGTAGATGCACTAATTAATTTCAAAAATCCTTGAAATTTTCAAATTTTTACCTTTTTGTTACTTTTGGAATTAAAAAAGTGCATGGATGTGGGGATTTTTAAAATAAGAAGAATGCTACAAGAAACATGAAAATTGAATGATCTCGACGTCAGAATTCAAGAAGAGCTGCGACCACCGAGCACTTGAAACTGATCGATCCTTAAACGAACAAAAACTGTCTTGCAACTAGTGGGAGAAGCGCAGACGAGGTGGTTGGCTAAACCGCGCCTTTGTTTCCAAGCAGTTTTCACAACACAAAACTGTTGCAGGGTTTTCAAACAAAGCGCCCTCCGCTTAGACAAAAGCTATATCCAGTCCGCCCCATTGTCTTACGGACACAGATCCAGCCTGGTGGTTTTCACTCTTTTCCTCATCGGATCGGAAAGATCCCCTTTTCATGGAACCAAGTTTTAATATCACCCCATTCTTCTCGTGGCCCCCTCTTGATTCGAGAATCCATCTCCGAATATGCCTTAATTGAACAGGAGTCTCGTTCAAAGGAGAACAAATGAGTTTCCAACTTTCATTATGAATATTCATAGGAAGCAAGTACAAAGGCTAGTATCTAAAAAAAAAAGCAGCATCTAAAAATACTATCAACCATATTATGAGCCTGTACCTGGCAAGCCTAGGAATATTGGTTCATTTTGTGCGTTACAAAACCGATAAAAAGCTAATTCTACTAATCCATCAAATAAGGCAAGCCCATACCCACTAACAAAAATTTAAATTCTTCGTTTCTTCATACTTAGAAGTGGAAATGAAAGTAAAGTATTGCTATTTGAAGAACCCCGATTTAATCACCATCTGATCATTTTCTCTACATTTTAGTCATTTCGTTAAAAATGTAGACAAGTCTGCATGACTTCTCAAATCTACGGCCTTTCAATTTTAGGTTTATCATTTTCAATAATGAACGCTTGGAGTCGAGCAAGGAACAAAATTGTAACCCCTCAGAAATTTTATGGTTTACCTTTTAACCCTTAACGCGCCAGGTGCTTCCAAATCCTCCCTCGCGCCAGGTGAGTATGGTATACTCACCCATCACGATTTCCTTAATTTCAAGCGTTTAAACCTCTTTTCACGCCTCGTTTTTTTATCGTTTGACTAACATTCAATAAATTGTATAGGGGCATAAATAAAAACGCAAAACCAGCATATAGCAGCCTATAGCATACTCTACTTGTTTGTAACTTGTAACTCACTATTTTCGTGGAAATAGACAACGTTCTACTCTACTCCGTTTTCATTCACCATTGCTGAAGTAGGAATAAAAAATATCTTTGCGAAAAAAATATTGAAGAATTTACAGCATTGGCTAATTTTTGTAAACTCAAAGAGAAGACTAGTGTTATTTCTAACTGCAAGACTAGAAAACGAAAAAAAAAAAAAAAAAAAAAATTCTCGAATAAAGAGTTATTTTTTATCAGTTTCGAAAGTTGCTGTACCTAGTACCTACCAGTCTTTATAACGTACAGTTTATAGGGAGTTATCTTGTTCCCTGTAAACAATTTATACATGTTTTTCGAGAACACTGAAGACAAATAGGATTATTGCATTGTTTATACGTGTAATTGGTGTTTGGGCGCTTTTGGTAGGGACACAGTGAACAATATGTTTTCTTCTTGAGGTCTTTTCTAAGGTTCCCCTATAATTTTACATGACTCTTGGGTGCCACGTGAGTATGCCATACTCACTTTTTATACACCGCTCAGGTGCCAGGTGAGTGTGGCATACTCATTATGTTTCAGAAAAATGATACTTAAGGTGCGCAGGGACCATGCAGGGGGTTGGCTCCAGCGGCAGTTGACGCAGTACTAATCCCCCCCAATTTACGTTGGGTCCTCAATCCCGACTGTGGCGCAGGGCCGCCACCACAGCAGATCAAAAATCCTTAGTGAGTGTGACATACTCACCTGGCGCGTTAAGGGTTAAGATACGTACCGTAGAATCCGAAAGTCGAATAAAAAATAATTGTCCGTCAGTCCGCTAAACTCCGCACGGAGTACGCGGTACTTAGCCCCATAGTTCCCATAGACCGATTTTAATAAAAAATTTGCTCCCGAGTCTACTAAGATAGCGGAAGCTATGTTTTCACTTTTCAAGGTTGAAAAAATTCTCTAAAATCAAAAAATTCACTCGCGTTTTACGTTTTAGGCCTTCCTGAACAATTTTGGTTCCGTGTCTGTCTATCTGTCATAAAATCCTTGTAACGGGCAAAACTATAAGGAGTTATAGTCCTATTACGATGAAATTTTCAGACATTATGCGGATTGGGGTGTGAATGGTCCCCTATGAAAATCATCTCTCCCGGACTGATAGTAGTCAGCGCGCTTGCGCAAACGTGAATTTCCTTGCCACAGCCATAATTTCTACATTTCCCATAGATTTCGATGAAATTTGCAGACATTCGGATTGGAGTCTAGATGATCCCCTATGAAAACCATCACGTCCGGACTGATAGTAGTGAATTTCCTTGTAACAGTCATAACGTCTACATTTCCCATCCGAATTCGGGGAAATCTTCAGAGATTGTGCGGGTTGACGTGTAGATGGTCCCTATTAGGGTAGTGGGAGGTACTTAGAGATTGTTGATTTGAGATGAACTGCATATCATCTATACTAATCGGGTTGAGGATACGAGGAAGCTATGTGCCACACCCACTTGGCAGACGTTTTTCTTCTTACACCTGATTGGGTCTGCCCTTCACTTTTCTCGATAAATGTAGATACCAGTTCCACTTTGTTGCCTCCTTTCGAATGTTTTTTCCCTTTATATTATGACATTATTACCATAATTATATTTTGTTTATCTGCATTAGAATATAATATAATATACAGGGTGTCCCAAAATTAGCAATACTTCAGGAATCGATTCTATATGTGGGCGCGCGGGAAGACCTAACATATAACTAATTTGGAACAACTTTTCCCTTGTAACTTTTTTAAACTTCGCTTAAAATTCAAATGTTTTCGGATAACGTGTTTTGGATGGTCAAGAGTCGCACTCACACGAGAAATTCGGTAACATCACGTAGTTTCCCTTCAACCTTCCCCTCCCATTTTAATGGTCTGTTACTTCAGTCATTATTCTCCTCGGAGTTCATCCTGGCCGCAGGTAAATTGGTTTAGTTACTTCCTACCCTTCGACCTTTCCATTCTACTACACCCCTGAATTCAGAAACCCTTTTCTCTATTAAAAACAAGAAAAAACGGAGGAATTATGGAGAAAGATCTGAACAACCTTATTTTTCGCATAATGTCCTCCCCTTTCCCATTTTGCACGCCATCTCCGAGTAAATATCGTCTTGTTGAACGCCCGAAACCTCCGACATTCTTCCGTTTCTTTACCCTTCTAAAATATTCCTAATTTTTGGAAGGGAACGTTGCCTGCTTGCCTCTATTGCCTCATTTGAATAATTAACCTCATCTTCACTCCTCGTTATATTCTCTTCCGGTTTTAATGAAATTTTCTCTGGGGAGTTCAGTTAAAGTGATAATTATAATACATAGCGTCTTTTTCGCCACATTTCATTCAACACCTTGGGAAAGAAGAAAATTTCAATGCGGTTTGAACTGAAATTAAAATTAACATGGTTTAACGAGAATAATTAATTTACTTGAAAGATTGGATGTGTAAACGAATATTTCCAGTTACCGCAGTTATTTGGATCGAGGTAACTTCGGCCATTTTGTATTCAGGATTGTGGCCGAAACCTAGTACCTATTGTATTAGGAGGTTATGGATCCTAGCAGTGTAGGCCCTCAATTATATGGGATATCTGTGGTTGTGAATAACATGATATGTCTGTATCAAGTGACCACATTCCCAAAGAATGTCATGTTCTAACATTCTATGTCCGACTGAAGCAACTATTCTCAAAATTTATGTTAGGCTATAAGAGGTTAATTCATTCCGCATTGGTTTTGAATTCAAGAAAGTACCTAGGTCTTTTGGTGGTGAGAGATTGCCAATATCAAGTCAAAGCAAAACGAAATTACAGTATCAATGTAATACTTTATTATACTACAGTAATAATATTACTGTATTATTATTATTATTATTATCATTGATTATTATTAGTATTATTGATATTATCAATCCATAAAAAAATGCAGTAGCTAGAATCTACAGGAATATACAAATTGTCCAGCTGACTGCCTGGACTCTCATTTTCAACTTAAAATCTAATTTTACAAACGCTACTTTTTTCTGATTCTGGGAGGGGGAAACTAAACTTCTCTCTTATAGGTAGCTGCCTGTCTCCGCCAGGAAAGACACAGGTTCTGGTAATTTCATAGACCCCATGATCTCAACCAAAACACTTGAGTTGCACAACACCCAGCCTGTAATACGGGAAATCGAGATAACTTTTATTACATTAACTTTATCGTATCGAATTAGCTCTAGAAATGATCTCAGCTTTTGTCAAAAAGCTTGCAACAATCCACTTGCTACAGAGAATTCAAAATAGGGTGTGCGCCTGGGTAGGAAAAACTGTTTATTGTTATTTTTAATCTAAGGTAGACCTCATTCTGAGAATATTGGTATCAACCGTGACCTTCTAGCGTGTGTAAATCTTTTCCTATGAATTTTTAAAGTTTCGACCGTTCATGACGTCACAGTGAGCTGGGGTGTCCCGCCCAGGCGAGAGGGACACTTCATAAACGGGACACACTTTGAAAAATCATAGAAACAGATCTACTCACGCTAGAAGGTCGCGGTTGGTGCCAAAACTCTCAGGATGTAGTCTACTTTCGATTAAAAATCTAAAAAAGATAAAGGCGCACCCCCCATTGTACAAAAGTGTCGGACCTTCAAGCCTAGTTGGATTATTTCTATAATCTTCTCCACCACTGGTGGATTTTGCAATTAACACACTGCATAGAAGCGCATGAAGGTGTGTAGTCCAATTTATGTAAAATCTCATGTACTTACTCTCAGACTCAAACCCAGTCATAATCAAACGCTCTATGAGCAAATTGTTCTTGTACAGTTTCCAAAATATACCTAGTGGAAATGCTCTCGTAATTTAGTCATGTGGAATTTGTGTCCAAAATTTTTCCCCGTTCCCAAAGACTTGTCTATACTCCCGAAAGTCCAGCAATGCGAAATACAGCAACCATCTCTGCTTTGTCCTGAAATGTAGGTGGAAAGTAAAATGATAGAAAGTTCGTCTCAATTGCCGACAGCAGGAAGTAACAATCCTTCATCCATTATACCCAAAAGTGTAATACTTAGCCTCTATATTCGTGGAGACGAGTACAGCATGATAATGAACTCTCAACGTCTTCAAAACATACCCTGTGGATGCAGTATGTTGGTCAGATATACTGAGAATAGAAAAAAAACCTAATACCTATGGGTACTCTGGGTGACTAGAAAAGTATTTTATTTGTTGAGGTTTTTTTAATTTTTATAATCAAGGTGTTCATTGTATCATTTTAACAAATTGTGCTGTGCCACATCCACAAGGCTGACTACTCTCTCATAAATTACTGATATTTCAATTCTCTTTACGGTTGCTTTAAAGATTTCTTTGAAATTTCTCACATTAACTCACATTTTTCAAGAATGAACTTTTTTTAACACTCTCTGACACAGGCTGCCCGTTCCAACAACACCAAGGGGGATAATGGTTAGGTAGATTTTCAAGGATTTCAAGGATTTTCAGAGAATCTTGTCACCTGTGAACTTCCATGCTTTCTATCAAGTTAAGCAGAATTGAATTTGTACCTACATTGTTCCCAGACCAGAAGAAATTCCTGTAAAAAGGGAATGAGAACTAAGGAAAATTGCAGTTTAGAATACAATCATTGGTAAAATTTGCAGCGTTTGAGGTCGAGAACTTTATTTGATCGAATATCAGGTAAATGGAGGAAGCGCCCTGGGCACGCCTATTCTCGTTCAAATGGACGGAGAAGTATGCTCCTATCCCCGAAATTTTCACTTAACAACTTGTTTTAACTTAAAATAAAAACTAGGAGTAGGAACTTGAGGGTATTAATGCTCATGAACAACCAGGTATGTGAGGCGAGAACGTACCTATGACAAGATTGATAACGCGTTTGTTAACCCTGAATGGAATTAATTCAGCTAAATTAATTGAGCGGCGCATGCTCAATGCGTGCTGATGGAATCGTCTTTAAATTAATATACCTCACTTTGATTTTTAAAGACGCTCAAATCTCAACTTGTATTATACTAATACTAGTATTGATACTAACATCAATAATTGAATAACGAATTAGTATTGATAATTGATAATATATTAAGACGATAATTGATGTTTCATAGTTGATGCTAAAAAAAGTCACCTTTGTGACAACTTGAGTGCTTGATTTATATTATTTTGTATGCTTTTTTCATTCCAGAGTGAACTGTGTGCTACAGCTCTCACGGATGTTATTCACGCAGTGATCAATGGCACTGATGGCTGCATCTTCTCTTTCGGTCATTCAAAATTAGGTAAGCCATGGCATTGTTTGATCAATTACGTTGGGTTCGCCCCGTTTCATGTTTTTGTTTTCAAGAATTAATACTGAGGGGATACACATGGAAAGTACTAAAAGTACTTCTGTTTCCTTTTGTAAAATAACAAAATTTTGAGGGTTGTGAAAAGAATTTTGCGATCTAGTACAAACTTTTTTTTAAGTCATAAAAAGCAGTCAAATTCAAATTTGATGTTTAATCCGATAAGTACTTGAAGAGCAGCAGTTTCTCAGCTGAACAACAATCCAAACTTGGCTGATACATTCAGGCTAGAGTAACGGAAATCTGAACTTGAGGAAGGTGGTTTGCAGAGAGAACGTGAGAGTTCTTAGTCCCTCAGGGGGGCTCAGTTTGGAAGGATGCGGCAGCCGAGGTAGTTATAAAACAAGGTATCCAACACTGTAGTCTGCCACGAACTGGAAGAAAACCATCCAACTGGAAGTAGCTTAGTTTATCAAACAGCTCTGCCTCCGCGTACTGCGGCTTAGGCACTTGATACGCCCTCCTTCGTCCCGCATCCCGTTGTTTTAATCACCTTAACGAATACTGGAGCCCTTAATCCCCGCCATAATGTATCACTTTTCCCTCTTGTAATACTCTTGATTAAGCCCGATATTCTGAATTTGTAATTATCCAGCTTCACTTTTCTTAGGCGAACTCAAACTTACAGAGTTTCACGGAGGAAACGTGTAGGTCGAAATGATCGAAAACGAGCTGTCCAAACTAAAACTGGATAGGTAAGCCCAACTGATTGGAGGGACGTGCCCAACAATCCCATTAAAGACGAGAAAGTTATACAATCATGTTAATGATAATAATAAAAAGAACCAATTGTGTTAATAATGAATTATTACTAATAATTTATGTCAATGAAGTCTAATTTCGTGAAAATGTAGTTGAGAACAATTTCAACATAAATGATCCGATCAATTTTCGCAAGGATTTTGGACAAACTTCTGTTTTCACAGAAGACTAGTCTCGAACTTTTTGGGTGAAAACATGATTTTTAGATTGTTTACACTCATTCCCCTAAAGTGCTCAGATGATTTTAATGATTTCTTCTTGCAGTTGTCACAAACCAACAATTTTCAACGACTGCAGAAACATTATTGGAGGCCTGGATGTTGTGGTAATAATTAATAATTAAAATATTGTGGATACTTTCATCTGTTGAGATAGTCAATAGAAAGTACCACAATATTTGGGGTTTTCTGGTGAAGAAGGTCCTTTCATTACATAACTGGTTGCTATCCAAGTTGTCATAAACCTTTCTTTAACCACTCGTTTTAATCTCCTTCACCGCCTAGGTCAAATACTAAGACCAATATAATTGTTAAAAGGTGATAACTTGAAAGAAAGGCGTTCAACTAATGAAAGTATAATCAAATTACCAAGAGAATAAAATAATATAAAGCGGAATATGTAAAACATTGTCTATTTCCACGAAAAGTGAGTTCCAATGAAATCGATTTCGACGGTTAGGTCATCATCGACTATTAAAAAAAAAGTAGGTTCCTACAGAGGTTACATCACAGAAAGCTTATAGTCACAGGTAAAATTGGAAATCGAATTCCATTGGTCGAGAAAGGGATGAGCAAACCCAACCAGACGGAAGCAATTAACCCTTCATTTCCCACTTGTTCAAGAAATTTGTTTTTTCGGATTTAAAAAAAAAAGTTGTATTTTGACAGACCAGGTGACGTAGAACAGCTGGTTTTGATCGATATTTATAAGATTTTTTTAATTCGATGAAAACTGGGAGGTATGTTTTTGGAGATGTGTAGTGAGATTCTAAAAATATTCTTCAAGAAGAGAGGTGGCTATCGTTATTTTCCCAAAAACTTCAGGACCTGGGAAACAAAATAAAATCAACAAGAACTGTATACATAAATTTGAATACGAATATGAACAAAACGGGAAGTATCTTCTTTCGAACTACTAATTTTGGTAGTTTATTTTAAACTAAGAGTACTCAGGTACCTAGTTTACCATGGTTCTATATAATTTTGGCTGGACGCCACCAGGAGCTTATTATTCTCAAAACCAATAAATTTACGGAATAACACTAATAAAAAATTGTTAGCCAAATAAGGCTTCCCCCCTCCTAGTTAATCTTAGTGGGATATTGATGCAGTGGCCCCCACATCCTGAGGTTTCCAATAAAAGGTACACCTCTGCTCCAGAGTTATCCAAAAAGACTCCATTAAAAAATCGAAATTTTCTGCGATTCGTGGTTACTTTCAGCCGAATCTCCTATTTCTTCAACATTGTTTTTCTGAAAGATTGATGAAGAAATTTGAAGAGTAGTTAAACTAAGATACCTGAAAAAAATTCATGAAACTAACCTTCGTTCATGGTAGAGGTGGGTCTTATCAAGATATTATATCAGGAATCTATGTTTATTTCAATTTTTTTATCCAATCGATATTTGAAGTATCAAGTTAGCCATCAAAACATAGGTTTTGACTTGAAAATGGTTGAACAGTGTTGCAAAAAGCTTAAAATTGGACTTCTAAAGAACCTCAGGACATTAAGGTTTTAGAGTGAAAGGTATACTTGAATTTCAGCTCAGATAAGTGAAAGGGTCTGTGAGGATCAACTAATGCCAATCTAGGCAGACTTAGTGAAAGGTGGCTCAAACTGGTGAGGGTAACATTGTGGAGAGGGGAAAACCAAGTTATTGAAGAAATGAATCTGTTAATGGTAATTCCTCTACAAACTTTACCATAATTCCTCTACAAAAAAGGTGCTTGAAAAATTCGAAATGATTAAAAGTGGTAATTACCACTTTTAATCATTTCGAATTTTTCAAGCACCTTTTTTTTAATCTTTATTCGTTATCTATATGGATTACAATATGGATACCCTTATGTTTACAAGGAAATGAATGCGTCAAATTTACAAAAATAATAATATATGAGTAATTGAAATTCCTAACTGAAGGTGTATATTATAATTTATAATTTATAAATCATGATTGATAACAGGAACTCGTGTGTTTTATCGTTTCTAATACAGCCTGATCCGCAATGTGGGGGAAAAAAAGTGAGGGCCCAGTTTGGCAAAAAAAGAGGAAATTCTGCGTTCTGTCTATTTTCTAAATCAAAACTAAAATTATGTTTGGATTCACTTAGGTGACTTGCTAAAGCAGATCACCTTTGTTGTCCTTGAAATCCTTCTCATGCTCCTTTTACTCTTTTCCTACCAGCTTCCTGCCAGTTGTCCCCATTACTCGAACCCACTTGAACATTTCAGTTTAAAAACCCCATTTCCGACCTGAGCATTAATTATATCTTTAAAAGAACCAAATGAAGCTTTAAAATTATTTTTATTATTAAAACCAACTTTGGAACCTCTACATGACAGAACTTTACCAATTTTATCAAGAATATTCCCATAATAAGGTATACTTATCAACTTTCTCTCCTCTAACTCAACTTCTCTTACCAAATTAAGACACTCCGTTCCTATTCTTTTCCCCAACAAGCTTATTCCATATAGAATCAATGGGCTTTCGTTCACATCCATTATTCACTTTTTTTAAACCAGATAAATTAATTCTCCATGAGGTCTCATGGCACGTAAATGGTATTCAATTCATTTTTTGTGAGACAATAATAATACAATTAACGTTGTATTTCAGGAAAGACGAACACCATGATCGGGCGGCAGGACAGTCTAGGAGTGATTCCCAGCGCCATTTCCTGGTTGTTTCGTTGTATTTCCGAGCAGAAGCAAAAGACTGGAGCCAGATTTTCCGTCAGAGTTTCAGCTGTGGAGGTGGTGAACCCAACCTACTCTCTCAAGGACCTTCTATCTCAGCACGCTTCAGGTACGAAATACTTAAAAGCACACCGAAGTAGATAAATATGTATTAGTCGAAACATTCTTTCGTCCAGGAACTACTTTTGAGTTTACGATCAGCTATCTTGAACCTCTTTATCTGTACTTTCTGCTGTGAGAGAGTTTTACCCTCTTCAGTGACCTTTTTAAGTTCACAACAATTATTTAATCCTTTGGAGTTGATTCACAAGTTGGAAAACTGCCTACTTATTACTAGAAGAAAAAAATGCCTCTTCGAAGTATCAAAAACCCACAAACTGTTTTAAGAAAATGTGAAATAAATATGAATGTGAAATATAAATAGAAATACGTTAAAATATGAAAATGAATCATTCTAATTTATTGTAAAAAATAGGAAGGTTCCGAAGCAAAAAAAAAAAAAAAAAAAAAATGGCCAATTTTCCTTGGTGAAGGACTTGTCACTACCTTGATCATCTGTCATTGGTCACAATTAAACTGACACTTTGTCATGTTTACCTGCGACTAGGTACTTCTAGAAAAACGTCTCAAATGGCATTTTTCAGCCTCCACCATCCTTTCAGGTAAAAATTGTTTTTCGCTTTTTCCAGCAAATAAATCCAAAAACTCCGGAACTTCTGATTTTGGTTTGTTATTTTCAATAATAAACCATTGGAATCGAGCAAGAAAAAAATGTTTAACCCCTCAAAATTTGATGTTTTACGTTTCAAGGTACGTAGAATCCGAAAATCGAACAAAAAAAATTTCCGCCCGTCCGTCGTACGCGGTATTTTTTCTAGTTGTGACGCGAAGCTTTTGGTTGAAGTCAGTCACTTCTAAGATGTGAAATTAAGGGTTGGCATTTTCAAGAGTGCCCTAGCTCGAAAACTCTCGAAATTAAGGTATTGTTTTTTCACCAATTTAAAATAGTATTGAATTTTTAAACATTTTCTCCCGGAGCTTTGTAGGACGAACCGATCGCTCCCTACGGGTACTTGAGGGTTGGACCTACGATAAATCAGAAACACGATATGAATCACAAAAGAGGTCTAACCTCCGTTGAAATTTTAGCTCACTAAAATCCGATCGCTATTCGTTCCCTCGAGTTGTATTCAGTGTTGCTTCCTTGGCAACCAGTAATCAAATTTCAGTTTGAAGCTCCCTATTTCTCTATTTCGAATCGTGTGTGAAGCGTTTATTTCTTCGTAACATACTTGATTGTGAAGGTGGGAAGGCAGTATGGTGTGGTCGTCTAGAGCCACAGAAACTTTATTTTGTGATCGCTGCACATCCCTTATAGTGCAGCGATCGATAACAATATTTTCTGATATGAATGAGAACTACATTTTATGAGGGGTGTAGGGAAGATATTACCTGAGGTGAGATACCCTGCCTGCATACGAAGTGTCCATCCCTCTCACATTTCACGTCTTACGCCCCCACCCAAAAACACAGAGTCGACCACCTGCGAGCCATCTTCGGGAGGAGATCTCCCCCACCTGGCCGACGTTACGTCGAAGTAGGTGATAAGAGGACGGTAAAACCACGTGAAATAACGTCTAGCGAGGGAGAAGGGAGTGTAAGACCTCGCCGTCCGGACCAACTTTTATTAAAGGGAATGATAGTTTAGGATGCCGACCGGGGGAAGCTGTTCGAACACGACTTTCCTCACCAGGGAACCAATCAGAGTCCCTCACAACCCCTCTCGAGGTTTTGGAGAGTTTACCTCAATATTCAACCCGGCTCTACAGATTGTCTACCCCTCCTGAATACAAAAGCGGCAAAGATAACGGAAAGGGATTGACCGCCTTCGGCCAAGTAATCATAACTTTTTATTATTCTCCTTTTTCTTCATGACCTTCATCTTCCATCCTTCCCTCTCAACGTTTACCGCTTTCCGTCATATTGCTTCTTCCTTCTCTGGATCTAATTCGCTGGCGATGTTTTATCACAAAGATTACCAATATTCCAATCATCTGTTCCTTTTGTGCAACTGAAGAAAGGATCAAAGAGGGAATAATTCTCCAGAACGTATTGAACTTTGTTCGACTTCCTCTCATAAGTAGTATATTGGATCCAACATCTGAGTTCCAAGAAGTAATCATTCCACAGTTGAACCGAGATAAAATGGAGAATAAATAAGGATTAGGTATATGAAGAAGATAACAAATATTGAGAAATGTTTTTATGAACTAATTTTTGGTGAAAGTGAAATTATTTTTTAGATATTTCATATCACTTTGGGATGGAGCATATACAAGTCTTCAATGAATGTTTTCCAATCTGATTTATTACCTGACAGACGCTTTACTCCCTGCCCGATGACCACATACCATCTCAAGTTGCTTTGGGTCGCCTTCGTCGTTCAAATTCTTGGACTTACTTACTTCTGCATCCTCAGGCTAAAAAAATTCATTAATCATTTTGTAAATTAATTTAACAAAGAGAAAAGTCGATAACTTGAAAATACTAGACACATTAAACCTGTCAAAAACTTATACTTGATCTATACAATATTTAATAAAATAGAAGATTGTCCCACTAGGTACCTTATGTAAAAAAAAGTTATTCCCCTGTAATATCTCAATTTTGTAGCTCTAATAATAATTTCTATCCGCTTCATTCGATCCAAATGGAAAGCATATTACAATTTTAAAATAAGACTAAAAGAATGAGCTATGACTAATTAAAATGATATTTATTCTTTTCTTTAAGCATATTTTTAACAAGCACATGATAGTGCGATGATGTGGAAGTGTGAGGTTGTAAGGCAACACTGCCACTGTTTTTGTGTCTTCTATTCGGTTCCTTGTATGCCCAGTCACAATGTCTAACATGGCATGTCATTGTCATGTCATGTCATTTAACATGTCATCTTAAAAATTTATTTTTTCTTCATTTTTGGTATTTTTCCAAAAATTTAATTTTAATTAGGTAATTTATTTTAATTAATTGTAGAAGGCTTGTTTTCTGAAAGAGAGTTTGTTTTTCGAAGGGTGTACATGTCAAGTATTCCATATAAAGGTAAATGATACAACTGTAGTATTGTGTATGGGTTGTGACTGATTGACTCATGAAGCTGAAGTTATGAATCAATTAAGTATAGTTGCATCAATGGTTATATTTTAAAAATTTTGTTTTTTGGGTTACTTTTCAGTTTGTCATTTTGCTTTCCATTTGGATTTAATGAGGAGGATAGGAATGATTAATGTAATGTTTAATATTTAGTTCCTCCGTCTTGATTCTGGATAACAATGTTTTTTCTCTATTTGTACACCAAATCGTCTTCATTCTGGAATACAAAGTTTTTACTCTATTTGTGCACCAAATTGGTGCACTCTCTGTGGAGTATATGACAAGGTAGGTCCTTGACATTGATGGATTCTTGTTAAATGAGTGTCCCCTTTTCTGTTTTTAATGTTATATAAATCTGTAATACCAAATTATAATAATGAATTAGTCACTATTGGAATATGATTGATAAGGTTGACAGACAACTATGTCGTGTTTTTGTTTTCCAGTGTGGGATATCTACTTGTAGAAGGCTTGTTTTCTGAAAGAGAGTTTGTTTTTCGAAGGGTGTACATGTCAAGTATTCTATACAGGGTGTCTACCATTTGGATGGACCAAACTTCAAGGATCGATTTTACAACTAATTTGCAACAAAAAATGTCTCTTAGCAATTTTTTCTTAACCCACTCAAAATTCTTTTTTTTCCACTTTAATGTTTTTATTCGTATTTTCGACCTTGCAGCACTAAAATGGTTATAACTCCCTTAATTCTCATGCTACTTCGAATCGGAGTACACCGTTGGACAGAACGTTAAATTTCCTATCCATTCAGTGGGAAACCCAGTTTCTTAAAGCCATTTGTAAAAGTAAAAAAATAAATCAAAGTCAACATTCATAATTTTTTTTTGAAAATCGACATTTTTCAGGCTAACGATTCTCCCGTAAAAAATACCGCTATCGTGGTGCACTCAACGGGAAAAACTACCCCAAGATCTCACCTTTCCAACGGTATGTCAGTTTCAAGGTCTAAGAGGAAAGTTTCTTGTCGGTCTGTCTGTCTGAAAGTCCTTGTAGATGGCAAAAGCAATATGAAGCTACTGTCCGATTTTGATGTAATTTTCGGCGGTGTTCTCCTTGTAAATCAATGTGAACGCATTAAATTTTCAAAATCAAATTCAAAAATTTCAATTTTTTTATTACCATTTTAATTTCTAATTTTTCATCTTAATTACCATTTTTTGGTTTATTATTTTCAATAACAAGCCTTTGGAATTGAGCAAGAAAAAAAGTTAACCCCCTCTCAAAATCTTTTTATTGTTTGCCCGTAATAAGTAGCGCTATCGCGGGGCCAGTCAATGGCCAAAACTACCCCGGGATCACACCTTTTCTACGTTAAAAATCAGTTTTTCGTTTAATTAGAATAAATATCATGAAATTGACTTTTTGTAGCAGAAGAATAACTTGAAGAGTTTCATTGACAATAATACTTTTTTTTACAATACAAATCATTGTACCTACCAACGATACAATGACAGTTTTTTTTGCCAATTGTTCTTTAATTTTATTTTAGTTCCATTTTTAAAATCAAAATGAACGGGTTTCCCGTTGAGTGGCCCACGATAGCACAACTTATTCCAGGTTAACAATAAACCTAAAAAATGACAATTTCTAAAAAAAAATTTTTTTGAATTTGATTTTGAAAATTTAATGCTTTCACTTTGATTTTCATGGAAAACATCGCCGAAAATTACATCGAAATCGGACAGTAGCTTCGTATTGCTTTTGCCATCTACAAGGACTTTCAGACAGACAGACCGACTGTCAGATGGACAGACACGGTACCAAAATTGTTCCGGAAGGTTCAAAACGTAAAATACGAGTGGATATTTAATTTGGTGGACTTTTTATTGCAATCCTTGAAAGGTGAAGGCAATGATACTTGGTCGACTCTCTAGCGGAATATGCCTAAAAAAGCACGTTTTTTCGCATAAAACTCAATTTTTTCGAAGAAACTTTCCTCTTAGACCTTGAAACTGACATACCGTTGGAAAGGTGAGATCTTGGGGTAGTTTTTCCCGTTGAGTGCACCACGATAGCGGTATTTTTTACGGGGGAATCGTTAGCCTGAAAAATGTCGATTTTCAAAAAAAAATTATAAATGTTGACTTTGATTTATTTTTTCATTTTTACAAATGGCTTTAAGAAACTGGGTTTCCCACTAAATGGATAGGAAATTTAACGCTCTGTCTAACGGTGTACTCAGATTCGAAGTAGCATGAGAAATAAGGGAGTTATTACCATTTTAGTGCTGCAAGGTCGAATATACGAATAAAAACATTAAAGTGGAAAAAAAAAGAATTTTGAGTGGGTTAAGAAAAAATTGCTAGGAGACATTTTTTTTGCAAATTAGTTGTAGAATCGATCCTTGAAGTTTGGTCCATCCAAATGGTAGACACCCTGTATAAAGGAAAATGATACAACTGTAGTATTATGTATGGGTTGTGACTGATTGACACATGAAGCTGAAGTTATGAATAAATTAAGTATAGTTGCATCAATGGTTATATTTTTTAAAATTTGTTTTTCGGGTTACTTTTCAGTTTGTTATTTTGCTTTTTATTTGGATTGAATGAGGAGGATAGAAATGATTAATGTAATTTGATTAATGATTGTTGTAGCTCTAAAGCTACAGGACAAGGATTGAGATATTACCGTGGAATAAAAAAAAAAGTTACATCTGTTAATGGGACAATCTCAGATTTTAGTAAATATCGTATAGTTTAAGTATACGTTTTTTACAGGTTTAATGTGCCTAGTATTTTTAAATTATCGACTTTTCTCTTTGTTAAATTAATGTTTTTTAATTAATTTTTTTTTAGCCTGAGGATGCTAGCAAGTTTGACTAGTGAAACTGTTGCTAATAATAAATATAAAACCAACGTGCAGCCTTTTTCTTACTAAGAAGAGGACCCAGAGTCGTTTCGACCAACAATTAAATCAATTCCTCACGACTCCACAAATTTCAACAAAAATAGGTTTCTATTGGTGCGTCTGGACAACTCGTCTTTGGAGATCACCTCTGGCTAACCTGGAGCTTTTTGTTCAGGACTTTTAAACCGACCAGATTGATGTACCAAGTTAATCTATAAAGTGTTTGCGTTCTTTTTTAGAATAACTAACATGGCATTTAAACTCTCAAACCCTCACCAACCTCTATAAGTTCAGTTTTCTCCGGTTGTACTAATGTGAAGCTGACTGAAACCAACCCTTTTTAATGCAATTCAATTTTTCACGGTTATTTCCTCGTTTATCTCACGAGTTCCCTTCCATTAAGACGGGGTAAACGCGTGAGGTGAAGGTGCAAAAATGTATTTTTCAAAGTATTGAGTGCCTCGTATAGTTCACCCGCTCGACGGTTGTGGAATTCAAATAAATTTCCTGACAAATCTAACATAACACGGTTCCATTCGTCACCATTCACGGTCTGATTATGGAAGTTCAGTGATATACGATCTCCGTTTGATAAGGATATGTACACAGAACACGCATTAGTGAGGGAGTCATGCACTTGAATAAGTAATTACGTCCAGCTCACACACACTGCGACAGTTCAGGTACACTGACGCACCTGGCGGTATTTTCTCACGTGCACGCTCTCCGGGAGTGATGTGCGTGGAAGATGATTAATTGGTCTTCTTTCATGATGGTCTTATCTGTCCCGGAGGGTCGTCAGTTGAGACTGAAAACGTGGTTGGAGTTTTATGACCACAACCTACTCTCACTAAAATTGAATTAGCTTCAAGCGAAAGAATTCACATTTCATCAATTATTTGTATCTTCACCTCCTTCCTTCACAGCTTTCTCTTGATTTTGTCCGGGTCTCCAGCGATTTGGAAAACCGGGAATACTCAAAGAATTTTATTCCACTGAAAAACTCGGAGAATTTGATTTTTTCCCGGAAAACCCTGAAAAAAGCCCTAGCGCCAATCCTCTTTTTGTGGGGAGTTTCGGCAGTCTGAGGTAGAATACTCACACTTAAAATTTTGACCCAGTAGGTAGTTTATTTATCCCATGGAACTAGTCAGAATGACAAGTAAGATATCGCCTGCCTGGAAATTCTCGAAAATAGAAATCAACATGTGTTCATGTTTTGGTTCATTATTTTCAATAATAAACCTTTGGAATCGACCTAGAAAAAAATATATTTCAACCCCCCTCAAAATTTGTTGGTTTACGTTTCAAGGTACGTAAAATCCGAAAATCGAATAAAAATTTGGCTGTCCGTCCGCTTTACGCGGCACTTTCCTCAGTTAGCATTGACCGATTTTTATGAAATTTGGTTTACGGACTCCATTGTTGTGCCCCGAAGATTTTGGTTGATGTAGGTCACTTCTAAGGGTTGGAAAATAAGGTTTGAAATGTTGAAAACGCCATAACTCAAAAAATTTTGAAATAAAGGTATTTTTTCCATTAATTTAAGATAGTACTGAATTTTTAGAGACCACGCGGAGTCCTGTAGGACAAACCGTTCGCTCCCTACGAGAATTTAATGGTTGGAGTTACGAAAGTTTAAGGGTTGGAGTTACAGAAACAGGAGTGTGAATCGCAAAAGAGGCCTAATCTCCGTTCTAATTTTAGCTGACCGAAATGCGATCGATGTTTTTCTTCATGTTTTTGACATTTTCATGTCTTTGCTTTGGCACATGAACTGAAAAATCGTCACGAAAATTAAGCAAGTCTTGCTCACGCGACCAATAAATAAATAAAATAGACTCACTGTGTTGCGTGGAGAACAATCAACTGTTTTCTTATTTTGATGCTTGGGTACATGAACTAACAACCTTACTTCACTACCTTGTTGTGTAGTGGTTGACATGAAAATGTCCCAAAGTGTTGCAGACTCGTATGCAAGCATTTAACATTGAGTTTCTTCAAAAGACTTTTGGTGGTAACAATGGCAATGCTGTGTTCTTTGCAGACGAGTGATCTATTTAGAAAAATAATAAACCATTGTGTAATAATTTGCAGCCTTTTTGCTTCCGAGCCTACCAGAGTAGCGGAAGCATTTTTTTCCTTTTCAAGGTTGAAAAAGGTAAAGTTACATAATCTCATAGTATGACAAACAAAAAACTTGATTTGAAAATTCGGATGCTGGGCATGATAAGAGATGGTTCCTCCATGGCTGTTACTCGCTCGTCAGTGCTCATCACTACATCTAGCAAGTTTGGTTCCTGCAGCAGCTCTCTTTCTGAATCTCTTCTCAATGTAAACCGAAGAACGTATTTTCTCACCTACGATTTTCATATTTAATTCCCTTGCGCATTGCGTCATGATCGTGCGTTGTAATTATTTGCTGAGTAATTGAATCACTGTAGTGTAGGTTTTACTCTACTAGATTCTAGTACCAGTTTTCTGTGATTGTTTTACGCCCGAGTTGAGGGTTTTGCCTTCATCTTGAGTGTTTTGTCGATATATTTCAGAGAAGTTTCATAGCGAATGAAGTGCGGTACTTTCCTCCCCTACTTCAGGTGCGGTTTATGGTCATTTCGCTTAAGATTCGAGCGTTTAGTGTTTGTGAGTGAACAATGCACTGAAACAAGCGGATACGGCCGGCTTCGAGCGCTTTACGTTGTGTGAAGGTTGGTCACAACTGGATCATCTAATATTCACCAATATCATGAGGTTGGTTATGTGCCTACCAAAGTAAAAATGAGTAATTCCTCAAAAATTCATCAAATTTAGATCAAAAATGTAGGAGTTATTGCAGTTACAAGGAAATTCACGTTCGCGAATGATTAGTGGCTACTATTAGTCCGAGGGCGATAATTTGGGTGTAGTTCGTTATCCGCCCCCATTTTGTTCTCTCTTTTGCAAGCACACCCGACCACCTTTTTCATTTTTTGAGGAGTGTTCCGTAAACTAGATTTCATCTTCTTGAGCACAATCGTGACGAATTATAATTTTTGATTGGTTAAGATTGGGAAATTAGGTGTTGAAAAAAGTGGGGGCGAATACCGAACTATTTCTCTAGTGAAAAAGTTCGGTATGCGCCCCCACATAGTTAATAATGGAAAAAACAACATTTTTGGTTTAAATAATTCATTTATTAATATGATTATTACTTCTGACACATATTGTGGTGTTGTATTATTCTATGGTTGGGTCATACAAATTCTTGATGCAGTTCAAAAAATGCTCAAATGGATCTATATGCCCATTGACTTCACACATCTCCTCCACAAAAATTCGCACAAGTGTGAATGAAGACTGGTGATGTTTCCTCCAGCATTGATATTTCGTTTAACCGCACGGTCGGAAGTGATTTCACCGCTACAGTCGACATCGTTTTTATTTTATTTATGAGCATCGCATCTCAACCTCTTAACTTTCGATCAAAGTTATTCTCTGCCTCACCAGTTATCTCTCCCAAGAAAACGTCCCAGGCCGAATCAATGCAATTCGGTCGTGGGGGCGGTTATCGAACTTTTTCTGTAGGGAAATAGTTTGGTATACGCCCCCCCCCCCCCACTTTTTTCAATGTCTAGTTTCATTGCTTGGAGTATTTGAAAACATAAGTGCGGTACATTATTCATACAGTACATGAAATCTAGTTTACGGAACACTCCTCAAAAATTGAAAAAGGAGGTCGGGTGTGCTTGCAAAAGAGAGAACAAAATGGGGGCGGATAACGAACTACACCCGATAATTTTCATAGGGAACCATCTGCCTTCCAATCCGCATAATCCCTGAAAATTTATTTGAAATTGGACAATACCTTCGTATAGTTTTGCCCGTTACAAGGATTCCATGACTGACAAACACAGACAATCAAAACACTAGGAAGCAAAATCGTGAACACATGTTGATTTCTATTTTTGAGAATTTCGAGGCTAGTGATATCTAACTTGCCATTCTGAGTTCAGCCGAATGAAAATTGAAATCTATTGTGTCGCTTTGTTACTACCATGTTTTTTGTTGCTCATTCCGCATGAGGTCGTTGTCATTGAGGTCGTTGTCTCCTTCTGGTTCAGTTTGAAACACTTCACAAACGACATGTTTAAAACATTGTTTAAAACGTTCGTTCAAAACACTACCAACTCTGTACAATTTCATGCAATTTTCTGGAATTATGCTGTTAGGAGTGTAGATGGTCCCCCATGAAAATCATCGCTTTCCGATTGACAGTACTCTCTGCGCATAATGTCTACATTTTTCATCCGAATTTGATGAAATTTTCCGGGATTGTTCAGATGGTGTTTAGATCGAGAAAATCAACGCCCCTGGATCGGCAGTCGCTTCTGCGCATGCAGAAACGTAAAATCCATGTTACAGTCATAATTTCTACATTCGATGGAATGCTACATTCGGATTCGATGAAATGTTACTGTCATAACTTCTCCATTCGATGGAATTCTACATTCGGATGCGATGGAATATTCAAGAATTGTTTGAGTTTACGTGTAGATGGTACCCCTATTAGGCTAGTGCTAGGTGCTGATGTTTTGAGATTAGTCCCAATGTGTTGGATCATCTAAACAAGAGGATTATGGATACGAGCTGTGCCAAACCCAGTTGGCTTTTTCATTCCAAAATCTTCTTTAAAACCCTGAATTTTGAGAAATTATGATCATAATTAAGTTATTTATATTTCAGTTTATTTACAACCCTTGAAGTAGGCGAAAATTGAACCTGGAAAACTCGAGGAATTTTTTTTGCTGTGAATCGTGGACACCCTGTATTTATACATTCCTATATTTGTTATATTTTAGCGGATTTTCGAGAAAAAAAAATGGAACAATTGCGGTAGACTCAAAATTGCTAGCATAGACTACTTTAATAATTTATGTACTCGAAAACAAAAAATGAAATTGTTAAAAAAATTAATGTTCATAATAACCAACAAAAGACAAGTTCGTTAGGGACCTAAATTTCAAAACGCTGCAAATTATTACACAATGGTTTAATAGTTTAGGTACTGTATTATACAGTATCTAAAAAGATCTATAATAGATCTCCCGTCTGCATAGAACGTAGCTTTTCCATTACCCTCTAGAAATATGACATCGCTATCTGAGAATTATTTTTCACTTCCTATTCACCCCTTAGAAGTGACTGACATTAACCAAAAGCTTTGCGCATTAGTAGGCCCCAAATGGAGCCCATAACACAGAACTCGGCTTTTCCATTAATACCACCTTCTTGCAATAACGTCGCTATCCGAGAGCCGTGAGTGCCTTCATTACGAAATTTGGTCCTTGGTTGCTAAAGATTCCAACTGATAAGAAGAGTGACATGAAACTATTCGAAGAAACGAAACGGTTCTAACCGGCCAATCTATTCAAAGAACTTGATCAACTGATTTTAGGCAGTGAGTGAACAATCTTTTGCGATTTACGCTCGAGTTTCTGATTTATTGTAAGTCCAACCATCAAGTCCTATGTGGTTCGAGTGGTCTTGCCTGCAGGGCTCTGGGTGGTTTCATTAGATTCTAAAACTTTAATTATTAAATCAATGAAAAACAATATATTTATGTAGAAAGTTTTCGAGCCAGGGCGTTTTGAAAATGGCAACCTCTACTTTTCACCCTTAGAAATGACTGACGGTAACTAAAAGCTTCGGGGCACAACTTGGCCCCAAATAGTAGTGTATGAATGTGGACTACTAAAATTGTCAAAATACGGTGCTACAGTCATTATGATATAGGTAGGTACTGAAAATCGAAAAAAATTAAAATTCAGGTGTGGGTACTCAATGTGTTTAGAGTGATAAAAAGAGTAAAAACATAAAAAGAGTTTTTTATGTTTTTGAAGTGAAAAAAATTAAAATGTTGGTGACTTTTTTCCTGCTTACTGGTATTCACATTAAATCCGCGTCACAACGACCAGCAGTAGACCCACTATAGAGGAATTGAGGATTCATTGAGAAATTAATCAGACATTCAAGTCACTCATTCCATTCAAGTCCATCATTCTGTTTTCCATCATTCATTTACAGTTCGCACGCTAAAGTGTGTGATGGAGCTGGGCCGAATCTCCTTTCAAATTTCAACTGATCAAATGTGATATTACTTCCAAATCTACCAAGGTAGTCGAAGCATTGTTTTCACTTCTCTAGAATAGAAAAAAGTCCTCCAAATTAAAAATTTCCAATCGCGTTTTACGTTTCAAATCTTCCTGAACAATTTTCGTTTCGTGTCTGTCTGTCTGTGTCCGCTAATCCTTGTAACAGCTAAACTTTACGATGTCACTGTCCGATTAAGATGAAATTGTCGGGGATTGTGCGGGTGGGAGTGTAGATGGTCCCGCATAAAATTAATCGTCTTCGGTTTGATACAGCTACTGCACATTTTGTACCTTTGTAAGAACCAGAACTTCTACATTTTCCCATAAATTCAAAGAAACTTTCAGTTAATGTGCGGATTAGAAGATGAATGGTCCCCTAGCAAATTCAGCCTGATCAGTTCAATGGTAGACATTGCGCATGCGCCAAAGGGAAATCCTAATAGGCATAACACACAGTTTCCATTCGATTTGGATTGGATTTTCAAGGGTTGTGCAGTTAAGATTCTGTTCCCTACAAATATCATTGTTATCTGGTCATCAAATTTGGAGGCTAGTGGTCGGTAGGTACTTGGATATTGGAGTTTTGAGATTAGGTACCAACTGTGCATCGGTTACGGGAAAGCTATGTGCATCATCCACTCAACTAGCAGACTTTTTTTGGTTCCATCACTTCTGAGTTTCCAAAGTACCAAATTTCGTTATAAAAACACCCACAACTCTGGGATAGCGATGTTATGGCTGGTTGGTACTTTCTGTTGAGGAAAAAAATTGATCATATACCTTGCGCGAAAATATAGTTGGTAGGCACTATTATTTATGAAAATTATAACTTTCTTAGCAGAAGGGTGACTGTAAAGAAAAGTAATAAACCGTTGTGTAATAAAATAGTTTACGGCTTTTCATTATAAACAAATACTTTTTTATAAATAAACTAAATAATATTAAAAAAAACTTTATAAAAATAAAAACTAAATTATAAAAACTAAAAAAATTTTACTATCTTTGATCGTCGTTTCACTTTTGTTCCGTTGAATGGTTAGTGTTAAACATTAGTCAAATAATACCGACGTCCTCGAAGTCATTCTTTGATTTCATAGCCGAAGGCTTACATGAGGAGGTAGTTAACTAAAGGAACAATTCCGAAAACTGACTCTTCCATCCACCTAAAAGGTTCCGATGAAGGGTAGGTAATGAAAATCCGGAGCTTATGGGCCTTCAGGAAAAGGAGAAGACGTCGTAGGCTGACTATCGGATCCCCCATAAAACCATCGAAGATCCGAACCTCACACTTCCACAGTCTTACGGACGGATTCCTCTTACGATGATTAGCTGGTTTCACGCAAGGGTGATAAAAAAAAGAACACGTCATTTACGACGTTGCGTTTCTCCGTATACGCGTGTCTTGCCTGCCCCCCACACTTCTCGTGGCTCTAATTTCAGCCTACTCCTCACCCGTAGTTGCAAGTCCCCAACAAGAAGGCCTGTTCCTAAAACCCAATTATTTGAGTTGGAATACATAAACTCGAGAATACGGACATAAGATCGCATTTTTATCAGCTAAAATTTGAGTGGAGATTAGGCCTCTTTCACGATTCACACTCGTGTTTCTGATTTATCTTAGTCAAACCCCTAAGTTTTGCGATCTGTTTGATTGCAAAATAAAGAAATTGAACAAAAATGGAAAGAAAAAAGTGAAAAAAAAAAACAATGATTACGAATTCTGATAATAAAAAATAAATGTATTTTCTCGCCCTACTAACTATGGCCAATTTCGGAAAAATTATAATGATAAAATAAATGTGGGTGCACCCTCTCTCTCTCTCTTACTCACGAAGTCAACTGGATTCTTCTTTCTTCGGGCCCCCAAAAATGGTTGTGTCTCCTGCTTGATTATCGATACGTCTTTATTAGATGGACCATCCGGAGGGCAGTAGTTACAATGCCTGCACGAGGTGAACTAATTCAAGCCCGGGGACGAGGTGACAATCCTCGGATCGGTGCCCCACTCTCGCTGGACTTGCGACCGGTCAATCTCAACGTCTTTCTTATCTTGTTATTGCGGATGACCGTCGCATTACCCCCTCTCCAAGGCGATGGCGAACACTCCCAAAATGTTTTTGGTTAAAATGTTTTTGGTTGGTAATGATGGTCCTCTTGGAAACGCTTCCAGGTTGTGACTCCGTTCCTTGGTGTCCATTCCTGCACTGTAGGAAGCTGTTGCAGCTGTTCAGGCTGTTTCCAGCCTATTCGCCGTTCTTTGTCGTGGTGCTGGCAGTTGATGCTTGTATCTCAGTTGTCTGTGGTGATGTTGTTGGTCCAAACTTCCGATTTTTGCTCCCTGCGGTTGAGTTCTGTTTGATCTCTCTTCTGATCTATTATTTCACTATTATATAATTAGACACTATTTATATTTAAACACTTTTTAATATAATGTTAATTTTTTTTAAATATTTAATTTTTATTCTTTTTATTTTTAACAATTGAATTGAACTAGTTGCACAACAACTGTTTATCAACTGAATTTGTTGGGATCCTATACTTCTTCATTTGGCTGATGTGTGCCTCCTTTATATCTTTGTCGTTATCCATCTTCTGGAGAGTGTAAGTGACAGGTGATTTTTTTCTAATTACCTTGTAGGGATCTGTATATTTATACGCCAATTTTTTATTTATTTTCTTTGATTTATCTGATAAAATATATGTTTTTAGCAAAACCACATCATCCAAATTGTACTCTACCTTTTTGTGTGTTTTATTGTAGTATTTTTGTATTTTGTTGTGAGCTTTCTCTAAATTTCCTATTGCCACTTTCCAAATTCTGGTGGTCGCGTGAGGGTCTACAACATTTTCTCCCAATTCCCATTGTAATAACAAGGGAGTGTTGGTCTCTCTGCCCAGAAATAATTTATTTGGGGAAAACCCAGTAGATGAATGGTGTGCTGAATTAATACTAAGTTGAAAGAAATGCAATGATGATGCCCATTTCCCCTGATTCTCCGCGTAGTAAGCAGAGATTGCTGTTTTCAATGTTTTTATTTGTCGCTCTGCTATACTTGGATTTGGATAAAAGCGTATCATGGGTATTCTCTTTATTCCTTTATTAAATAAAAAGGTTTCAAACTTTGTGGACACGAAAATGGAAGCATTGTCGGTGCATATCGTCTTCCAGTAGCCAAAGTATTGAAATACATTTCTCTCTATCGCTTTTATCACACTTTCTGATGTTGCCTTTCTTAATGGTACCAATATCGTGTAACGCGTAAATGCGTCAACCGCGATTAGAATGAATTTATAAGCCTCTGTTCCAGAGGATGGTAATTCGCCTGCTATATCCACAAAAATACGTTCCCCGGGGTAGGTGTAAATACTTGATGACAAATGGCCTTTGGTCCCCGATTGATCTGATTTGACTTTACTGCACGTCAAACATTGATTTATCTTAGTTCGAACATATTGATGAAGACCTGACCAATGGAAATATGTTGTTATTTTCGAGATAGTTTTCTCTATTCCTAGATGACATCCAAATAATGATTCGTGAAAGTAGCTAAAGATCACTGGACGCAGTTTTATAGGCACTGGTATCCGCTGTTGTCCGTTTTTTAAAATAATCCATAGCTTGTTACATCGAATTTGATAATCTTGTACTGTTTCTTTCTTTTCTATTTTTTTGATGATAGGGCCTAAATATTCGTCTTCGCGCTGACTTTGAAATAGATCAACGAACAAGTCTGGTAATTCTGATAACAGAGTGGCTACAGAAGCTGTATGCTGTTTATCTCTTGTTTCGGGGAAATTTCTAGACATATAATCTGCCATTGTATTTTGCCTTCCTTCGATATGATGGGTTTCGAAATCAAACGCCAACAATTTAATTGCCCACCGTGCTACTCTACCTGAATTTGATTCCAAATTCATAACACTTGTCAGAGCCTTATGGTCTGTATATAAATCGAATCTGACTGATTCTAGATATACCCGATATTTTTCTAGACAATGGACCACGGCATATGCCTCTAATTCATAAGCTGAATAATTTTTTTGTGTATCGGTAAGTTTTTTGCTTGTGAACGATATTGGATGCATGTTATTATCTTCGCCTATTTGTAGTAATAGGCGCCACCCCTTCTTTGCTTCCATCAGTGTATAAAATAAACTTCTTCTTGAAGTCTAGGGTAGCCAGTACTGGTGGGCTGGTTATGGTTTGCCTGATACTTTCCCACGCATTTTGACATTCCCTGGTCCAAATCATGCTACTATTCTTCCTGCGGAGTTTGTTTAACGGTTCTGCTAGAATTGCTAATCGAGGGAAAAATTTAGAAAAAAAATTTACGGTGCCCATGAACTGACTTATTTGTTTAGGTGTGCGAGGGCGTGGGATCGCTAAGAGATCTGTTATGCGATCTGGGTTAATCGTTATTTTCCCATTACCTATTATGTGGCCTAGGAATTCTACATTGCGCTGTGCAAACCGAACTTTATCTGGGTTGACGGTAAGCTTCGCTTTTCTTAATCGTAACAGAACTTCATCAACATGCTTAACATGATCCTCAAACGTATTTGAATAAATTAGAATGTCATCTTGATAATTTAATATATAATCGTACTTGATATCACTGAATATGATATCCATTAATGTGCTCAGTATTTGACCACCTGTGGCCAATCCAAATGGTACCACTGTCCACATAAAAGTACCTAAAACCGTTTGAAATGCTGTTAATTTTCTACTCTCTTTTTTTATTGGGATTTGATTGTATGCGGAATTTAAATCTAGTACTGTATAAAATTTAGCTCGATGTAAGTACATAAAAGCACTGTCTATTGATGCTAATGGATACTGTAAGTACTCAATGTTGGCATTCAATTTACGATAATCAATTACTAATCTAAAATCCTTTGATTTCCCCTCTACATGTTTTTTCGGAATCAAGAAACAGGGTGACGTTGACGGGCTGGTGGTGCGTTCAATTGACCCGTTTGTAATAAGTATATTAATTTTTTTTCTCAATATATCTAACTTCGGTGGTGATATTTGATAGTTTGGTGCTTTGTAGTTGAAAACATGACCCTGTTTTAAAACAATTTCATGCTCTATAATATCAGTTAACCCCATTTTATCTGTAAGCACATCCGGGTACTTTTCTTCCAAAGCTGAAAAGGTACATGGTTCGTCTGGTGTCGTCAAACTTGTGAGTCTGGCATTACATTCCTGCAGTTTATAACACCTCTTCTTTGTATCAAAATTGAAAGAATATGTTCCATTGGCTGGGTTTATGGATATTTGATGAGTTTGAAGGAAATTGTATCCTATGACTACATCATATGGTAAGGAAGGTACTATAAAGAATAAGTATTTCCATGAATAGCTGTTTATTTTTACTTGAAGGTAAACCTTCGAATCTACTACTACTCTTCCTGAGTTGCCAACTATTATGGAGATGGTACATGGATGTATTTGGATCGGTGCTCTATGAGCGACACGATCCGCAAATGATTTTGAAATGCAACATACGCTGGCCCCTGTGTCAAATAAACATGTAGTTTTTAATCCATTTATTGATATGCAGGTTTCACTTTTGTTTGATATAATTTTCAAAATTTGTAATTCTGGTAAGTTTGAACTTGTTGTTTCCTGGGGTATGTCCTGCATACCCCATTCTACTGGTTTTTTTTTTGTTCTTTCTTGACTTGTTTCTGTTTTGAGGTTTAACTGGTGGTGATGGATCTCTAGACGTTGGTTGTTCACTCGATTCTGTACTCGGAGAAGTAGATCGTTCATCTCTGGAACGATCTCTCTCACAACACCCAGTATTTTGCACAAGATTTACTTTTTCGGAAGACTTTGTACGGAACTGTTTTTTCCAATTGGGGTTGTTCTGTAGAAATGTTCTATTTCCGCGAGTATTTTGGGGAGGATCTTTGTTTCTCCATACGTTTTTTTGATCTTGGTGGTAATTTTTGTTTTGGGGACTTCTATGTAAATTTTCATTCTGTCCTTGGTATCCTTGTTTGTTTGATTGATAGTAATATGAGTTCCGATTATTCCCTTTATGAAATTCTCTGCCCCGATAATAATTGTTTTGATAATGATTGCGTGCACCGTATTGTGCTGGTCCCTGAAAGGATCGTTGATAAAAACTCTTAACCACGTAAGAGCGATCACATTTGTCTGCCATTTCTAAACGTTCTACCTCTATTATTAGCTTTTCTAGATCTGGTAATGATTTCGGTTGATTTTGAAAATGAAAGCGTGACCGAGTGTGCTCATTGGCTCCACTCAAAATGCATTCCACAAGTTCAAAGGGTGTATGCGATTTTAGAATAGCTCCAAATTTGGTGACACTATCCACATAATCACGGAAGCTCTCATTTTGCCGTTGATTACGTAAGATAGTGCGAATTTGAAACTCCATTCTCACTTTAACTGTTGTAAGTTCATCCATTACTTTTCCTATTATTGTGTCACAATCTAAACCATCTTTTAATTCGTGCACCATTCGACTCAACACTTTACCCCCGCTAGTTGCAGCTAATCGATACAATATTGCCTGGAAATAATCGTGAGCTACTACATTTAAATCATACAATGACTCCAAGAAAATCAAAACGTTCTCTGGATCATCAGCTTTTAACTGTGGGAATTTTTCGATGCGCGAATCTAAATATGTGGGTATTTTCACTCGTGCTGATTGGTCATTAACAGGTACCCTATTTTGCGAACCACTACTGCTTGGTTTCCCGATTGCCCCAAGGCTTTGTGTTTCTTTGGTTGATTTCAACTCACTCAACATTTTTTGTATGTTTGATAAAGACCCCTTTACTTCTGCTGTTTCTTGATCCCGTTTTTTTATTTTCTTCGGTTTGTTGTGCGAGTGACTGGTATATCTTTGCTATTTCTGAACGTAAACTAACTACAGTTGCAGATTCTTTACAGCAGGTCCCCTTCCATTTACTTTTGCGTTGGCTATTCATCTTCTGCCAATTCTCAATCCCAACTGTTGTACAACCTGGATGATATTTTGCCCCACATCCTGTGCACTTGGCTATCACAGAGGTCTGTTCAAATTCACCTTCACAACTGTCACAAACGGAGGACATACTGAAAATTGATTGATACTGATGTGAATATTTCTATAGATAGGCACCTATCAAAATGAAGTATCTAACAAAGAATACAATAAACCGTAATTTAAATAAATGTTAGTACGTAAACAATTCAGTTCATGGGAAATGCATCGAATTTAACATAATATTATAGCTCTGCTACCATTTGCGATCTGTTTGATTGCAAAATAAAGAAATTGAACAAAAATGGAAAGAAAAAAGTGGAAAAAAACAATGATTACGAATTCTGATGATAAAAAATAAATGTATTTTCTCGCCCTACTAACTATGGCCAATTTCGGAAAAATTATAATGATAAAATAAATGTGGGTGCACCCTCTCTCTCTCTCTTACTCACGAAGTCAACTGGATTCTTCTTTCTTCGGGCCCCCAAAAATGGTTGTGTCTCCTGCTTGATTATCGATACGTCTTTATTAGATGGACCATCCGGAGGGCAGTAGTTACAATGCCTGCACGAGGTGAACTAATTCAAGCCCGGGGACGAGGTGACAATCCTCGGATCGGTGCCCCACTCTCGCTGGACTTGCGACCGGTCAATCTCGCCGTCTTTCTTATCTTGTTATTGCGGATGACCGTCGCAGTTCTCAGGGGGACGAATTGATCCTGCAAAGCTCCGGGTGGTCTCATTCGATTCTAAAAATTCAATACTACTTCAAATTCATAAAAAAACAACACTTTTATATCAAATTATTTTAGCTAGAGCGTTTTCAAAATTTCACCCCTCAGAAGTTGAAGGAGCTTGATGAACCCTTAGGAGTTTTATGTCAGTACATCAACCAAAAGCTTCGGGCCACAACTAGATCCAAATGGAGCTTATGTACCTACTTATGTAACTTCATCAAAATCGGTCCATGAAAACTAAGGAAAGTTCACAAGTTGTCACTTTAGATTCATTCGGTGTAAATTAAAAGTTGCTTTTGAGATGATTTATTCTATGAAAATATGTAATTGTCGACTCAAAAGCTCTTTTCTTGCTCTTGTGTCTATGAAATCGTTCCTCTACTCACTGGACCTCAAGTATTTTCTGATCACTCTGAAACTTGTCTTCATTAAACTTTGTTGGGTCATAAAAAACATAATTTTCCTACCATAAATTTAATAGAAAGAATTTTCTTCTGAAAATTCCTCTCTATTTTCCATGCCATTTGACTTTTGCAATAGGTAAGTTCTTAATGAATGAGAAAAATAAGAGAGTGGAGGAAAACTGGGCATTCTGACGTAGATACTGGGCATCTCGGCAGGAGTGCTCTGTTGTGTCACAATCCCTCTCTTTTTCACCACAATATCCTCCCTCCCTCTCACTCAAATCTCCCACTCTCTCCTCCCTCTTCATTCATAATTCTGTGATAATGTGGAAATTAATGAAGAAAGAGAAAAGATCGAGATGGGAGAAGGATGGAGTTGTGACAAACATCTCTCCTGCCGAGATGCCTAGAACGTGCACCATAATCCCCATTTTTTCTCTACTACGAATATTAAAATAAGTATAATTTTTGTTATATCATAATGAATGTCCGAAGCGTACTTATCTGCTCAATATAAAATTTTATTACTTACTCTGGTCGGAACTCAGCCAAAAACATGAATTAGGTAGGTATATATTATTCAGTTAACAAATCGAACTTGTGCTTCGTGTATTGTGCAACCTCTACTTTTATCAAATTCATCTTTCAAAGTAAAAGCATTATTTAATATGTAGCATTACAAAATGTTAGTCATAAATTGAAAGAAACTATTTATTTCTCTAATATACTAATTAAAATAAATTTTACTAGCTCCTGTCTGGTTTCTATTTGAACGAAGCCTTGATATCAATCGAGAACTTGCTGATCAATTTGGTAAAATTCGCTCGGAAATCGGTCAAACCTTTTAGCTTTGTATGAAAAATAATAAACAAACTTCGAGTTCCGTGAATAGGATGTAAAGTTTCTTAATTTTGCTGAATTTGTGAAAACCCAACGCTTAAGTAATAAGTTCAGTGAGTATGGATGATTGCTGTGAAAGGGGACAAAACGTTGCTCCTAAAAGCCTTGAGTCTCTAGGTTCGTAGTTAAGGATGACTAGAGATATCTACCTAATATCAGAAGTTCCAAAAAAAACTCATCGTTTTACTCAACTCGTTTGGATTTTCAAAAATCTCATTCCATCAGCCCGACGTTTTGCGTCGTTTCAAACTGCCATTCAGTGAGTTGACGCCCGGCCTTCCAAACATGCCTTGCTTGTCCCGAATCCTTGTGCTTCTCCTCAATTATTGTTGAAAACCTCGGTTTTTACGACGTCCCTTTATCCAGACAGTCCTTTCCGCTTCGTAAAACATTATGAGGAGTGGACACCGCCTGATAGCCAGCTCTGCCCGTTCTGCGGTCTTTCCCTGCACTCCAGAAGTAAATTCGTTCCCTGTTTTACTGCCGACTCAAACACGCGTTTTCGTCCCAGTTTTACCGACCACAAACTTGATTAAATTGCAAAGAACACTAAACTCAACTGTAATGGATCTGTTCAACGAAATAAGATCCCAAAATAATTTGATCTAAAGGGAAAACTGTATCCGAGTGAGACATTTCTTGTGATTTCATGATGGATTTGTATCTTAATCTACTCTCATATAATGAAGTGAGGTGTCAAATCAGATATCAGAAGTATAAATATGTTTGGAATGGAGTGAAAAGTTAAGAACATTGAGGAACTTCTCCGGCTCTCAAATCATTTCGAATAAGGGGAACAATTTGGGTACAAAACAAAACTGGGATCCACTCGAAGAAACGAACAACGATCGCATTTTGGTCAACTAAAATTTGAACGGAGATTTGGCCTTGTTACGATTTTGTTAGGCTCGTTAATCACAATTTAAAATGGTTTTGACAATAAAACCTGTCTTGGAACTAAGAACAAATTAAATAAATTCGTGACAAGTGTGTCTCCTAAACAGATTCAACGCTGAACGTGTCATGTGACACTCACCAATCGGCTCACGGGGAGTTATCCAGAAAACGTGAGCTAAAAACCGAATTTTCAAAATTCCTCCGTTTTTGAATGCGTAAAACTCGGTAACGGTTCGGAATTACGATAAAACGTATAGAATCAAAGTTGTAAAGAATTTTATCAGCTTTAATTTACTATAGGACATGTTCTATCGAGAAATTCACCGTTTTCGAGGTATTCACGAAAAACCTCAAAATGGGACCTTTAGGGACCCCTCGAGCTCGTGCCCCACCCTCCAAGACTTTTAGTATGTTAATAAGGATACCCACCCCTACATCTGTGCCAATTTTGGTTTGGGTTCTATTTTTTTCTACCTCAAACTCTTCGTTGCCCAGACTAAGTGTCATATTAGCATGGGAGATGCTTTACCTTGGACTGACTACCCGAAAAGTGTCATGCGGAGAGGGTGATGGGCCAGATTAGAGTCACGCGGGGGTCCACCCCATCCCTACTCCGCCGAAAAGCGCGGATGAAGCATGTTCCATGTTTTTTTTAACTCTCTGTGTGCATAGTGTGTCCCACAGACACCTATTTAGCCTAAAAACGTGGTGATTTTGGAATAGCGAGAAATAAAAACAATGTTAAAACAACGTCAAAAATCCTGAACTTTTTTATTATTTTCGTTTTTAAAATGAATGTTTTTAATATGTTTCACTCCAAATTATTCAAAATAAAAATGATTATAAATTCAAAACTTTCAACCTTGTTTTAAGTGTTTTTATTTCCTGCTAATCCAAAATCGCTACCTTTCTAGGCAAAATAGATGTCTGTGGGACACACTATACACACAAAGGGTTAAAACAAGATCAAAAATTCTGATTTTTTTAAAATATTACTTTTGTTTTCAATAATTTGGAGTGGAATATTTTTAATTTTAGCCAAAGCTGTCGTTTTTTATATTCAATCAGTTTAAAAGAACTACTGTCTTGCGTGTCACGACTTTTCTCTTGCTTTTCCTTGGCTTTAACCTCTTCACATTCCACCTTTATTCCAGAATGTGAGCAGTCGCCTGGGATCTACCTTTGCGAAGGTGCGCTTCAAAACTACTGCGAGCTCAGAGCTCCGACTCCAGAAAAGGCCGCTTTCTACCTCGACAGCGCTCTGTCGGTCAGGAATTCGGATCAATCTCATCTTTTTTACACACTACATGTGTACCAGTACAGCGTCGGTGGCAAGGGTGGAGGTAAGGAAAATTGAATCGGTTTTTTTTAAAGACGTAAGTCCACAAAAATGCCATTTTTATTTTTTTTCTGTTCTAAAACCCTAAGCGCATTGTTTGCAATTGAAAGGGCATGCGAATGAGGTCTCAGACGGAGCAGGAATCACTTTTGAAAATCCGCAATTTTATTCAATAGCGGCTTACTTACAGGAAGTTTTTGTTTTATTTCCCACAAGGTTGTTTGCAAGGACTTACGCCCTTTAAAAAAACCGATTCAATTAGAATGTTGTTCATTTTATTGAGACACTCCTGTAGCTTTTAGTTGTAACTATTTCAAATTTATCGGTGTTTATTCACTTAAGGTCTTGGTTTTCCCCTTTTTCTCTGCAATTATTGTTCGATTTTGATGATTTTAGCGACAATCTTTTTGTTTTTCAATTCCCTAGGTAGATGCGCCTATGAATTTCGAAAATCCTTATAACATTTTAAATTTAGGTACAACTGTGATACTTCGAGTGCCGGTTCGTAAGATATTAGACTAACTTGGAGCGGCGACCGACTGAGCCCCCCTTAAGTCGACCTGACATCGAGGTCTTGTGAAACTAACCATTCGGCAGAGAGAATCTAGAACCCTTTGATAGATAAGTCCAAAAGGAACGTGGAATGATTGTGCAAACCTATGTAACTACTCGTAGTTCAAAATAATATGAAGACGATGATCATATTAAATATTGAGTTCAAATCAGTATTAAATAAAAAACAAAATATCATATTAAATATATTAAATATGAGTTCAAAATTTTTGAACTCTTCTTACAGTAACTGATAAATATGAACATTTGACTTTTAATCAGAGTCCTATCAAGAATTTGATGTCCCCATCATACAAACAATCATTCGATTTTGTCCTAGCTAAAAACTTGGAGTTAGAGTGGACTAGACACTTGTCACTTGTACTCTATACAACAAGGGGGCACAAAATACTGTACGTCATGTAACCCACAATTTACTATTATCTAGGGAATTGTTGGCTGGCGGAGAAACATTTGCTCAAATTGGAGGTAACCTATCAAAGACTTTCAAGTAAACCTTAAGGTTTACGTAATAATTCAATTGTTTGTTCCAATATTATTAGCACAAGTCAATTTGAACAAATTTTTCACTTTGTTGGAAGGCTACTGTCCATTTACAAGTGTAACGTATATCAACGATGTACGCTCGTGAGAAGTTATAGTCAAGTAGAAGATCGATTACAATCAATAAAGATTGATTTGATTTTAACTGACCATTCGTACTCATACAACCGATATTTTAATATGAAACTAAATTTTGTAGTTGCGGGTGGAAGAAGCAGACTACATCTGATCGATTTGGGTGGTGCTGAGAAGAACAAGGGTGCAGGAGGACTACCGTTGTCAGCCATAGGCAACGTTCTGCTCGCCATCTTCAACGGCCAGAAACATTTGCCTCACAGGTGAGATCGTTTCCTTGCACCTCCAATACTTTGAATGATTATAAATAATAGAAAATGGTCGTGACGTAGCTAGCCAAGTCTTTGAAAAAAGTATCCATGCACAGAAACCCTTGGAGGACCTCTTGGATACAACAAAATACTACTCACACAGGCGCGCGGCGTAGTCCGTGGCGTAGTCCTTGCCTAGTGTGTGTGCATTTATAGCGGCCCGCCTTTTTCAAACGTGTGATCTCTTTAACTAATTTTTCTACCACATATTATAGTATCATTGGGCTAAAAGTTGGAGTATTTTGGTTTTCAAGGGTGCTGAATCCAAATTTGAGGTCAAAAACCTGAATTTCCGACCCACCGAAATACCCTATTTAATAAGTACGTATTTTGACTAGGTTAATTGCCCGCAACACACCAAAGAGTTGTAGAGATCAGCGCCCAGCGATACAAGGCAAACAGATCAAACAAATGAATTTAGCTGGGACTCTCGGTGGGAGTCCTCCGTGGTAGCACCACCCGTGTCCTCTGGGGTTCATATTATGAGGTGGTGGTCCTTTTATTGGGGCACTTCCTTTCACCCATTTTCCTTGCCTGCCGTCCTTAACTTTCCAATTCCTATAGCTACCGCTGTATGGTCCTGAGCGACCTCCCCATTATATATTATGAAACATTTGTGGCGACCCCGAGTTATAAATATATAATAATATTATAATAAAAATGTACATAATAAACAAATTATAAAATATGTAATAATATAAAACACAGGTGACACATGTGACTTCATTTATTCTCATGACGTCACGAGGTTTACTCCTCTACTGCTGTAAATTCGTACCTAACAATTGTTCTAATGAACTTTGTAATAGGGAGCACAAATTGACTCAACAGCTGAAAGAATGTATGGGGTCACTCACATGCCACGCCGCAATGATTGCTCACGTGTCAGCTGACGCAAGCAACTATTCGGACACACTTACCACGGTCCAGCTAGCCTCAAGGATTCACAGGATGAGACGAAAAAGATTCAAAGTAAGTAGTCAAATATTGCTTCTTCAAATTGTGTCACTCTAGTTCTGGATTGAAGATTTCAATTTTGGTTTATTATTTTCAATAACACTAGATTACAAAATTTAGGGGTGGTTCGGCTGCCTCGTTCTTTCACCACTTTTCTTGAGGTATTTGGTGCGCTGAATCCGAATCTGACGTTATTTTTTTTTTTGTTTATGTCGGATTTTCAAGATATAGCTAGTTTTAAGATTTTTCTAGTTCTCACTTTTCTTCATTTTTTAGTAAGCACTCATCTTGCTCAAATCTCCTCAAAAAGTACTCAGACTTATAGGAAATTTCAAGTAAAATCCGAATATGTACTTAGTTTTTAATTAAAGTTGTGTGAAACCCCCTATTTTCCACAAAACGTATCAAAAAACACCGGTTCTCAACGTTTTTTCTTCGGGTTTTCCCTTACTTTTTGCCACTTGAAAAAATAATTAAGGCTAAAAAAATGTTCTCGGGTTTTTTCTTTGTAGGGGGGACACCCCAGAGGAGAATGAGACCAATCGCAGCCTCCTAAACCCATTAATATCGAAGGAATGAGCTTTTTCATGGCACTGAGATGAAAATTCACAAAAACCGTTAATTAATTTTTCGAGATAAGTATGTGCGTTCCTAAATCTGTTTTCCTCAAATGGATTTTCCTTTCTTCTACATTTTATATATTTGTCACCTGTTAAGAGTAAGATCGAAAATAGGTACTCATAGGGGGAGTAAATCATAATTGGGAAACTCTTGTTTTGTTAAGTGATTTTAATTCAGTTTTACAAACAAAACACAATAAACTGCAGAAAAGTTAACAGTGTAAATCTGTTTCATGAAGGCTCAAATGAATCAAAAGTTGGTAAAATGTTTGGTTATTCCTCCACCTCTGAGGTTCCACCAAGATATGAAAACCATGGAAGAACGTTACAAAGGGTATTGGGATGTTCACATGATGGCGGACTATTGTTGGATTTACCTCAGGCGGCGAAGTTTTCTCTACATAGATGCCGGTTATTCCTCCTCTAAGGTGGAGGAATAACCAAAGTTTGGTTATTTAACATTGAACCATTGTCCATTGTACCATTGTATTGAGGAAAACAGATTTAGGAACGCACATGATTATCTCGAAAAATTAATTAACGGTTTTTGTGAATTTTCATCTCAGTGCCATGAAAAAGCTCATTCCTTCGATATTAATGGGTTTAGGAGGCTGCGATTGGTCTCATTCTCCTCTGGGGTGTCCCCCCTACAAAGAAAAAACCCGAGAACATTTTTTTAGCCTTAATTATTTTTTCAAGTGGCAAAATGTAAGGGAAAGCCCGAAGATAAAACGTTGAGAACCGGAGTTTTTTGATACGTTTTGTGGAAAATAGGGGGTTTCACACAACTTTAATTAAAAACTAAGTACATATTCGGATTCTACTTGAAATTTCCTATAAGTCTGAGTACTTTTTGAGGAGATTTGAGCAAGATGAGTGCTTACTAAAAAATTAAGAAAAGTGAGAACTAGAAAAATCTTAAAACTAGCTATATCTTGAAAATCCGACATAAACAAAAAAACTAACGTCAGATTCGGATTCAGCGCACCAAATACCTTAAGAAAAGTGGTGAAAGAACGAGGCAGCCAGACCACCCCTAAATTTTGTAATCTAGTGTAATCAACCTTTGGACTCGAACAAAAAGTAATTTTTTTAACCCCCCTCAAAATTTGTTGGTGTGCGTTTCAAGGTACGTAGAATCCAATAAACAAATAAAAATTCGGCCGTCCGTCCGCCGTACGCGGCACTTTCTTTAGTTACCAAGGACCGATTTTAATGAAATTTGGTATGTATTTGGTGGTGTATTTTGGTGTTTTGTGGTGTATTTGGGGTCTAGTTGTGCCCCGAAGCTTTTGGTTGATTTCAGTCTTTTCTAATGGTTGAAAAATAAGGGTTGAACTTTTAAAAACGCCCTAGCTCAAAATATGTCGATATAAAAGTTTTTCCATATAAATGTTTTTCCATCAATTTAAGATAGTATTGAATTTTTAGTGACCACGAGGAGGACAAACCGTTCGCTCCCTAATCTCCATTCAAATTTTAGCTGACCAGAATGCGATCGCTGTTCGTTTCTTCGAGTTGTACTCAGTTTTGCGTTCTCAGCAACCAGTAATCGAATTTCCTAATAATTAATGCAACCACAACTCCCTGATTCTTCGAACTGAGTGTGAAGCGTTTATTGCTTCCAAATAAACTTGATTGTGAAATAGGTACGGGGTAGGTAGGTGGTATCTATGGTTGGTTGGTAGTGACAATGGCAAAGCCGCGTTCTTTCCAGACGAGTGTTTTTTTCTTAATTACGAGTATTTCGGATATCTGTTTTGTATCGAAAAACGATAGTACAACTGGTCTTACGTCCATCCTGAGGTCAATATATCAAATTTCTCGTCATTTTCATACAATATGCAGCTTTTTTTTAAGAAAAATTATCTCGCTTATTGAATAATTCAAATCAATCCTCAAGCGATTCAAGGTGAACAATGCATTCAAATGCTCTGTCATTTTTGGTACTTAGTTGATCACTCAAAAAAATCGAGTGGTCAGACGTTATTTCATTCTTCACAGAATCCTATGTGCAATTTTGAAAAATGAGAACTCCCAATCTGATGAAACAACGAAAAACAAAGTTAATGTTATCACGTGCGAGAATGTGATGTAACCACTATGATGATGTAAATGGTGAAAATTGATTCTTTCTGTTTTACATTGAAAGTACTCACTGAGTAGAGCTCGGAAAACACTCAAACTCTCCAATTGGTCCAAGCGTTGATTCATAATCATTAAATGAAACTTTTGTGGAACAAAATTCATTTTATGCTAGAAGAATTACAAGGTGTCCACATTTAAGTTGGTCATAACTTCAGGGTTCGATTCTGCAAGGAATTTCCAACAAAAAAAGTCTCTTAGAAATTTTGTTTTAACCTCGTTTTTTTCAAATTTTTCACTTTGAATCCCATTTTGATAGACACTTTCAAGATCGAGTGTTTTACGCGGTGTTTGGTCACCCTAGATCTCAAGATGACTTGTCGAGTTTGGTATAATTTCCTAAATAATTTTTCACGCTGAATCGAATGAGGATACTTCCGAATAATTCTGACCGGAATTATTAAAATTCCTCCAAAAGAAAAATTAAAATCCAATTTTTAGCGAAAAATCCACTTTCTAGCAGTCAGAATTATTCGGAAGTATCACCATTGGATTCAGCGTGAAAAATTACATAGGAAATGATGCCAAACTCGTCAAGCCATCTTGAGATCGAGGGGGACCATAAACCGCTTAAAACACTGGATTTTCCTGTAAAACACACGTTTTCTGGCATTCAAACTTGATTTACTCATCCAAATTGAGTTTTAAAAAGAAAAATTGATAGATGGAAAGTTGAGAATTTGAGCGTGTTTTTCCAAAGAGCGCCGCCCATTGAAATAGGCGGGGATTTAGAGTAAAATTTTGAATAAAAAAAGTCAAATTACGATAAATATGATCCACTTATTCGATGTTGGTTTTTACCGCGATTGTTGTTTACAGTTCTTTTAAATCAGAGCTAGAGTAATTAAATCTTAGCTTTGTCCATATTTACAGCTGTTTTGGCAGTATAATTTACGCATAAATTTAGGGCTTTTCAACGAGTGGCGAACGATTTTCGTAGGATGAAAACTAACGGCGATACATTTCCCTAGAAACGGGTCGGTTGTAAGTGAAAATCATTACAAAATCCCACGCGTTTCGTCTCTTTTTTGACCAGTTAGGTGATGGCTAAAGCATGTTCCATGCTAAAACTTGAAAAAACAAGGGGTTAAAACAAAATTTCTAGGAGACGTTTTTTGTTGGAAATACTTTGAAGAATCGAGCCCTGAAGACCAACTTGAGTGTAGACACCCTGTAGTATCTTTGTAACCTCCTTTTATCAATGCGTGAATAGAAGGTCCTCCTATTTTCCCAAGTCTTCTCCTGTCATCAGTTTACCTTTGCTTGATGTACTAATATTAAGAGTATAATTGAAGGGTATCTTGTTCGGACATCCTGTTAATAACTTTAATGCAGGCTTAAAGATTGAGAAGGTGCAGGTGAGAAACTAAATATCCGTAGTGAAACAGTATTGTTCTAGGGGATCTGGAGAATCTGATTTAATGAGAATTATTTAATCGTTGCTGTATTCTACCTCTAGAGAACTATACGTTTCGTTAGAATGCCTATTCCTTGGTGGAGATCAATCTAGGACTAGGGATAATGAATGAAAGATACAAATTGAATTAGGAAAGATAAATAGATATATTATCCTATAATCAATGAGGCTTGTATCTAAATATGAGGGGGGAGAAGTATCAATAGAGTTTACCTATTAGATCTTCGGTTTTGAACTACGAGGGTGAGGGAAGTGATCTTGTTTGAAAGTATGGTACTTACAGATCGATGTCTGGAATGAGACTGGAGAACAATCCCTGAGTTGCAATTTCGGGGAACAAGGGAACTGTTCCCTCAAATCACCAATCAGGTGTCAGAGCCACTGTTGCTCTGTCACAGTAGTTATCAGTACACTTGCGTATGCCGTTCTTTAATGCATTTACCAATCTATTTAATTATTTTAAATCAACACCTTATATTATCGACGAGTTCAAATATGATCTGGGCTCTACTCGACCTTGTGCTATTAATGTGAATTAAAACTAGTTTCGAAGGTGTTGTGCTTTATCCATTCTTTGCACAAATTTAAGCGAGGTTATCGTCAGATTTTTGCTTCCGAGTCTACAAGGTAGCGGAAGCTTTGTTTTCACTTTTCAAAGACGAAAAAAAAAATTCCCCAAAATCAAAATTTTCACTCGCGTTTTGCGTTTTAGACCTTTCTGATCAATTTTGGTTCAGTGTCTGTCTGTCTGTCATGAATTCCTTGTAACGGCCATAACTTCTACATTTTCCATCCGATTTCAATGAAATTTTCAGGGATGTTACAGATTAGTATTTAGATGGTCCCCTATGAAAATCATCACCTTCGGACTGATAGAAGCGACTGCGCATGCGCAAACGTGAATTTCCTTGTAACGGCCGTAACTTCCACATTTTCCATCAGATTTCAATGAAATTTTCAGGGATGTTACAGATTAGTGATTAGATGGTCCCCTATGAAAATCATCACCCCCGGACTGATAGTAGCCGATGCACATGCGCGAACGTGAATTGCTTGTAACAGCCATAACTTTCACTATTTCTACCCGATTTCGATGAAATTTTCAGGGATTACGCGGATTAGGTTGTAGATGGTCCGCAATGAAAATCAAGGCCTTAAAATTTACAATAGCCTCTTTATAGATAAGTGAGCAACGCAGTGGACTCCTATCTAGAAGTCCCACGTTCGACTCCCAGTCAAGCTAAGAAATTTTTTGATCCAATCACTACCGCACTTACATTTTTCGTCCGAATTTGATGAAATCTTCTAGGATTGTCCAGATTAGCGTGTAGATGGTCCCTATGAGCGCAGTGAAAGGTACTTGGAGATTGGTGTTTTCAGATTAACTACTATGCATCGGATCATCTATATAATCGGATTATGGATACGAGGAAGCTATGTGCCACACCCACTTGGCAGACTTTTTTTTTTTTTCAACATACTTATTTGGTAGCTGAAGTAGAGAGAGTAGACCAACTCATACATCAACTCTGAAATTTACTTCTTCTTTCTTCAAGAATAAATTTTCATGTTACTTCTGTCTTTTAGTTCATGGGCGGAAGTCCAGGAGCTGTAGCAGGAGAAGACCCACGGCTGACAGGGAGTAGTGATGTCGATCCGTCAAGTAGTGAACAGTCTGCTGACACCGTAATTTACGTGGGGCCGACAGAAGAGACGGACGGTGAACATCCGCCGGTCTATTTGCCGAGTCTCAACTCAGGTGAGTGGATTCACTAGTAAACTTTACAATGTCCTATGAAGTTTTACGACTGATTGACCCATTTACTTCTAATTGTTTTGTTCGTTTTTAGGAGATAATCGGTGTGCAATGAACAAAGCTCTGCGGGGGTCTCTTGTGGATCAAAAATTGAGGACTTTATCCAAATCTGTTCCTGCATCGCCTCAGAGATCTGTTACTGACGAGAGCAAGTATTCGTCTTCCTACAGGAAACAGTCCAAACCCAACAGCACCAAGTCATCACCAGTGAGGCAGGGAAAAGGCGGTGGACCCACGCCGAGAGAAGAGCAGTGGGTGGATGGTCCTAGAGTACTCAAGTCCAAAATCCACGAAGGGAGGAACATCCATATGGGGAGAGAACGCGAGAAAAGAGAAACGTGGGTGGATGGACCTCGCCTGGCCAACGGTACTTCGGCGGGAGGCGCCTACGGTTATATGGACAGCCACAAAAAGAGCATGATAAGGAAATGGGTGGAGAACCAAAGCGTTCACATCAGCAAATCTCGGCCTCATCACAAAGACAGCAGCTTCAAGTCGTTGGATGATGTGAGAGGAAGAGCTAGTGGACAGGAAGACGAAGCACCAAGCTCCTTCACACATCAGATCCATCCTGCATTGCCAGTCAATAAAGGTAGGTAACTAATCAAACTTTCTTGTCACTTCATAAGTCCTTACGAACATCTTCTAGGGAGATGTGAAGGATGACTACTCAACTATTGAAAACTGGTTTTATTCATGAAAATGTGACCATTTCGTAGCTATCATCTTTTTGACATTGGTTCAGGTTAATACTCGTTTATAAAAGAGCTGAACACCTGTAAATAAGAGATAATCGTAAACACTTGAATAATAATGTCACGAGTTTGATGGAAGATTAAATTTTAAGTTTGGATCTTCGGATTTACCCTCATTTTTAGGACGTCCCACAGTAAGACTTGGGCGTCCTTATGCGATCGATCTGGGGTAAAGTTGGACAACACTCAACAGAAAAAAAAATAACCACACAGTAATCCGTTTTAGACCATTCTGAATCCAAATCCGCGGAAAAAACCATAGGTGTATGTCTGTGTGTGTGTGACAAATCTTGTGTCGTCTGCACAGGCCTTAGTTCTCAACCAATTTTCCTGGTTCTTTTTTTGTTCGACGCGGAAAACTATCTAGGTGTGCACTACGTCGCCGGAATTTCGAATTTTGCTTTTTAAGGGGTGGAAAGGGGGGGTTAATGCTTAAAAAACGTGCATTTGCGGGCATAATCTTGTAAACTCTGCCCAGGCCTCAATTTCTAACCGATTTGCGTGTTTCTTTTTTTGTTTGACTAAAATAGCTTCCGAGTTGTACATAATTTCACCAGAGTACCAGAATTCGCAAGGGGAGGGGGCGAGTGGGGGGATAATATTCACAAAATATCCTATTTTTCAATATTTCGGTTCCTTTACTGCTTACTCATTGTACCCAAGCTTTGAAATTGAGGAAAAATTTTCATTATAGCTCCGGATTTTCATGAATTATTCTCTGTAGCACCATGGAACTAATAGTGGTGCCACCATGGTGCCAGGGCACCAAAAATAACATATTTCGTTGGTTTCTTTTGTGTTTCACCTTGAATACGGATGTGAACCTCGACGGTCAGCCTACTAAAACTAGTACTTAGATGAAAGTTCAATGTTACGACGTATTTCTGCTTTGGTGCCAGACTGGCACCATTGGTGGTGGTGGAGGTAAGGGGGGGGGGGACTCGAATTCGCATGTTGGGTATCGTAGATCATGGATTTTAAAATGCTCTTCAGATTCGAGGCTCCCATGCCGCTAGAAGTGCCATAGTTTATAATGGTGAGGGGGGGTCACTATTTCTTCCCTAAAGTAATAAATAAATTACATCGAGTGAAACAGTTTTATCGCTTAACAACTAGTTAAACTGATCTAATGCTTATTCAATGGGACGTCCCCTGGAATGCATGCATTACTTAACAATAAGTTTATCTTAAGTTTGATCTCGTGTGCAGGTTCCTTATTATCCACATTTTGGATGATAAACCCAAATAAAGTATGGTCCATCTCACTGGTGTTAGGTACACCCTGTATATCTTCTTGTTGTCTTATAAGTTACTAAAATAATAGTAGCCTTATTAGCATTTTTAGTTACATAATACAGTTTGACTTAAATACAAATATTTGTCTTAGTTGTTCCTTTAGAGCGACTTCAGTGCACGGGCGTTGATGGTGAGTACGATGAAGAAATGGAAGTGGAGATCATCGAGGTGGAGGAATCTGCTGAGCCGGTGCCAATGCAAGATTGCTGCTTACAGGTGAGTTTTAAGGACCTAGTTATTATTATTGATCAGGATCTATTCTTTTCCGTTCTTACTGGGTATTTGTGGTGATAACTAACTATTGTCGAAAAGTCTGTAAAGTAACGAGACTGAGTAGTAGGTACAATCAAATTAAAAATGGGCTCTTATCATCATTTGATCATGATTACCAGAAGGTCTCCATTATTTTTCCAACAGTCTCTTTTGACCGTTACGTCACGGCATAATAGAGAGTTCCTGCACGCCAATACCGCACCTTCACGACCGATCGTCACGCCTCGACTCAAGGAAGCGTTACCACGTTCATTTTAACAAATGTCATGTAAACATTTGTTGCAAAATACTCATTTAAACAACTTTTTGGTGGAAAAATATGGTGCAAAATTAATTATTTTAAAATGAACTGACTGTAGATCTATTGTCAGTAGTTTTCTAAAAATAAATTTTATCAAGTTGCCCAACAATATCAATGGGTGGTAGCAGTTGAAACAGTATTACACTCTCAGGAAACTTGTGATGTCTCTAATTTTACGTTGTGCCGCAGGTTACTGAAGAAGATATAGCTCTGTGTATGGGTGAAATAGAAAACCCGCTACCAGAAGTAGACCAAGATGAACATCCTCTTCGCATTCTCAGCCAAGAAAACTTGACAGTTGTTTCAACCTTCACAGGTATTGCCACCTTTAGAGGATTACGTTAGATTAATCCGTCGACTTTCTTAGATACTATTTCGTCTTAGATACCTACTATTTGAAAAGGCTGTTTCTACTCGTTGTTTATAAATAAATGATGTTGAGAAACTGTCTTTAGAATTTAATATATTTGTTCTTTAGACTCCCTGTCCATCGTCAATGATGTAGAGAGACTTTTTCCGAGGAACAAACAAGGCGCTGTTAACGGCTGGTACAGAAACAGAGCGAATACGGCGGACTACCTTTCAAAAAAGAGTAAGCAATATTCGTGTGATAATTAATGTTGAAATAATAGAAATTCAATTACTGATCAGTAATTTTCAAGTAGTTACCTATGTATCTTGTAAAGTTTGTAATTTAGTTTGTAGGTTAGTGTAAACTAGTTCTGCCTGTCAGGGGGCTAGTAACTTAAGTAAGGAAAACCATGATTCGGATTGGTATCTCTTGGTTGAGGACCGTCTGCGGAGTTTTGAACTTGATGTAAGGACACAGAGATGACATCACGTAAAACACCAGTCAGTTGCCCTACATGGTTTGGAGATGGACAACGTGAGTCGCACGACTAGGAACTGCATCTGCGGTGTTGATGAAACATTGAGATCAACAAGATGGGAAAATCGAGTTATTAGGGATCCGATGGCCTGTTGAATCATCAAAAATTAACTTCCCGTGACCAGGAATCGACCTCCTATCGTTCCAATTCTAAAGTGGAGCTCCTACCACTTGAAGTGAATAGTGAATGGACAGAAATGCGAAGAGGATCACAACATCCCCCCCCCCCCCACGTTAGGAAATCTTAGGTACTCCGTTACCTAGTCATGGAGGTGAGGGGCAGCTTTGCCTGGCATTTTCCAACCCAGTGAGAACGCGCTATTTTTTACTGGCTTCGGAGTTTTTTAGGACGTCCCACAGTAAGACTTGGGCGTCCTTATGCGATCGATCTGGGGTGAAGGAGGACAACACTCAACAGAAAAAAAATAACCACACAGTAATCCGTTTTAGACCATTCTGAATCCAAATCCGCGAAAAAAAACCATAGGTGTATGTCTGTGTGTGTGTGTAACAAAATCTTGTGTACTCTGCACAGGCCTTAGTTCTCAACCGATTTTCCTGGTTCTTTTTTCGTTTGACGCGGAATACTATCTAGTTGTGCACTACGGCGCCGGAATTTCGGATTTTGCTTTTTAAGAGGGGGAAAGGGGGGGGGTTAATGCTTAAAAAACGTGCGTTTGCGTGCATAATCTTGTAAACTCTGCCCAGGCCTCAATTTCCAACCGATTTGCGTGTTTCTTTTTTTGTTTGACTCAAATAACTTCCGAGTTGTACATGATTTTACCAGAGTACCAAAATTCGCAAGGAGAGGGGGTGAGTGGGGGGATAATATTCACAAAATATCCGATTTTTCAATATTTTGGTTCCTTTACTACTTACTAATTGTACCCAAGCTTTGAAATTGAGGGAAAATTCTCATTATACCTCCGAATTTTCATGAATTATTCTCTGTACCACCATGGAACTAATAGTGGTGCCACCATGGTGCCATGATGCCATAAACCGCTCATTTCGTGGTTTTTTTTTTTTTTTTTTGTGTTTCACCTTGAATACGGATGTGAACTTCGACGGACTGCCTACCAAAACTAACAGATGAAAGTTCAATGTTACGACGTATTTCCGCTATGGTGCCAGACTGACACCATTGTTGGCGTTGGGGAGGTGGGGGGGGGGGGGGGTGAACTCGAATTCGCATGTTGCGTGTCGTAGATCATGGATTTAAAAATGCTCTTCAGATTCGAGGCTCCCATGCCGCTAGGTGGATAATGGTGGGGGGGGGGTCACTATTTCTTGCCTAAAGTAATGAATAAATTACATCGAGTGAAACAGTTTTATCGCTTACCAACTGGTTTAACTGATCTAGGGGTGTAGTTCGTGATCCGCCCCCATTTTGTTCTCTCTTTTGCAAGCACACCCGACCACCTTTTTCATTTTTTGAGGAGTGTTCCATAAACTAGATTTCATCTTCTTGAGCACAATCGTGACGAATTATAATTTTTGATTGGTTAAGATTGGGAAATTAGGTGTTGAAAAAAGTGGGGGCGAATACCGAACTATTTCTCTAGTGAAAAAGTTCGGTATGCGCCCCCACATAGTTCTTATGGCTATACAATGGCCATACAACAATACAATGTGGGTCATACAAATTCTTGATGCAGTCCAAAAAATGCTCAAACGGATCTATGCCCATTGACTTCACACATCTCCTTCACAAACATATTGTTTAGTAATGCATGCATTCCAGGGGACGTCCCATTGGATAATCATTAGATCAGTTTAACCAGTTGTTATGTGATAAAACTGTTTCACTCGATGTAATTTATTTATTACTTTAGGCAAGAAATACTGACCCCCCCCCCCCACCATTATCCACCTTAACATTTCTAGCGGCATGCGAGCCTCGAATCTGAAGAGCATTTTAAAATCCATGATCTACGATACCCAACATGCGAATTCGAGTTCACCCCCCCCCCCCCACCACCACCTCACCAACGCCAACAATGGTGCCAGGCTGGAAATACGCGTAACATTGAACTTTCATCTGTTAGTTTTGGTAGGCAGTCCGTCGAAGTTCACATCCGTATTCAAGGTGAAACAAAAAAAAAAAAAAAAAAAAAAAAAAACGAAATAAGCGGTTTATGGCATCATGGCACCATGGTGGCACCACTATTAGTTCCATGGTGGTAAAGAGAATAATTCATGAAAATCAGGAGGTATAATGAGAATTTTTCCTCAATTTCAAAGCTTGGGTACAATTAGTAAGCAGTAAAGGAACCGAAATATTGAAAAATCGGATATTTTGTGAATATTATCCCCCCACTCACCCCCTCCCCTTGCGAATTTTGGTACTCTGGTAAAATCATGTACAACTCGGAAGTTATTTGAGTGAAACAAAAAAAGAAACGAGCAAATCGGTTGGAAATTGAGGCCTGGGCAGAGTTTACAAGATTATGCACGCAAACGCACGTTTTTTAAGCATTAACCCCCCCTTTCCCCCTCTTAAAAAGCAAAATCCGAAATTCCGGCGCCGTAGTGCACAACTAGATAGTATTCCGCGTCAAACGAAAAAAGAACCGCGAAAATCGTTTGAGAACTAAGGTCTGGGCAGAGTACACAAGATTATGCCCAAAAACGCACGTTTTTCGAGCATTAACCCCCCCTTTCCTCCCCTTAAAAGGCAAAATTCGAAATTCCGGCGACGTAGTGCACAACTAGATAGTTTTCCGCGACGAACAAAAAAAGAACCAGGAAAATCGGTTGAGAACTAAGGCCTGGGCAGAGTACACAAGATTTTGTTACACACACACACAGACATACACCTACGGTTTTTTTTCGCGGATTTGGATTCAGAATGGTCTAAAACGGATTACTGTGTGGTTATTTTTTTTTCTGTTGAGTGTTGTCCAACTTCACCCCAGATCGATCGCATAAGGACGCCCAAGTCTTACTGTGGGACGTCCTAAAAATGTGGAAACAGAACGTCTTTCGCTTCAAGACCTTATGACGACTCACCCTATCGCTTCTCGAACGTTGACCTACGGTCGGAAGTGATTTCACCGCTACAGTCAACATCGTTTTTATTTTATTTATGAGCATCGCATCTCAACCTCTTAACTTTCGATCAAAGTTATTCTCTGCCTCACCAGTTATCTCTCCCAAGAAAACGTCCCAGGCCGAATCAATGCAATTCGGTCGTGGGGGCGGTTATCGAACTTTTTCTCTAGGGAAGTAGTTCGGTATACGCCCCCACTTTTTTCAATGTCTAGTTTCATTGCTTGGAGTATTTGAAAACATAAGTGCGGTATATTATTCATACAGTACATGAAATCTAGTTTACGGAACACTCCTCAAAAATTGAAAAAGGAGGTCGGGTGTGCTTGCAAAAGAGAGAACAAAATGGGGGCGGATAACGAACTACACCCCTGATCTAATGCTTATCCAATGGGACGTCCCCTGGAATGCATGCATTACTAAACAATATGTTTGTTATTGTTCCTTAATGATGGGACGGGGGATCTGCTGACCTCAAAGTTTGTCCTAATAGACGGTGCCTCAACTAGTGTTTTGCTAGGAGCTGTTTTGATGACCTAATCTTAATTATTTATTGTTCTCAGAGATGATTTTTTAATGCATGGCGGCATAATTAATTCAAGACTATTTTCCACTAATAGAAAAAAAAAACCAGCCCCCCTATGTGCTGTTTTCTGAAGCTCTCAAACCATGAACTGAACACTCAATTGTATTATCTTCACACAGTGGTGGAGTACGAAGCTCTCACGGAACTGCACGACCTTTACACCGCCCGTCGCGCTCTTCTGGAGGCCAAACCTGTCAGCCGCTGTCAGAGTCTGATGCTTTCAGAGCTGGTGACGTCAGCAACAGTTCCTCAGGACGTCGACGTAAACAGTATAGCAAGCGAACCTGCTTATCTACCGGTGAGAAATTATTGTTATTGTGGCAGGTTTGTTCAATGATGGAATAAAACATGCGTCATATTTATGTAACTGAATCACCCAAGAAATAAATACACTGACAAACAGTCGTGGTCCCTGACTGTCAAGATGACCGATAAAATAAATAAATAAATTCGATAAAATTTTTGTCTATTTTTCAATTTATTGTTGTTGATAGGTACATGTTCCGGCAAAAACACTTTGCCTTCATCAGCCTAAAAACGTAGTTATAAATAAATTAAATAGGTAAGTTGTAAACTACAACTAGGTACTTAAATTTAAAAAACAAAAAATATATAAGTAGGTCTATCATGTACATTTACTTATACTCTACTGCATAGCAGCTAAAGTCAATTAATCACCAATAATTAACAACAATTTACCTACCTGTAAACATGTACCTACCAACAACAATAAATTGAAAAATAGACTCCAAAAACTATATCGAAAACATAGCCACTCCATTCACCCTTCAAGGTAATAAATTAACGTATACCAGACAGATGTTTATCGCCAGTTAAACTATTATTACTGTAGTGGAGTTGTAGTAGTAGATAACTAAGAAGGTACGTATTAGTATAATTGTGCAACATACTTTGACATAAATATATCTCTTGGCTGGGGGTCAAGGAATTTTTCGCGACACTTTGTTTTTGCCTCAAAAAATGCAACGCGGATACCAGTAAACGGATAGCTACATATCGGTAGATATATTACGTGCAATCGGTTTTTTTTTTAGAATAAAAATTCTGTTTATTCATAGAAAAAGTAAATAGGTTGGTACATATGGACATAATATGTCCATGGATATTATCCATGATCTATTGTTTTTCCCATTAAGGGAGAAATTCATAGTAACTTTCTCTTGAAGCTGTCAAATATTCTCGCCTACCTTTATAAGCACCATTAAAAATTGCTACTCTCACAATGCTTTGTCTAAGCTCATTTTCTATCATTATATTTTTTTCATCATTTTCCAGCCCTGAATCACGTGGTGGTTTCCATTTTTTAATTTGACTCTGATTTATTAGGATCATAGCCAAAAAAATTGGTTGTTTTTGCTTACTTATGGAACAACGGTTTATTACTTTTTTAGGGGGACCAAACAAAACTGTGCGACAACTGCCGAGTGCACTTGGAGCCTACTGACGACATGAACTCCTTATGGCGACAACGCGAGCAAACGAGGTTCCAAAGCTTCAGGAAATTGTAAGAATCCAGTTATAGTCAGCATCCCGTCATTTGTTGTTACGCCATAGCTTAACTGTGAAAGGAGAGTTACCTAAGTTTTTTTTTACGTTAAGCTTTTGAATTTCGGAAATTTCTTCTCTCCAAACCCCCCTCCCTTCCTCCTCTATCTAGTGCGCATAACTCAGGGTAATATAACCCCCCCAAATTTGGTACATTTTTGATAAATAGTAACATTTTAACCAATTTTTTAATTGAAAACCAACTTTTTGCCCATTGATACTATAACATGTGGTAGAAAAATTAAATAAAGAGATCACACGTTTGAAAAAAAGGCGGCCTCCATGAACGCACACACTACGCCGTGGGCGTGTAGTATTTTGAGTATCCAAGGCCACGAGGCGTTCGAGACCGCACAGGATTAGTGGAATGTCTCGATCCAAGGTCAGCAAGTTAACACGTCACATCATCTTCAAATTTCATTAGCTTCCCTAATTTCTTCTAAACATTTTCTCAACAAACAGACCCGATTACCGTTTTTCTGACCCATGCTCTTTTCAAAAAAAAATTTTTTCTAAATTGACTAAGATGCCCCATTTGGTGGATTTTGGATGTATAACAACGGTTTTACTGTTTTCTTACGTTAAGATGTTGAATTTAGGAAATTTTCCCTCTCCTCCAACCACCCTTCCCACCCCTGTCTCGTGCGCATAACTCAGGAGAGTACTTTGCTCAAATTTGGTCCAGTTTGGTTAAGTATTAACGATTGTACGGAATTTTATCTGAATATTGCTGCGGAATATTGCTAACTTCAGTCCGGTGTTCTTATTTCTCTACTTAGGACGAGCATTTCCTCTCTTCGACATCCTGATGGCGCTTCGAACCCAAATCTGCGAGAAATGTGCAGCAATCGTGAACCTGGAAATGGCGCTGAGACGAGCATCGTGAAAGATGAGGATGAAGAGATTTCTATGCCTCCGCCTTTCGAGAGCAACAACCTCTACACCATTTCAAGAGAAGGGTGAGGCAACAGACAGTTCAATGTCTTACACTTCTTCACAGTTATTCTCACGTGAATCACAGTTAACGTATTTCCTGCAATTTAGTTTTTTCTAACACCTGAGGTTTTCACTGTTAGTCAAGCCATTAAGCTTCTGGCGGCTCGTTATAATTTTGCCAATTTCTGGCGGTCATTCATTGTGTCAGAAGTTCTGTCATTCAGTCAAGATGGCTGAGGGGACAATTAAGGGAGCCGACCTATCCAATGCGGCATTTCTGGAGGAAATCATGTCTCATTGCAATTTGGAAGGAAGCCATAAGTTCACCCTGGGGGGGGGGGGGGAGTCAGAGGAAAAAAATGATGAAAAGCTGTTGCCACTGGCGACCCTCCTCCTGGTCTGCCCGAGTGTTGCCTGGGCTTCACTTGCAACCCGACTAAGCAAATTCTCCTTGCTGAGCTGATCGACGTAGCAGAGATCGGCTGCACTTCCAAGGAGCCACGCTTTGCCACTGCGCCGGCTCTCTAATTTCTGCGGAGATCACAGTGACTCGAGATCCACTGGATAACAATCTTCATGCCGAGCTCAATCAGTTGGTCAACCCGATAGCTAGCCTCCACTACTTCGGCGTGGTCTGATGACTGTCTCGAGCCAATGGAGAGAATTGCTGCTTGGGAGTCGACGAAGAAGACCACCTGTGACGGACAGTCGTAGCTGATCTCCAGTGCAAGGCAAACCCCTGTCGCAACTGCGAGAATTATGGTTTCTAAATTATTCCTAAATTTGTTGGACTACTTCAGTATTTCACTATCCAAATTCACATGGTTTCGGTAAATTTCAGGTACATGTGTTAAGAAAAATAAAATCAATTGTGTCTGAAAACTTCAACGGGATTTTTCCTTAATATAATTATTGTAAAACTCAGATTAGGAAAGATCGATATTCGGAGAAGACAAGATCCACGGAGAAAGAATTAGTAAGTTACAACAACCCCCTTGACTTCGCCGTCAGAGCTTGTGGTCTGGCCGCCTACTGGAGCAAACCGCTCAAAATCCGCACAATATGCCATTTAGTGCCTTGTGAACAATAATAATGTTTATACAATTTATTATAATTAATTTATTTGATGGATGCTGAGCTTAACACTCCAGAACTCATTTCAAATTAGTTCAAAATGTTCTGAGAACTACCTACCTGATTATCATATCTCTGACCTGAAATCCTGATCCTCAGGTTTGATGGAACGAAGCCGAAATGTTTCAACAGTCAAGAAATCTCCAATGGGCAGCTGCTTGATCCAGGTAAATTATTCGAGTGTATCTTAGAAATCTTATTCTTCAGTGTTGGGAAAATTCTATTCTGTTCTCCAATGAGACTGTCTTCATCAATCTCTTGATTGCCCTAGATATACCTAGTATTGGAGCGCATCCTAATCTCTGGGAGATAATGTTATTTAAAGAGTTCAATATTTTCGGAGCTGAAAAAAAAATAGTTCATTTGGAAGGAAACGTAGGTAACACTACCTCGACCTAACTGAGGAGTGGAACTTTTAAACTGCAATCATGGGATTCTTCCCCACACGCGCACTCAATGAAGTGGGTTTTCCCTGGTGTAGCGTAACTTCAACCTGCTTTTAGACGTTGATAAAAGTGTTTCTCACCAGAATATACTGCTTATTCAGAAAGTACTTCCTACAGTAGTTCCTACAGGTAGCGTTGCTTTTCGACAGGAATTCAACCGGGTTTTCCCCAGTACCCTTCAAATGGTAATATTTGGGTCATGTATGAACTTACCGTACGTGGGTTTTGTTTTCAAGTTATGTATTTAATTTAGGATGTTTATTAGTTGTTACCTAATGTGCCTAGTGATTGAAACACAACAGTATAAAATTTCTGGGTACCTATAACTTTAGATAGTAAAGAAGCGATTCACCTGCCGTGTTTCTGATCACTTAACCAATAGTGATCAGAACATGACCGTGAATTCCTCCCACTTTTATTTACTTACCAAAGTTCATCTTCTAGTTATGTCCAGGTTAGGACCAAATTGCGTGAATAAATAGACTCCACACTTCCTGCCAGAATGATATGAATTACATTGATAGAGTTAAACTCCAGTTAGATATTTATGAGTGCAAGGGTGAAAGTGAGCCTCCAATGTTGTGTGGCCCTCATGACAGTGTTGCCACGTTCAGGGATATTTCCCCTTTCCCTGAGAGAGTGTCTCCCTTCCGGCTCGTTTTTTTTAAATGTTCAATACCATCAAGGTTTTATTTCCATTTGACTAAGCTTAAACATAATTTTGCCACTGGTTTAATTAGATTCAGTTCTGTGTCCAAAATTACCTACATTGAAAAGGATACTTCACTCAAATGTAGGTTAACAGGGAGAACATTATCATTTTTGGCTGCAACGATACTTTTTCCCATCAGGTTAGGGTCACTGGCCCCCACCCCAGCACTGTAGAGGGGGTCGTCCCCATAGAGGTAGAAGGTAGAGAGGAAACGCCTTTGTTGTGACTCTGGTCGACCAGTGAAAGGGAAAGTTCATCCCCCTCTCACCCGGACCAAAAAATAGTAGGTACACTTACCCTCTAATTCTGTGTTGAAAGATAGGAGGAATGTTTTTGAAATACAACAGGTCGTAACAGGGGCCTCTAATTGAATAACACACCGAAATAAACGTGAAAGAGCATCAAAATATCCACACAGTCACGTGCATATCATGGAGCTACGTTGGAATATGATGGCATTACAGGGGCTGGAAGTAAAAACGGATTTTTTGCAGCACAATATTTTGCCTTGTTGGAATTCAACATTTCATTTTCAAATAAAGCATGACGTCATGTATCAAAAGAAGCTTCTGATCACTTCCTTTAATATGTGCTTTGTGAAATTTGAGGACATTCAGGTTTAGTGTAGAACAACTTGTTCAAAAATGTCTAAACTATATTTTTTCCAATAGAAGCACACATTAAAGGAAGTTATTAGAAGCTTCTTTTGATACATGACGTCATGCTTTATTTGAAAATGAAATGTTGAATTCCAACAAGGCAAAATATTGTGCTGCAAAAAATTCGTTTTTACTTCCAGCCACTGTAATGCCATCATATTCCAACGTAGCTCCATGATATGCACGTGACTGTGTGGATATTTTGATGCTCTTTCACGTTTATTTCGATGTGTTTTTCGATTGGAGGCCCCTGTTACGACCTGTTGTATTTCAAAAACATTCCTCCTATCTTTTAAAACAGAATTAGAGGGTAAGTGTACCTCCTATTTTTCGGTCCGGGCGAGATGGGGATGAACTTTCCCTTTCACTGGCCGACCAAACCCCAACGTAGGCAGGTACAGGCCGATTCCTCTCTACCTTCTACCTCTATGGTTGTCCCCTGCCCACAGAAATATCTGACGAGCATAGTTGAGTGGGGAGGAATTTCTTGCCCTTCCTTCAACGATGCGGGGTTTTGGAATCTATCATTACATAGAATGTCTATTCTCCTGATCATCATGTACTTGTTTTTCTCAGGTCCATTATGCCAAGCTGATGTGGAGAGATTGGACAGGAAATGGACGGAAAGCCCACAAGGGACGATGAGGCTCCGAGAAATGCGTCACGGGCAGAAAATGCTCAAGACAGAAATTTCTTCGACGAGACATAGATTCTTCTCGCCATTGTGAGTGATCCTAATTCAACTTATAATTAAAGGATATTATATGTTCATAAACTAATAATGCTTGATAAACTAATAAGTAGAATCGTATTGTAAAAAAAAAGTTAGTAAAATTGCTTCTTTTGGTCACTTTCGCGTCTGTGTTTTTTCTCTTCCCCAATCGTGCACGCACTTCTGTGTTCGATCATGTACGAGTAAGCTTCCAGAGGTAGCACTACTGTCGTGAGGGGGCACAGAACCTTCTATGAAGTCAGATTGGTCAGAAAACCCATTACGATGCAACATGGCTGCCTCCATACACATTGCCGCTACATTTAAAATTTCCATCTTCCTTAAATTCTCTAAATTTTTTGGATGCTTTTTCGAGCAGCACACTATGGTTTTCTTTCATTCAATAAACCCTCTTTAAAAAAAAGTGAGGCAAATTCCCCATTGGCATTTTCTTATTTCAAAAGTGTAAGGAAAGCATTGTGATCCTCGCACTTGATGTTTTTCATGTATCAATGTATCAACGGTCTATTTCGTGATGATTTCAGATACTCCTGCTTTAGTGGTCACAACACGCTGAGCCTCGACAAGAGAAGTCAGTTCCAACCCACTGCTGCCACGAGTAAACCAACAAACAAGTCCCAAGCTGTCTGAAGGCTAACAAACTACAGAAACTATGATCAAAATGTAACTTGAAGTTATCTATAATAAATAATTATGTGTTCATAACAATGTACCAATGTTATTTATGTGCTGTTTTCATGTCAGGAAACTATACTATCTATGTTAGTTATTTTGTATTCATTCAGGCTCAAAGCTTACCTGTATTTTGAATCCAGTGAAAGAGGAAGATGTAATCAGGGATTGAATCGACAATATCGAATCAAGAATGTCGGCAAAACATACTATGTTTGTGTAAAATCCACGGATGTAATGCTATAAAAATGTCCCAACTTTTTAAAACTTCAACTACCAATTTTTTTTCCAAAATTTTCTTTCACTATCAGGATTTTTACATTATTTTGTACGTGGAACGTAACTGGACGAATTGGATGCAAAGAATTTATTCATCTAAGTAAGGTTGAGGGATGATTTTTGCCAATTTGCTGACGGAGCTGTAGTTATCCAAACTGTTAAGAATGGGGAATAAAGTCTTACCTACTACCTATGTAATATTCGGAACTCTAAAGTTTACTATTATGTTGAAGACCTTGGAACTATTTAAGTTGATCACTTCATTAATTTAGCGAAGAACTTAATTAATTTCAATTTTATTTGATTTAAGGGGACACGGAACCCACCCCTCTCCCGCCTGTAATAGAGGTGTTTTCTGGTACATTTTTCTCAGTCCCTGTTCAACCGAATCTTCTAATTTTTTTTTTGGTTTGTAGGATATATTCTCATCTTGCCTTTACCGGATCCTTTTTAGATTATTTTAATTACTTTTTATTTGAGATTCTGTTTTATAAAATAGAATTATTTTCTACCTTCGTTACTCTTTTTGGAATAGTTGGAATTGGAAAATTGGTTAAAGGATCCGATACAGCCTTCGTTTAGGTGTCTTCTTTCATTAAAAAAAAAGAAATAGAGGATAGGATTAGTAGTTCCTGAGAAAAAGGAACATTTATCATGAAAAAGTGAACTATTCAGGAGAGCAATTTGAAGTTGAGCGGGAACAAACGAGGGCGCTTGCAGATGAAACTATCGATTCTCACCTCACGTTTCTCGAATTTTGATTGGTTCCTTGATTTTGAATTGTCTTTGCTTATTGGTTGTTCAACCAAAGACAATTCAATTTATAGTATCGATTTTTATGAGCCTTCCGATTTATAGTATCGATTTTTCAGTATTCAGTATCGATTCAGGTTGGTAGGTTAGTTTCGGGGCTGCACTAGGTACGCAAAAATTAATTTCCTCGTCATTTGACACGGAATTTTTCGGTAATTCTTGTTTAAATCTATTCGCAGCATGTTCAAGAATGATTTTCAATAAAATAAAAAAAATCGAAATTTTCATCATTTTTTGGGTTCCGTGTCCCCTTAATTTTAACGAAGAATTTAATAAGAACTCATTCGTGAACTTTGTGACGCATGAAACTTCCAGAACTACATCGCCCCATAAGGTACCTAATGAAGCCTACAAGGGCATGTTCTGGTTCTGTTAAGCCTATAAGCCAATAGATCTGGAAGTTTCTCGTGTCACCGATAGTTCGAGCGAGTATATTTGAGTTCAAATCGACTGTTAACTCATGAACGACCATTTTGGAGTTTGCTCGTTGTTGCTGCCGGGTCTTCAACTTTCTGGATACATTTTTTGTACCATCGATTCCACACTCAACGATTCGCACAAGTTTCCACTTCGTTCAGTTATCATTTTAGACAAGTTCCTCTTCCTATCCTTTAGATCAGCTCCCCTCCGACTGAAGAAACTGGTCCAACCTGATTAGCCACGTTGTAACTTTAGTTCGCAAGGTGAAGATAAATGAATAATAACCACTTTCAAGTAGGTACTTTGCTACTCACTCTTATAGTTATGAAAGTAGCACCACCAACTAGCTCAGTATGGGTCTTTTACCTTGTCGCATTGTCAAAATAAGTTAGCATGTAGGGTAGGTACCTAATACCAATCATAAAGTGAAAAAAATGGGCGCCACTCCTCCGAGTGCAATACCTTCGCCAAATGGAGGAGAATTTAGGCGAAAAAATAGTCAAGATTCAAAGTAGGAGAAAATTGTATAAATTAATTTTTATTTGCGTAATTCAAACCGAGCTTAATCTACCGCATCATGCCAGTCCCACTCCTTGCCCTAGTACCCTAACCTAGATGAAATTAAAGCTAAATTATTCCTTCAATCCATCTTGAAAAGTGCGTGGTAGTTCGGAAGGGAAAGGGCCTCCGGAACGAAGTGGTGGGTTGATTCCCAAAAAAATATTTGTAGGTACTCGACAGTTGAGGACAAAATCGTCAAGTACTTGGAAACAAGTTGGTAGAAACTAGGACCCCAAGTCGGGGATTCCATAAGTTTCCCCAAAAAAATAAATTCTTCCAAATTCAGCTCATAAGATCCAATCAATTTAGAACACCTGGTTCGAAAAATTGAAGAACCTCAATGATGGAGCTATACGCTCAATACCACAAGTGCAACGCACGGATAATCAAAATTCCAAAAGGAAAAAGTTCTTCCTGCTTGTCTGAAGAGTACAGTACCTACTTCCAAAAGCACGATGTTCAAAAAAATCCTGCTAAGCAGTAGGTAATAGACGTGGCATTCGTCGAAGTTGGAGCGGTACTGGCGTGGGTCTTAATTTTATCTTCACCCGGCCTACACGAAGCGACAAGACGGAATTGGTCGTCCGATAACGCGGAGAGGTGTGACCGAAGTTCTGGAGGCGAGGATTGCGCGATAAGGAAATAACTCAGCGTAACAACTTTAACCACTGATAAGTACCTGGTGTGTTGGAAAGACAGGGTGTAACGGTTAAGGTCGTACCACCGGCCAGGGTTCGATTCTACAACTAATTTGTGACTTTTTTTGTCTCTTGACTTTTTTTCTTAACCCCCTTAAAATCGGACTTTTTCCACTTTTAAGATTTTTTTCGTATTTTCGACATTACGCCATTAAAACAGCCATAACTCCCTTGTTTTTCAATCAAAATTCAAATTTAATTATACATTTGGAAAGAGCGTTAAATTCTCTATCTCTCTAGTGTTAAATAAAACTTTTTAAAGAAGACTAAAATGTTGAAAAATGAGCACAAATAGTAAAATCTCGAAAATCGAGGAAATTTTTCGTTTTTTCAAACGTTTGTAACACTAATTGTAACTGCCAGTTAAGTTCTCACTGTAACCCCAAAAGTTGACCCAAAATTTCAGCTTTCCAACGGTATGGTCATAAAATTGTTTACAGTAGACTAATGGTGTAAAATCCTTGTTCCCGTGCCAAAAACCGTGGATCTTCCAGTAAAAATCGACGTTTCGCGAAAATCAGCATTTTTACCCTAAAATGAGTTAGGCCGCCATCTTTTCGTACTTTGTCTCACTGAGTCAAATGATGACAGAAGACTTATCGGAAAAGCAGTCACTGATATCTTGTCCAATTCACTTTTCGAAAATTGTCTTAATTTCTGTTAATTTGTATGCCAATTTTTTCATTATTAGATCGGCCAAGTTAAACGTTACTACCGTTGACAATAAGGTCGAAGGTATGTTTTTAAACATTTTTTTAAACATTAAACATGTTTTTAAACAAGCGTACTCTAGGTTCCGAACATCAGATTAGTTATCTTATCAGTGATCATTTCTCGACCTGCCTACACATCTACTTGTATCATGGCAACTTTTTCCAATCTAGAGTACGCTTGTTTAAAAACATGTTTAATGTTTAAACAAATGTTTAAAAACATACCTTCGACCTTATTGTCAACGGTAGTAACGTTTAACTTGGCCGATCTAGTAATGAAAAAATTGGCATACAAATTAACAGAAATTGAGACAATTTTCGAAAAGTGAATTGGACAAGATATCAGTGACTGCTTTTTCGATAAGTCTTCTGTCATCATTTGACTCAGTGAGCCAAGTACGAAAAGATGGCTGCCTAACTCATTTTAGGGTAAAAATGCTGATTTTGGCGAAACGTCGATTTTTACTGGAAGACCCACGGTTTTTGGCACGGGGACGAGGATTTTACACCATTAGTCCACTGTAAACAATTTTATGACCATACCGTTGGAAAGCTGAGATTTTGGGTCAACTTTTGGGGTTATAGTGAGAACTTAACCGGCAGTTTCAGTTAGTGCTACAAACGTTTGAAAAAACGAAAAATTTCCTGGATTTTCGAGATTTTACTATTTGTGCTCATTTTTCAACATCTTAGTCTTCTTTAAAAAGTTTTTTTCAACACTAGGGAGATAGAGAATTTAACGCTCTTTCCAAATGTATAATTAAATTTGAATTTTGACTGAAAAATAAGGGAGTTATGGCTGTTTTAATAGCCTAAGGTCGAAAATACGAAAAAAATCTTAAAAGTGGAAAAAGTCCGATTTTAAGGGGGTTAAGAAAAAAACGTCATGAGACAAAAAAAGTCACAAATTAGTTGTAGAATCGAACCCTGGCCGGTGGTACGACCTTAACCGTTACACCCTGTATATCACGAAATGAAAATTAGCTAAGCCAACTGGTCACACGAACGAAGAATCGGAAGACCTGAGAAGAATGATGAAAAATCTTTGAAATTACAGAAAGTTAGAGACACTTCAAGTCACAAGCGAAACGGAGTTTCTTCCAGTCGAGCACCAGGAAGCAATGGGATGTGACGTCAGAGCGAAAGGTGGATGACGGTCCGCCATACAACAATTTCCCAGAGATGAAATATTTTTGTATTTTCCTCAACGAGTGAAAACCTTTCTTGAGATTTAAAAAATCAAAATTTGAAAATAAATGGATTTTTGATTTGATATTTCCTAACTTGATTCGATATTCGTCTTGAAAAAAAAATGCAATCCCTGTTTGTAATAATTGTGTTGATTCTAATTGTTACATAATTAGTGTGTTCATTTTGTTAAATATAAAACGTAGGAAATTCACGGATATCCTCATGTCGACTACCTACTTCTTCCGTCTTGCACAAAGTAGGTATAGGTATGGAACACATCTTTATATTTTCTATGGAAATAAAACCTAAATTGCTATACCCAAGTGCCGGGAATGGCAGTTGGACGAAAATCCAACCTGAAATGGTCGTTTACTTCTCTTTACTTGTTAAACCCAAGTTTTAGCTGTAACAGGCGATGATTGTTGGAGGCGATTCTCTTTCATTTACGCTCGTCATACCTAAACTGCTTGATTGTCAATGACGTGGTAGGATATTCACTCTATGATTTGGATGTACCTCTTTATAAGTACTGGGGTATTACGTTGAAATTCTCTCTGTTGGTTGTCCTAAATTATTGAAGTTCTTCAGAACAGAATTCTGATAATTTATTAACCGTAAATATGATAAATTGGTGTTTCAATTCAAAATTTAATTTCATTGCAGTAGGTAACCCAGATTTGAGTCTGTAATGTTTGTACCTATTCTTCCAACAAATTGACTCCTTTGAAATAGCCCGCTAACTGTTCATTACCCTCGTCATATTGATGTGAACATCGAGAGCAAAGCATATCACTGTAAACTCCAAAACACCGTTGAAACTATGGCAAGTACGTTACCTCACTTTATACCACAATTTTGTACGTTTTATAGGAAAATTTAAACTAAAACTTGTGTTGTTGATTGTATATAGTTGTAAATATAACTTAATGTCACATAATATTAATTTCTATGTCAAAATTATGTTGCCTATCTAATTATGTAATTAATAACGGTTTCAACCAAGTGAATGTGCAGAAGCAAACCTTCGTGACTTCCAATAAACAGAAAATCTTCCGAATTACAAGAACAGGTAGGTATTCGAAAAACACCGTATTTGTATATCTAGATCAATAGGCATTTTAGTGGAAAAACAACAAAGATCATTTTGTTGGTACAATTTGTTTGTACCGGAGGGTGAGGTCGCGCCAGTCAGTGGGGTTTTTCAAGGAAGAAAGATTCGGAAAAGGCTCGAACTATCAGAGGTCTATAACCCCTAATAGCCCAAGACATGAAATAATTCGAAATTTTCTGATTTTTTCTTGATTTCTCATTGAAAACAGCTCTTCCTACGTGAAAGTGAAGAAAGAAAAAATTATTTGCTCATATATCAAATTTTAAAATTTTGTCGCTCCGGTGCAACGTTGGGCAGCCAGATAGTATTTCTTGTTGTTCGGCTGCAACATTGGGCTATGATAGTCAAGAATTGTTTGCAATACTGGGAATAGTAGAGCTTTCAGAGGTACTCATTCCACGAAATAATTCCATAAATCAGTATTTGCAGGCGTCTTCACCAACAATCAGTAGGTAGGTATTAGAAAAGAATTTTTTTTTTCTCATTCCCCTACTGACTATGGAACTCGAAAAAGTAACTTGATTCAGTTAGACAAATGCATAGGCCATTTATTATGATCAATCTTATGACCAATTCATTACAATATTTTTATTACATCGTTGTCGAATATCACATACCTACCTGGTTCCCAAACGATCACTTATACATAAGTTGCTCATATGATTGGACCTCTAAAATGAGGTGTTTTGAAACTCTTTCAACATTATACTTAGCTAACGACAGCAAACGAATAATTTTAAACTAGCAGTCGTCAAAATGCATCACAGATGACGCAAATATTGAAAGGAAATCTAGATAAGGAATTGTTTCTAACAAATAGAACAGATGTGATATTCAAAGAATAATGAACAAAAGCCACTAGTTTGTTATTCTGAGAATAATGAAACAAAGTGTCAGAATTAGGAATTTAAATTTGAACTCCCCAAAGAAGGCAATTGGCACTAACACCCCCCCCCCCCGCCCCGCCCTCTTTTTTCAGAAAGTAGGTACTTATTTCAGCGAAACCCAAAGTGCAAAATGTAACATCCTCCTGAAAATTTATAAGTCATATTGAAAAATGAAACATAAAAAAATTGAACAGTGTGGATAATACAAAGGGCTCAAGCACGGCCAACTAAGTAAATAAAAACATTAAATTATTATTGGTTCCCTCGTGAGAACTTCTAAAACAATTTTTTGATGGCGATAAAGCACAATAGGACATTCCACTTTTTCATTTTCGTACCTAACTTTCGTGATCATAGTGTAATTGCAGAACTTCAACATGTCTGATCTTGATGTGAACAAAAGTTTCTATAAGAATAGGAAAAAAGAAATTACTGTTCAAATGAATCTTTCTAGTAGTTAGGTAACTACTTCTGTCCAAATCTATGGACTAAATATCCCCAATATTGCGAAATTATCCATCTTACGTGATTTTTGTCCTAATGAGGCAAAATCAACTCACCTAATTAGTATGCTTGAAACCATGTACTGACTGCCCATTGTTGGCCGGGAGCAACAATCTACCATCACCGGCTGCCCAATGTTGCATGGGTGCATCAAATCTATTTGGACTTCTAGCAAAGTTAAAAATGGAGAAAACTTGCCAGAAGTAGGTGCTACATGATCTTTACAACTGTCCCAACGACGAAAGATGAAATTTATCGAGAATAGATTTATTCAAATAGGTAAAATGCGGTGGTAAACTTACCTTCGCGCGTCACAGCGCCATGTTCAGAGGGGTATCACGGAATCAGAGATAAAAGCCTCTTTATCAGCTATCATAATGCTACCAACATAACCAAAAAAAATACACGAGCTCTTGAAGGTTGTCTAATGAAAATAAAACCTTCATCAGCCGGAAATAATAGTCCGCCTTTGTATAAAAAATCGCGGAAGTTTATGTTGCATGGGTGCAACATTGGGCTATTAGGGGCTAATAACGTAATAATTACCAGAAGTTGGAACCTTCCTCGCTGTCATTTCTTCACTCACAAGGCTCACTTCACTCAGGCTCTGGGTTGTTCTTTATTTGGCTCACTCAAAACTAAGCCTGAGCGCACTTTGATAATTTTTTTTCAAGTTTTTAGTGTCTCCATAAGTGAAGGCATGTATTTGGTCCAATGATTTGAAGCATCAACCTTGTTGAATATGGAAACGCCAGATGATTATCAAAATTATAGCTGGGGCTGGATCAGCCTGATCATCCACCATGGTTTCATGTGGTGTCCCACCTCGTCACAAAGGTAAACAACATTTTAGGCTGTTTTCCCTGGCTTTTCTGAATCAGAGGGTTCCTAAGAACATGATTCTTGTGTTTTTCCCCCCATTTTCGTATGATGGCGCACGCCCCAGTATGCTATTACGCTCTCATTCTAATCCCCAGTCAAGATATCAATACTGGGATGGAGGTCTTCTTGGATGTAGGAATTACCTTCCAAGTTACATTCCCTCCTACTGATTATAAGGATGTATTTTCTTGGGATTTATTCTTTGTTTTGACGTTTGTATCAATAAAATAAAATTTATTTGTCTTGTAACGAATGTTCAAGTAACCTTTGGTTGCACTTGGAGACGAATCCACGTGTATAGTAGGTTCTTTTGACATTTTATGTCTTTACTTTGGCACATAAACGAAAAAACGTCACGAGAATTGCTCACGAAAATTTTTAATGATTTCCACTCACAACCAAGTCGTTGCTCCGGAACTTTATCTTCGTCTTCGTAGAAAAATCGTTCGACATTCGAGGAAAGCCCTAAATGTATGCATAAATTACTTATATGCTGCCAAAACCGCCGTAATTATGGAAGAAACTGAGATATACCACTGGGTTAAAAGAACTGTAAACCACATTTGCAGTAGGAGTTTGTTACACGTCAACAAACAATTATTGAGAGAGCAGATTATTATTATAGGCAGGTAGCGAAGGTTTAGGTAGGCGGGCGGGTGAAGGGGGGCGGGGAAAGTAAAAAAAAATGTCTCAATGTGTTGCAGACTCGTGTTTTATTTTTATAACTTTTCATCCCAAGTCGAAACACGGTAGGAACGTTACGAGTAGTTCGTAGTTACTTTGAGGTCAATTACGGTTTCAGATTTTCTTTCAACTGCTAGAAATTTCTTTAAAATTATGCATAAATTGAGGGCTTTCCAACGAATGGCGAACGATTTTTCTACGAACACGAATGACGAAAATAAAGTTCCGTAGCGACGACTTGGCTGTAAGTAGATATCATTAAAGATTTTCGTGAGCAATTCTCGTGACGTTTTTTCGTTTACAGTGCCAAAGTAAAGACATAAAATGTCATATTTCCAAAACAATATTATTTTTATAATTGTTATAAGTACCATCGATTAGATTTTCAAGAAAACCGGCACAGCCTATTACAATGTTTTGAATATTATCGACTAATTTTCTAGAAAACTTTGGACACTTTCGTGATACCTACCTACTTTAGGGTACCTAATACTTGTGAGCTCTTTGTGTTCTCGTAACTAACTGCCACAATAAATCAAAATTCGTGCATTCTGTTGGTGATATCTGTACCCTGCCTCCTCTCATAATACTAGCGTTAGCCTAAATAATCATCGCATACTATTTATTATTGTACCTACTCCAAGCAGTTGCTTGAGCTACCCTTGAAAACTCAGCTATTGGGCGCAATTCTTCACTATCACCGTTGTTGATCGTAGGTTATCCTGAATTCCAAGTGCTAATTTTACTTAAATCAAAGTAAAGATTTCACTTATCCAATGCTCTCGATGCGTATTATGCCCTGAAAATTAAGCAAGGTGAGTAGAGGAGAGAAGGTGTGCTCACGCTGCTGGGTGGGGAAAACGTGACGTCACCAGTGACATTACACTGTGCATTACACTGTCTCTGGAATATGATTTTGAAATATCGCCTGAAATTGGCCACAAAACAGACAAGAATTATTGAAAATACCCTAGAAATTTGAATTTGAAGGATTCACATCTTTTCAAATCGCACTAAAGTTGAAATTTCACCAAAACTGAAAAATTTTAAACAAAATTTTCTAGAAAAAAGATAATGATAAGCACCATTTTTTCTAATTGAATAATTTGAAAAAATAGATGAATAAAATTCATCATAGTAATGGATGAAATAACTCTTAAACTATGAATTTGAGTGAAATTTTTGAACAAAAACTGGCCCATAATTCTCTGGCATTGCCCAAGAAAAAAATTTGTCAAGTTTGTGGGTATAGGTATTTTGTATCCTTAACTTAGTAGACAATCTCAAAACTCCAATCTTCAGGTACCTACCACTACCCTCCAAATTTGATATCACATGATGACGACATTTATAGGGAACCATCCAGTGTCCCAAACAAACAATCCCTGAAAATCCCATCCAAATCGGATGGAATATGTAGAAATTAAGGTTGTTAAAAGGGTTATACTTTGGCAGAAATGTAGAGGCTACAATTAATCCAGGAACAATGAATTTCATAGGGGTCCATCTACACTCCAATCCGCATAATCTCTAAAAATGTTATCGAAATGGAAATACTGTTACAAGGAATTCACGTTAGCTCTTGCGCAGAGGCTAATATCACTCTGGTTTTCAGATGATTTTCATAGGGGACCATCTGCACGCCATTTCATCGTCACCGGATGAGAAATGCAGAAGTTATGGCCGTGACAGTTTAGATTTCATGACAGACACGGAAATTTTGACAGGGAGTGGAAATTTCGATTTTAAAGAACATTTTGACATTTTATGCACATGGACTCGAACAGCGTTACAGTTGATTTCCGATGATTTTCACGTGCACAACTGCACAATAAAGTATCAATTGGTATGATTCCCTCGTCCTGAATGCAAGTTCTCAAAACATGTGCAACTTTTCGCCCGTGCAAATCCTGCTCGGCACGCGTAAAGGCGGGCCAGACGTGCGTCTGCGGCAGACAAAGGCGACAGGTTTTTCAAGCCGCTCTCAGCTAAATATACGACACCTCGGCAACCTCCGGGGCTCCTCGGCTCAGTTTCGTTATAGACTTGGCTCGACAAGAACCGATCCTAAAGGAATCACAACTATTTCGCAGTACAAGGAACCGTCGGCCGATCAACATACACATACATCCGCCTCGTAAGTAAACACAATTATTTTATTCTTTATAACACACCTAACGATCTGTTGATTTCAACTAGAAAGAAAACCCCGTGACATCGTTCTCTTAGAGCAAAGATTCGAGTGAATTCACGCCCATCTATCTGTTTCAACGTAAAACTTTTCTTTTTTTTTCAAATTAAGAACAAGAGTGGGTTTTCTCCGATGTCTATGTTTTTTAAGCATTTCAAACTCGGATGTGCCGTTAATTATTGAAAGATTTTGACAATTCTTTTTTCCACCCACTCTATGAACAAAACCAAAAATCCTGAAGGGCACATATTGACGTTTAGGTGCTATTACATTCACAATTTATGGATAAAAATCCAAATTTTTTTAAATTTTCTGACTTTTTAAAAAAGAAACAATATTTTGATTTAAAGCTCTAATGATTTGCTCTAAAAACTTATGGACGTAAAAATAATCCGCTCAATTTGCTCAATATTATTCGGGTGAGAAATGCATCGGAACGCAGCCCTTAAGGACGTAGGAATAAATTGAGGGTTCCCTTCTTCAAATAAATTTACCACGCTTTCAGCTGTTTGAAAATTTGCAAAAAATTATCATTTAAACTCCTCGGTCCCCAAAAATTCGCTAACGAAGAGGTTTTCTAGTTTTACCTACTATTCAACACGAGTAACAAATTTTGATTTGGAGGAAGCCGAGAGGTATTGATTTATTATTTTCAATAATGAACCTTTGGAATCGGCCAACATAAACATTTTTACCCCCCTCAAAATTTGTTGGTTTACGTTTCAAGGTCCGTAGAATCCGAAAATCGAATAAAAATTTGGCTGTCCGTCCGCTCTACGCGGCACTTTCCTCAGTTAGCATTGACCGATTTTGATTAAATTTGGTTTACAGACTCCATTTGGGGTCTAGTTGTGCCCCGAAGATTTTGGTTGATGTAGGTCACTTCTAAGGGTTGAAAACTAAGGTTTGAAATGTTGAAAACGCCCTAACTCAAAAAATTTCTAAATAAAGGTATTGTTTTTCTATTAATTTAAGATATTACTGAATTTTTAGAGACCACACGGAGCCCTGTAGGACAAACCGTTCGCTCCCTACGAGAATTTAAGGGTTGGAATTACGATAAATCAGAAACAGGAGTTTGAATCGCAAAAGAGGCCTAATCTCCGTTCTAATTTTAGCTGACCGAAATGCGATTGATGTTTTTCTTCATGTTTTTTAGTGGTAACAATGGCAAAGCTGTGTTCTTTGCAGACGAGTGATCTATTCAGACAAATAATAAACCATTGTGTAATAATTAGCAGCGTTTTTTGCTTCCGAGTCTACCAAGGTAGCGGAAACATTGTTTTCACTTTTCAAGGTTGAAAAAAGGTAAAAAACATAATCTCATAGTATGACAAACAAAAAACTTGATTTGAAAATTTGAATGCTGGGCATGATAAGAGGTGGTTCCTCCATGGCTGTTACTCATCACTACATCTAGCAAGTTTGGTTCCTGCAGCAACTCTCTTTCTGAATCTCTTCTCAATGTAAACCGAAGAAACGTATTTTCTCACCTACGATTTTCATATTTAATTCCCTCGCGCGTTGCGTCATGATCGTGCGTTGTAATTATTTGCTGAGTAATTGAATCTCTATAGTGTAGGTTTTACTCTACAAGATTCTAGTACCAGTTTTCTGTGATTGTTTTACGATTTTGGGATTTTGCTCTCATCTCGAGTGTTTGTCGATAGATTTCAGAGAAGTTACATTGCGAATGAAGTGCGGTACTTACCTCCCCTACTTCAGGTGCGGTTTATGGTCATTTCGCTTACCATTCGAGCGTTTAGTATTAAATGAATGGGGTTAGTTCCGCTAGTTATAAGAATACAATTATTATCTACGTACCGTATTGGAGAATCCGTCGTACTCGACTTGCTGTTTACGACGGATTCTCCAATACGGTAAGTACGTAGATAAAAATCGAGCGTTTAGTGTTCGTGAGTGAACAATGCATTGAAAGAAGCGGATACGGCCGGCTTCGAGCGCTTTAAGTTGTGTGAAGGGTGGTCACAACTGGATCATCTAATATTCACCAATATCATGAGGTTGGTTATGTGCCTACCAAAGTAGAAATTAGTAATTCCTCAAAAATTCATCAAATTACCCTCTACGCGGCACTTTCCTCACTTAGCACTGACCGATTTTGATGAAATTTGGTATTTAGGCTCCATTTGGGGTCTAGTTGAGCCCCGAAGCTTTTGGTTGATGTAGGTCACTTCTAAGGGTTGAAGTTGATAGTTGAGTGATCTATATAGAAAAATAATAAACCTCTGTGTAATAATTTGCAGCGTTTTTCCCACAAAGATGAACCAATATTACCGCTTGTTAATGCCAAAATGTAGACCTCTTCGTGCTTCCTTGATGAATAGGAAACGACATTTTTTCAGGTGAAGATGCCTTCATAATACTCTCAGGTGGGCTTTGGTGCCAAATTCCTCTCTCAAGGACAAATTCCACCCCAATGGGAAAATAAACAGCCAGTTGTCTGAACGTAGAATGAATATTTGGGATTTCGATTCTTCAGTTGTCTTCGTAGTTGTCGTATCGCCAGAATATTATGCTGTTTATAAGGAAATCCATCGAGCTATATACTCGAATTTTAAATGTTTATGGTTACTTTTTAATGTAAGGATGAAAGACAGTCGATTACATGAAGGAGGACGTTACAAGTTGTAAACTCGATTAAAATAGCGAATCGTTCGATGAGGTTGATTCGATGACCCACAACGATTATGCTGTTCTTTGGTCTTGCACTTTAATATGGAATTTCCGTGATTCTGTATTTGACTTCGATATCGATATATTTTACTCTCATTTCTCGTCATATTTTGGTAGAATTGTGGCTATATTTTGGAGATAGAACTCTATTGAAATTGAATAGAACGTCCAAGAAGATACAGCGACATGAGTGCATTGTGTTGTGTTGAGACATGCGAGAGATAAATATGAGCAACATTATTAAAGGTAGGGCCAGATTGAACAAACAATTATGCAGGCGGGCAAAAAAAGAACAAAATACATTTTTTATAAATGATAAACTTTGTTTTCGGTTTTTACATTACACACACAACATTTATGTTACAATAGTTAAAAGTTAACGAAAGAAGTTATGAAAATTGATTTTTTTAAAAAGAGAATGAAGGCGTTGAGTGGGTAGGGGAGTTTTGAGTTTTCGATTTTTTGTGGGCCCCCACAGAAACATATTCCTGTGATTAAAAATCTTGATCATATTCATCAGTATGATTTGCCTATCATTGCCGGGATTAAGATAATACTTGACATAAAGAGTACAATTTTAAAGGTAATGCAATAATTCTAATTGCAGTAATACGTTTAGACCTAATTAATGTGCCATACAATACTAGATTAGTTATCGATTTTTAAAAAATAATGTTTTAGCCTGAAGATGCTGGTGAGCTTTGCCACCGAAACTGTTGCTAACAATATTATACAACAAACGCTGCAAATTATTACACAATGGTTTATTATTTTTCTATATAGATCACTCGTCTGCTAAGCCACCAACCATCCAACATGAAGAAAAACATCGATCGCATTTCGGTCAGCTTTAATTTGAACGGAGATTAGGCCTCTTTTGCGATTCACACTCGTGTTTCTGATTTATCGTACGTCAAACCCTTAAATTCTCGTAGGGAGCGAACGGTTTGTCCTACAGGGCTCCGCGTGGTCTCAAAAAATTCTAAAAATTCTATAGAATCTTAAATTGAAGGAAAAACAATACCTATATTTCGGAATTTTTTGAGTTAGGGCGTTTTCAAAATTTCAAAATTTATTTTTGAACCCTTAGAAGTGACCTACATCAACCAAAATCTTTGGGGCACAGCTGGACCCCAAATGGAGCCTACATACCAAATTTCATCAAAATCGGTCAATGCTAAGTGGGGTAAGTGCCGCGTACGGCGTACGGCAGACAGACGGCCAAATTTTTATTCGATTTTTGGATTCTACGTACCTTGAAACGTAAACCATCAAATTTTGAGGGGGTGTTGAAAAAATTTTTTTCTTGGTCGATTCCAAAGGTTCATTATTGAAAATAATAAACCAAAAACCATCGTTCTCCTTCATCTATTACGAGGACCCAACCCTGAGTCTTTTCGACCAACAGATGACATAAATCCTTTCTTACAAAGGAATAAACTCCACGCAACAGGATGTACAATACAGCGTAGTGGTTTCATTCAAACAACTTTGAAGAATTAATTGGGCAAGCTGGCATAACGAATTCCAGAGCTGTAGGCAACGGAAGTTGTAGGCACAGGAGAGCTGCCTCTGCAGACTCGTTCAGAAGTCTACCGGCTTCCCACGTGGACTTGGAGGAACCTGCTCAATGGGAGATGGGTATCTTGGGTGTCTCGAAACCAAACACAATCATTCTTCGGGAATCAATTCGTGTTTAACAAAAAAAAAATTACCAAAATTTTTGAAAAAAAAAAACAGAAAATGACAATTTAATGTTTGAAGCAGAAAGACTATCCTGGTGTACAGTTTTTCTGAACTGACAAAGAGCACGCCATGTGGGAAATTTAACGTTATTTCCAATTGTGTAATCAGATTGGAATTTGCGTGGAAAATGAGGGAGCTGTAATAATTTTGGTTCCGCAAGAACGAAAACAAAAATTTCAGAGTGAAAAAAGTGGCGTTTTCAGCAGGGTAAAAACAAGTGCCGAGAAGGAAAAATTGTTGCAAATTAGTAATAGAATCAATTCCTGAAGTATTTCTGATTGGTTAGGGGTCACCCTGTTAATTAGTTCGTAGTGAACAATGTACATTGATTTTCGGAATCAGTTTTCTGTTAGTTATTTAGTATAACTAAGTACCTGTTTTGTTCCCGATAGCGCTTCTAGATAGAAGGAAATATGTAGGTTGCTGTGGAACCTAAAAATCTGATCTTTGTTCGTTCCAGATTTGAAAAATCAGCTAGGATAGTCAAAAGATATTGCGGAGCGTGGGTGGAGGTCAGTTTCAGTTGGCTGATTATAGCCTTCCTGTTGAATGATGTCCGACTGCCGCCTGACTCATCCCTTCTTTATGATTATAGTGATCCTAATTCACATGGGAAAAAAACTTTCGCATGTGGAAAAGTGTGGTTTGCGGTAATCTACATTGTCATGTCCACAGTTCTTCATGTTTGTCTAGAAGACTTATCATCACGTCAGGCTCATGAAATGCTACTATAATGATGTTTTCCAATAAAAAGCTAGTCTGTCACACTCCTAGAATACAACCCGTGTATTCTCGAGGACAAGTCCACTTGGAGGCCAAGCGTCGAAACTTGAGCAGTTTCTGGTCGAGATCTCCACAACACTGTTTGGTTAACCTTAGTTTTCGTATCTTGGGATTAATTTCTTCACGTTTTGTTAATCACTTAGGTCGAATTCTCAAATTGGAAAATTTTCATCTTCCTCCAAAATTCTTCAATTCAATTTTCTGGGGGATGATGCACTGATTGCAATGATGTACCTAGTGGTTCCAAAGTTACTCAGAAGAATTGTCGCATCACTGAGTTCATTTTAGTTTTTTGAATTTCCTTCAAAATAGGTTGCTCCTTCGTGCAACTACTAAAAAAAATTTGGTTCCTCCAAAATCAAACTTTTTACTAGCATTTTGTAGCCTGGGTCCCCTATTTATGCCTTCAATATGGGACAAACAGCAGTGTGTGCGCAAGTTCAGACTTGAATTGATATATCATCAATTTCACACAACTTTGCTCAATTTTTGGAAAGAAGGGGCCCGACAAGAGTGCAAATTTGATTTGATCATACTATCACATTATTTAAGCATCACATCACTACATGATTGCATCAACAGGATAGTAAAATCCTATTTCGCATCGAGAAACTTTGAGCGGTGCTACTGCTCAATAATGAAATTTTTTGCGCCAAATAACCAACTTTAACTATTATCCTGCTTCTGCTGTTGCTGTGTGGAAAAACGCTGCAACTTATTTCACAAAGGTTTATTATTTCCTATTTAGATCACTCTTCTACAAAGAACAAGGCTTTGCCGTTGTCACTACCTACCAACTAGGTACCTACCTACCTAAGTAGGTACTACATAATATGTAGTATTATGTAGTTATATTGTTTATATTATTGTATTATTATTATGTGGTACTACATATTATGTAGTACTAGGTACTACATATCATGTAGTACCTAATATGAAGTATTATGTGGTAGATATTATCTACTTCACATTCAAGTTTATTTGGAAGAATGAACGCTTGAAAAAATTCGATGAAACAGGGCGTTGAGGTTGACATAATTATTAGGACATGATGTGATTACTGGTTGCTAAGGACACATAACTGAGTACAACTGGAAAAAACGAACAGCGATCGCATTTTGGCCAGCTAAAATTTGAACTGAAAGTAAGCCTCTTTTGCGATTCGCAGTCGTGTTTCTGAACATCATAAGTCCAACCCTTAAGTTTTTATTGGGAGCGAACGATTGGTCCTACAGAGCTCTGGGTGGTCTCATTCGTTTCTAAAAATTCAGTACTATTTTGAAAAAACAATACCTTCACATCAACATTTTTTGAGCGTTTGGAAAATGTCAGCTTTTATTTTTCAACCTTTAGAAGTGACGGAAATCAACCAAAAGCTTCGGAGCACAACTAGACCCCGAATGGAGCCCATATACCAAATTTAATCAAAATTGGTTAATGGGAACTAAAGAGAATACGGCGGACGGACGGCATAATTTTTATTCGATTTTTGGATTCTACGTAAACCAACAAATTTGGAGGGGGCGGGGGTTAAAAAAACATTTTTTCTAGGTCGATTCAAAGGTCATTATTGAGATTAATAAACAAAAAAATTATGATAACATTAATAATATTATGGACTCTTGGTCTTGTTCAAATCAAGAAGTGAGTGACGTCCGGAAAATCACAGATAAAACGGACCAACAAGAGAGCTGGTGCGGCGTCTCATCCGGGAAAGATTCCCACGAGGTGTCATCGTACTCTCTTGGCAACACATCAAGATTTCATCACGCCCATAATCTTAAATAAGAACAACACACAACTGTTGTTTCTAACATTTTCTAAAGATTTCAGGTTTTGAAATTTCGGACAAAATACTTGTTGGTGTGTTGGATAACTTGTCAATCCAGTTCCTCTCTAGACGTCTCCGTTACTCTATGCTAGACCCGAAAAGGAGCCTATGTGCCAAATTTCTTTTAATTAGGTCCATGTGAACTAGGCCACGTGCCGCGGACGAACGGTCAAAGTTTGTTCCATTCCGCCTTGAAACAAAAACCATGAAGTTTGGGGGGGTTCTTCCTCCGTTCCTAAGGTTCATTACTGAAAATAATAAATCAAAGACTTCGTGAATGAAATAACGAAACATGAAAATTGGATGGTTTTAAATGATGGAGCATTTTATCCATGCGTATGAAGCCTGCCTCATTTACTATGTTCCTAATTCTTTAGTTCTTGAAAAATGAAGATAAATTCGTAATAATCACGTTATGATTACTTTGAAGTGAATCAAAATTTCAAGTTGTTACTTATAATAACAATTAGTGTACAAACTGTATTGAAGTTAAACTGAACTATTTAGTTAATTTGTCATAGGTACTTATATATTTTACAGTATCAGCATGCAAGGTTTAGTGGTCAGATATTTGCCACCAGCTACCACTTTAATGGCTCGTTTTTTTTTTTTTTTTAATAACTGAACTTTTTTTTATTACACTGAGGGCAATTCTTTTCTCTTTATGATGACAATTCACTCTCAATAAAAAACGCTGCAAATTATTACACAAAGGTTTATTATTTATTTACATAGATCACTCGTCTGCATAGAACAAGGCTTTGTCATTGTAGCAACCATAGTTACAACCTACCTTACCACATACATACTTCAAAATCAAGTTTATTTGGAAGAAATAAACGCTTCACACTCAGTTCGAATAAACATGGAGTTGGGGTTGCCCTAATTATTAGGAAATTTGATTACTGGTTGCTAAGGTCGCTAAACTGAGTACAACTCGAAGGTAAGCAAAATTTGAACAGAGTTTAGGCCTCTTTTGCTATTCACTCTCGTGGTTCTGAATTATCTAAGTCCAACCCTGAAGTTCTCGAAGGGAGTGAACGGTTTGTCCTACAGAGCCTGAGAGTACCGGAGTACAGAGCTCTCGTTGGTCTATAAAAATTCAATACTATTTAAAATTTGTGAAAAACACCTTTATTTCGAGAGTTTTCGAGCTAGAGCACTATTGAAAATTTCAACCCTTAATTTTCACCTCTAAGAAGTGACTGACATCAACCAAAAGCTTCGGAGCACAACTACCTAGACCCCAAATGGAGCCCATATATCAAATTTCATCAAACTCGGTCCATGGTAACTAAGGAAAGTGCCGCGAACGGCCGACGGACGGAAAAATGTTTATTCGATTTTCGGATTCTACGTAAACCATCAAATTTTGAGGGGGGGGGGGGGGGACTAAAATTTTCTTGGTCGATTCCAATGGTTAATTATTGAAAATAATCAACCAAAACGAAAATTCATGCGCAGGCCTCATTGCTTACTAATGAAGCTCATCTATCGCTGGAACTGATCTAATAAACCAAGAACTCAACGAATTAGGAAAAGTTCGTGAGATGTTTAAAAGTAATTTGATCAGGACCTGTCCCTCTCATTCCCCGGGCAACGCACGGGTAGAAATTGACTCTGACGTCAAAGCTTCTCACGAACAATTTGACAGTCTCAGTCAGTGAATAAACTGTTATTGTTCGATTCTGATGATTACTGTGGTAATCTTTTAGTTTTTCAATTCTCTGGGTAGATGCACTAATGAATTTCAAAATTCCTTGAGAATTTCAAATTTAGGTATACAGCTTTTTACTTTTTTGACTTTTGGAATTAATAAGTGTACAAATTATGAAAATAAGAAGAATGCCACAAGAAACATAAAAATTGGTTAATTATTTCATGAGAAAAAAATAAACCAATAGGAAAAACTGTTGACGAAAACTGACCAGCTATGAGATGACTGGGGGATGGGGGTGGTGGGTGGCAATGTTGCTACTTCGGACGGAGGGGTGATGGAGAACCGAGTGCCGGTTCGTAAGAAATTAGACTAACCCGCAACGAGGAAGAAACTGCGACCGACTGAGGAGACCCCCAACAGTTGAGCACTCCTCTCAATGTTCAAAATAGTCTAATCCCTTCCCGTAGAACATACTATATAAAATTAGCTAGGAATTAATTGGTGAATACCTATCTGTTTCGAAAACCCTACAAAGAGATTTAGTATAGATTCGAATGCCTTCGCCTACTAACTCCAAAAAGCTCCACTAGGTCTCGCTGGGAGTGCCACTTCCCAGTCAAAACAGTCAAAGTGCCACTTTTCCGTGTCACAACTTGGTGTCCAGCTCCAGGCTGGCAGCTATTCAATACTGTTTGACGTTAATTGAATTACCAGAGCCAAATGACCGTTGGGTACTATTTTCAGAAATTCCCATTGGGTCTAGTTGACACAACATCAACGCCTAAGTGGACGTGAAATTCATAGGCAATCAAAAAATGGAATCGCTTATCATCGGCAAATAAAAAAAAATAAATGTTTCCTCCGTTCGCGGGGTAGGAGATAGCTACTATCTCAAGCGCTCTCAAAGTGGACCGATTCAGCCTTTCAAACAATTTCGTTTGGTGATTTGATTGCAGGTGAACGCTGACAAAATGGAGATCGCTCCCATCGACGACGCTAACGTGATCAGAGAATCCAGCTCATCCAAGTCCTCCTCCGTTTCCGAGGTAAACTACAAAGTTACAAAGGTGTTTTCATATCAATCTACGTTGTTTCAAATTGCACCACTGAAATTATTTTTTCGCATTTTTCTGTCAATGTTTCGGAAATTTTGCTGCAGTTTAAAGTAGGTAAGTAATTTTTTTGCTTCTCGATTCTCGGAGGCATTTGGCATTTTAAATTTCGGGCAATCCAAATTTTATTACTCAAGTACCAGTTTAAAATTTCAAAATGTGAACGCCCAACGGAATTTGGAAGTAGAGATGACAAATTTGAAAATTATCGGACGAAAATTGACTGAGAAACTCGATAAACTGTTCAACGGTAAAATGTGTTTCAAGCAGAAATGCGGTTACACTAAGAGTTTCTCCATCATATTATTTAATTTTGTGAAATAGCTGCATTTCTGGTTCCATCAGTTGGTAAAAAAATTGCGTTTCTTCCGAAATCAAAATGTTCACCCTCATTTTGCGATTCAGAGCTTCCTAAACAACTTCGATTCCGCTTCTGACTGCTCCTTTCTTGTCACAGGCATAATAAACGGATTCATTCTCCGATTTAGATGAAATTTTCAGGGTTGATGGGAAACCTCGAGACGTTCCTAAAAAGTTGTCTCCTGGCAAAAAGGCAATGTGTGGTGCGCATGATTTTCTTTTTACTTTTTAATCGAAAGTAGACCTTTTCCTGACAATTTTGACACTAGCCGTTCTCTTTTTGGATGAGTAGATCTTTATCTATGATTTTTCAAAGTTTCGAATGTTTATGACGTCTCGCGCCCCTCCCGCCTGGGCTCCCGCCCACATCCACAGTGCAAAACCATTTCTCTCTTTCAGAAATAAAACATTTCAAAAAATCAAATCAAAAAGCAAGTTTTTAGTTTTTTTCTTTAATTTGGCTTTTTTATTGAAGTTTTTACTCCAAATCCCTACCCATTCCGATTGACGCTCTTAAGAAAAAACGCTGCAAATTATTACACAATGGTTTATTATTTTTCTATATTGATAACTCGTCTGCAAAGCCACCAACCATCCAACATGGAGAAAAACATCGATCGCATTTCGGTTAGCTAAAATTTGAACGGAGATTAGGCCTCTTTTGCGATTCACACTCGTGTTTCTGATTTATCGTACGTCCAACCCTTAAATTCTCGTAGGGAACAAACGGTGTCCTACAGGGCTCCGCGTGGTCTCAAAAAATTCTATACTATCTTGAATTGATGGAAAAACAATAACTTTATATCAAAATTTTTTTAGTTAGGGCGTTTTCAAAATTTCAAAATTCATTTTTGAACCCTTAGAAGTGACCTACATCAACCAAAATCTTTGGGGCACATCTAAACCCCAAATGGAGCCTACATACCAAATTTCATCAAAATCGGTCAATTCTAAGTGGGGAAAGTGCCGCGTACGGCGGACGGACGGCCAAATTTTTATTCGATTTTTGGATTCTACGTACCTTGAAACGTAAACCAAATTTTGAGGGGGTGTTAAAATTTTTTTTTTCTTGGTCGATTCCGAAGGTTCATCATTGAAAATAATAAACCAAAACAGGCCCAAATCATCAGCTTTTCAACGGTAACCCATTTTTCAGGTTTACTGTGAAATTGTCGGGAGAAAATGGTGTTTTAATGCGGAAAAACGTAAATTTTTAAAAACGAAATCAGCGTTCTGGCTTGAGGTTCCAGGGTTGGACGAAGGCGGTGGATACTGGGCGCTATCTTAATGCACCTTCGAAAAAATTTAAAAGATTCCTAGTTGACATGTTTTTGTTTTTCCAACAGATTTTGGTTTTGCACTAGGTAGCTTGGAAATTTAACTTTCTTTCCAACGATAACCTCAAATTTGATTTTACCTGGTAGATAACGGGAGTTATGACAGTTTTAATGACTTAAGGTCAGAAATACGAGAAAAACTTCAAATTGAAAACATATTGTTAAGCAATGCATGCATTCCAGGGGACGTCCCATTGGATAAGCATTAGTTCAATTTAAACCAGTTTGTAAGCGATAAAACTATTTCACTCGATGTAATTTGTTTAGTATTTTAGGCAAGAAATAGTGGTCTCTCTCCCCCCCTCCCTCACCCTTATCCATTATAACATTTTTAGCGGCACGGGGACCTCGGCGGAAATACGTCGTAACGTTGAACTTTCATCTGTTAGTTTTGGTAGGCAGTCCATAGTAGTTCACATCCGTATTCAACGTGAAACACAAAAAAAAAAAAAAAAAAAACCACGAAATATACGATTATGGTGCCCTGGCACTATGGTGGCAGCACTATTAGTTCCATGGTGGTACAGAGAATAAATCATAAACTATATCCCTCATATTTGGTAGGCAAAACTTTCATACTTGATCATTCATAAACACGTTTGTAATGGCTCATGCAGGTTCTGAACGAATAACCCATCATAATTTCCCCCTTCCTAATCCCCGCAGCACCTTTTAGTAATCGGAACCCCCCTCATATAGCATATCACTTTGAAGCTTACAATCAGACCTTTAATTTGATTACACACAATCAGTCCGTCATCGACTCAGTCGGAAATAACAGGGCAAGAAGAGTGAATGCGGACCAATATTCCCGAAAACGGGAACCACGTTTTTCAACTTCTTTCACAAATTTTCGATACTTCTAACAAAGCAAAATGAAATCTGTTTGAAACGGGACCACAACGGATACTCGTAGAACACATTTCAAAAAGAATCAGACAGATTGGTACCAGAATAGAGAAATGCAAAGTGCTCGGACATACTGAAAAAAAAAGAAAAAAACTCGTCCCACGACAACCCAAATTGAAGTCGATCATAAATCCGGAGGTGTAATGAGAATTTTTCCTCAATTTCAAAGCTTGGGTACGATTAATAAGTTATAAAGGAACCGAAATATTGAAAAATCGGATGTTTTGAGAGTATTATTCCCCCCACACGCCCCCTCCCCCTGCGAATTTTGATAAATGGCCAAAAACTGGCATGTTACAGTATTCCACGACGAGTGCGTCTAACGACTTTAGTCAGGGATGACAATCAACAACCATCATCCGACTAGGCACCCTCGGAAATCGAGCAAATCACAAGGATAGTGAGAAATTGGTGTCAGAGAAACTTCCTGTTTTATTGCTATCTACCATTGAGCTGATAGAATGGTATTCATTAAGAACTTGATTTCTTAACGTTCTGCTTGGATCCACCATAGAAAGGCGCAGGGCCGAATTTTTTATGGGAACTTTGAAGTAATAAATGCGTCTTCAACATTTGAGGGCAGAATACGCCTCTGGTCACCGACCCCTGTTAAATTCTGCACGCAAGACGAGCGAGCCAGTCGTCTCGGGAATCTCTCATAGGGAGCGCATCAGTCACGTTCGAGAGCTGTCGGTGTTTAAAAATGGATCGATGGGGAATACCTACCCGTTAAAAAAAAATGGATCTTCGCCAGTTTTTGAACTGGTTTAACGGCAAGCTCTCATCCCAGCCTCCTCTTAGCTAACAATACTTGGCGCTATTATTAAACGCTGTTTTGTTCTCAAGTTCAGTGCTGCAGTGATGTATGATCATGGGCGCGGAGTGCAAAAGAAACATATTATAGCGATACCTGGACAAAGGCGCTTGTCCAAAAACCCAGTTTTGAGAAAAACGCAAAAGAAGTTTTCGCCAATACACGATTCCTAAAACAATGGCTTATTAGACTAAACTTCTTAATTTCTTCAAGAAATTTTCAAGCTCTAATCCTAAAAAAACAGTAATAGTTTTCTTGAATTTGAGTTTTTCTGTAACTAAAAAAGGGTGGAAGATGGATGGACATAGCTCCTTTGTGCTTCAAGGTATCGTATTGTTTAAAAACAAAACTGAAGCATGAATTCCAGAGGACGTTGGATAAGCATGAGGTCAATTTAAATCAGTTGGTAGGCGATAAAACACGCAATTTTATTTACTCGAATTTGAACAGCATTTTAAAATCCATGATCTACGATACCCATCATGCTAATTCGAGTTCCACCCCCCCCCCCCCCCCCCCCCCCTCTCGACCACCAATGGTGCCAGTGGCACCAAATCGGCAATACGTCGTAACGTTGAACTTTCATCTGTTAGTTTTAGTAGGAAGTCCGTAGTAGTTAAAATCCGTATTCAAGGAGCCACATAAAAAACCCAAGAAATTTGCAGTTAATAGTGTCCTGGCACCATGGTAGCACCACAAATCAATTCCACGGTGGTACGAAGAATAATTCATGAAAATCCAGAGGTACATTGGGAATTTTCCCTCAATTTCAAAGCTTGGGTACAATTTGTAAACAAGAAAGAAATCAAAAACAGTGCAAATTACTACCCAAAGGTTTATTATTTTTCTGTTTAGATCACTCGCCCGCAAAGAACACAGATTTGCCATTTTCACTATCTACCAAATGTTCGCTTCACAATCAAGTTTAGTTTGAAGAAATAAACGTTTCACAGTCGAATCGAAGAAATAGGGAGTTGTGGGTGCCTTCATTAGGAAATTTGATAACTTGTTGCTAAGGACGCAAAACTGAGTACAACTCGAAGAAACTAACAACGATAGCATTTTGGTAAGCTTAAATTTGAACGGAGTTTAGGCCTCTTTTGCGATTCGCACTCGTGTTTCCGATTCATCCTAAGTCCAACCCTTAAATTCTCATGGAGAACGAACGGTTCGTCCTACAGAGCTCCGGGTGGTCTCATTCGATTCTAAAAATTCAATATTATTTTAAATCGACGAAAAAACAATACCTTTATATCGAAATTTTTCGAGCTAGAGCTTTTTGAAAATATCAGCCCTTAGAATATACTGCCATCAACCAAAAGCTTCGGGGCACAGCTAGAACCTAATGGAGCCCATATACCAAATTTCATCCAAAATTGGTCTAAGGTAACTGAGGATAGTGCCGCTTACAGCAACATTTTTATTCGATTTTTGGATTCTTTTTCGGAAGTTTTTTTTCTTGGTCGATTCCAAAAGTTCATTATTGAAAATAAGAAACCAACGTAGGATAGATTCAACGACTATTCAATGCTTTATTTCATCCTGATAGATTCATCACTGTCCTAGTTTCACCTTCTCTCTCATAATTTTGAAATGATTTTGCTTGTTCCAGTTCGAGAAAGACATCGGCGGTGCTCACGTCATCCAAAAGTCGGCCAACTTCGAGGCTGAGGAGAGCAGCAAGATGGTCTCAGAGTCTGTGAATCAGTCAGTAAATCAGTCCGTCTCTCAGTCCGTCGTACAATCGGTGAGTCGCTCCGTCACTTCTAGCGTCAAAACCTCCGTCGTCAAACAGTCTTCCTCCTCTTTCACATCTTCTGAATCATTCGAGTCCATCGACTTTTAAACCCTCACTTGAAGAAAGGTGATCTTGGAGTTAAGTGCCCACTCAATGAGCAGAACTGGTTTCCTCCGATTCCAGAAACGAAAAGTAAAAAAAAGTAAATTATGACCTAACTAGGCAGTCAGCAGAATTGATGCAAAGACTTAGATTCTGCAACCTGATTCAGCATTTTTATTCTGAGCGAACTCCATTATCAACAGCTTCTGTGTGGAGCAAAGAAGATATCTTGCTGATTGAATATATAAGGGGTTCATAAGGTTGAAGTCAAATGAAAAGACGACAGAGCAGCACAAAGCTCATCTGAAGGCCACAGCTGCCCTTCAAACATTTGCTGTGCCTGAAACTTGATTCGCCAGCTGCATTGGTTCGTCTGATCTACCCCATCAAATCAGCTTTGTAGTCGTCTTTGCTATTGGTTCAACTAATTTTTGTTCCGACGTTACTTCCAAATTTGTTACAAATATTCGCGACAATCTGGAAAGTACCTACTATTACTCCGAAACAAGTTCATCAAAATCAGAATTTCTTCCTCAAAATGATTAATAAAACATTTTTAGCACAATTCAAAAAACATGCACGAGTTGCATTGTCAGTAAAGCTCCCTTGCAAAAATAGAATTTTGGTTCTTTGAATCGGCATTTAACTCCTTTTACCCTTCAATCATCGTACTTATAGTTCTGTACATTCAAGTTGTACGCGCATTTCATCAACGCTTCAAGGCTTCGTTTGCCTATTGCCGAGTTACTGTGTAGCTGTCACGACTTCTTCAAGACTTTATAACCAAACTCAACAATCACTCACAGGTTAATGATAATTTCAACAATACCTACATAATTTAAATTTTCGAGTGTAACAAAATGACGAAATAACGTGGTGTCTTAGGTTATTTCGCCGTATTTCCCAAACTCAATTTTATATCAAACCGCAAAAAGAACGCTAATCTTGAAGAAGAAGCACATTTCATGCCAGTAGTTTGTCATCGTATGCTTCTATCCTTGTATTTCTGCTTATACCTAATAATTTACAGCTCTCAGATATTTAAAAATTCCGCTTTGGAATGTGATAAATACTGGTAGGCGCTACATTAGTATACACCCTTAACCTATTCCACATATCCTATGTATACAATCGAAGACGTTCAAAATTCCATACTAACAATATTTTTTTAGCAATATTGTAGGTGTGAGCTATAGATTTATGAATACGATTAACAGCTCAAGTTCCTCCGTGTCTTTCGTATAGAATTACGTGAATACCAGTAACTTTGTATGAGCTCAAAAAGACTACTGATGTGATTCACTTAGAATTTATGCAACTTCCTACCCCTATAAAATAAGGCTTTTTTTACTTCTTTTTCACTGGGATTAAAATTGTTATAGTTTGCACGAATATTCACGATATTAGGATGAATGATGTTTGTATGGGATCTTTGATTTTTAACTTCGTGTATCATCAATTATACAGCCCCAAAGTTAATGTAAGTCATGTGTTGTCAATTTCAATCGTAGGCTGAAAAATTGCATATCATTCACGCTCTCTCGATACTTTTTACTGTTCGGGCGTTCGTTTTTGTACCCCTCCGGCAAAGTACCTCAATAACAATTTGCTGGCTGCCTTGAGGGGTACTTTAACCAACCCTTTTTGCCGTAAGTGTACTGGAGAAAGAAACTATATAATTATTTTTGACCTCTAAAAGGCTCCGATTTGGTTAACTTTTACACAGTTTTATGTACTTCATCAAATAATTTAACGCCTGACACTTGGTTGACGATGTCTTAACTTACTCAATTTGTTACTTAGCCAAAAGACGACATCTTACGACTTGTCTTCAAATTCTTTTGTAATGGAGTGTCATAATACCTAATATTAATGTGTGGCATCTTTTATAGATAGGAATGTTTTTTATACCCCTTGATTTGTAACCTTCCAAGAACATACCGATTTCATTGTCTATCAGAAATAAATTATTTTCTATCAGCGACAATAATTGAGTTTTTGTCTATTCGTAGCTTCAAAATGTTTTCTGAACAGTTGGATTTTTGAAAGAGCATTCCTATTTATGAACGTGTGGAATTTCCTAGCCTTTAATTAATACCAAATAAACACGTACTAAAAAAAGGAACATTTTGAAGCTCGAATTAACCCTTTCAACCCAGTAGAGTTTTTGTGTGGTATTTTTTAACTAAACTTTCCGAAGAAGCCAGTACAAGAGGTGAAGTACTGCTCAGGAAAGCAGTACCCGGATATTTTCAAGTTTTACGTTGTCTAAAATGTGGACCTCGAGAGGACAATGTCAAAAAGAACTGGCATCAATTTTAAAGCAACTACCATGGAGTTTCTAACATAACTGTACCAAGCAAGAGTAGTACGTAGAAAGAACAAGTAGCACTGTGTAAGTGAACGAGAAATTAAATGCACACAACTCCAATAAATTAAGGATAATTCAACCCTAATTGAACCAACGCAATTTTTCATCGATTTCTAGGGAAATTTTGGTCATAACTATATTTTTCAAACTTCCAATAGCTCACAAAAAATGTTTTAAAAAAATCAGCTCTTTCCATTAAATTTGAAATTGTAATTTAAATTTAGTTGCTCTGGTGACACCTTGAAAAAGATTCGAAATTCCCAAGATTTCTTAGTTGCACCAGTGACACCATGGGATTGGCGCGCCATTTGCCTGACTGATTTGGTGTCACTAATTGCACCATGTTCAGTAATCGAGATATAATATTTATAGAGGAGAAAAAAATGCTGCTTTCGATCGCAGAAAAATGTATCACGGACGAATAGACTTAGTTTCACATTTTCACTGCAATGTTCTTCAACTTTCTAAAAAATGAAACTACTTATTAGAAGGTTTTATTCAGAGGGTAATAAATCAATGGAAGGAATTGAAACTTCAATGTTTCGCTGGAAGTTATAAGAAATTGAAACTGAGTTTTCAAAAATAGAAAAGTTGCCGTTGGAGGTGTCAAGCCACCAGTGGTATTAATGGTTCACATTTTTACTCAGACTTCAAGAAAAATCGTCAAAATTTGGTGTCACTAGTGATACTATGGTCCAATGGGGTGTGCGCATGGGTCGGAAAAACTGTTTATTGTTATTTTCTCCTCATTCTGAGAATTTAGACACCAACCGCGACCTACTATCGTGAGAATACCTTTTTCTATGAGTTTTCAGTTTCGAATGTTTATGTCACAGTGGGCTGGGGGGACCCGCCCTGGTGGGGGGGTGACGTCATAAACATCCGAAACTTTGAAAAATCATAGAAAAAGATCTTCTCATCCAAAAAGAGAACGGCTGGTGTCAAAATTCTCAGAATGAGGTCTTCTTTCGAGTAAAAATTTAAATAAAAATCAGGCGGTGCCCCTATTAGTGTTAATGGTTTTCGAGTCAATACTCCAAGGATAGCTGGATGTTTCAAATCAAAAATTACGATTGATAATTTTTCGGTCAATGAAAGCACTTTGAAAGGTTTACTACTTACTTGGTCAGTACTGTTTATGAATTTGTCAGATTTGCCAAAAAATACTAGAAAATTGATTTAAGAAGTAACCGATCCGATCAAATTTATAGGGTGGATTTGACCTAGTGAACGACGAACGAATACTCAGAGCCGTTTGCCTCGATATTTCGAAGTAACTACCTGCAAAAATACTTCAAAATTTTCATAATGTACTATGTAGGTACGTATTCTTGAAGCAGGTCACGTTTTTTTACACTCTAAACTAAATAACTCCATCAAATTTGGAAAGCTGATTAAATTTCACAGTTTAAGGGTAATCTGCAAGATTTGTTTAGAGAAAGCATTTCAAAGTTTTCCGAAACTTCGAATTTTTTAAATTGTCATTGTCTGAGCAGCAATTGTACTTTTTACCTGATGCTTTTCAACAAGGAAGGCAGTCTCGTCATACAGCAAATTTAATGCTGATTTCGAAAATGTGGTCGATAGTTTAGAAAAGTTGTTTCAAGGAGGATACATTTGAATTTTCGAAGGGGAAAAGATGGTTTCCTCAAAGAGAAACTAGGAAAAATCTTATTACGACGGTCCGGTTGGTGGCATTCTGCTCCACTTCATTGTTTTTTCACCTATTTTTTCGCACTCGACCTTATTCATTTTCTATAATACGAGGTATAAACCCTGGAGTAGTGTTGAGGAATTGTTCAAGCTGCTATTGAACTTTTTACTTTATGCTTATCAAGAAGGAAGGCTTGTCATACAGCAAATTTAATGATGATATCGAAAATATGGTCGATAGTTGGGAAAAGTATTCTTGATAAAAGAAATTTGGGTTTTTATGTGGAAAAACATGGTTTTGTCAAAGAGAAATGTCGAAAAATCATGGCTCGACAAGGGATCGAGCTAGGTTGGTGGCATTTTGCTCCACTTCACTATGTAATTTCATTTTCACACTGTAAAATTGCAACCTCAATGTTAGTTGAAAAAAAACCTCGATTATTTGATGAAATGTAGACGAGAATAAATTTTTTTGGTTACTTACATTGTGGAGCTCAATTATTTTGATTTAGTTTCTAAACTTGATAAGAAGGTGAAATAATTTGCCTTATTTGGTGTACTGCAGTCGTCTGCCCAAATCGATGAGAAACAAGAGTTCGAGGAAACAACGAGTACAACAGAGCCACCTTTGAACGATCCAACTGCTCATCTCATCGCCAACGAACCAATGGCACCTCCAACGGTAGAAAATAGGGAAGTAAGTACTACACTGTAAGTTATATTATACTTTACCCACTCGTTAGCAGTGATCATTATTTTATGCTGAGAAGTACATCTTCTCAAACTCAAAATTTCCTCAAAATTAGTAGGTAGGTATTTGAAAGAATGATAGTTATTTGTACTTCATGGGGACACATCGTCGATATTCGGAATTAAAATTTGAGAGCTTAATAGAAGTAGGTTGAGGAGTGATGGGGAAGAGAAAACTAATCTAAAGATTAAGATTACTTGGACTAGATAACTCCCAATAGCCACTTGCGATTATCAGTCTTCCAGGGTTTTTTAAAACTTCCTAGCTGTCAGCGTTTCTTATTCTGAAAGGTGTTGAAAAAGTTCGTCAGTGCAATATTAGGTAGGTAAGCACTAACGATTGTTCAATTTTAATCTCTATCCATGATTCATCAATAAATTGTGCTCGTTGGTCGGTACAGCGGTAACCTAAATGATACCGTGATGTCAACTTGTTCGGAGTCCGAGGGCCAAGGGTGCACAACTAAGAAATACAGTAGGAATTTTTACATAATGAAGGAATACAGATCTCTATAACTTCTGCTAAACTTCCACCTTGTCTCCTACGTAAAATTCCCGAACCGTAGGTAGTATTCCAACCAAGCGATTCCTACGCCGTTTATTTCGAATAATATTCGCAAATAAAAGTTGAAGTTCAAACAAGTTTTAAACTACCACAGAACAATATTACTATTTTGTCGAAAAATGCTGTAATGCCTTTGTTTTATTTTTTTTCATTGATTTAGCAACTCATTGCAATTTAATTCTTTTGCAAATAAATTGATTGATTGATCGAATAATATTAAGTCAAGGATAATAATATTCAGTAAATAATAATACCCAATGAATAATATTCACAATTCGAATAATAGTATTCAATGAATAATAATATCTAGTTAGGTACTTACGTAACATTTTTCCTAGCTACCGTTCTAGTCAAAATATTTTATTAGATAAGAGATGCAATTCTGTTCCAACCAATCGTATTAGAGCATTCTGTAATATTTTGAAACCCAAAGGAAGGCGTGATTGAAAATATTCGAAATATTTGCTACCTTCCATTTAAATTTCACTCTCGCGCCTCGAGAATACTTGCCTTTTCGACAAGAGGTTAGACATTTTATTCTCCTTTCCGCGTTCTCATCGAATATTTATGTGTAAAATTCCAAAGTTATTACGTTCTACGAGACTCGGAGAAATTCTTGAATACAAAGAAACATTACTTGATATTCGCTTGAAACAAACCTACCAATATACCCACCAATATGCCCACTACCTACTTAATATTTTGCTAGGTTGGAACAAACATTGGAATAGCAAACGGAATTGGATAGAAAATTGGAACAGCGATTAGGTACTCCAGTGTTTACAAAATTAACACTCTGCTTTCCATTTGTATGGATTTTGCATAGCTAATCTTTAGTAGGTACCTATCTATCTAATATTGCAGGTACAAACTTTTCTAACATCTACGTTTCAACATAATATGTTGAAACGAGATTTGTAGGTGTTTCATATTATGAAACACCTACAAATCTCGTTTTTGGAAAACCTTGTTTTTGAAATTTAAAAAAAACCTTCCATTTTGTTCAGAAACCCTTTCCATTAGTACTAGAAAACCTAGCATTTTTTTCGTTGAATTTACTTTAATTTTATTTATTTAACAAAATATAAATTTGTTTCACAAAAGAATTGTCTTCTGTAGCTACAAGATTGACATTTAAATATTATTCGAATAAAATTTTTCATTTTAATGAAAAATTGTATTATTAAAATATTAAGTATTAAAAAATATTTTTAAAAAACATTATTAGGTAACAATATAAGGTTGCTTAAGCGTTAAGTAAGTAAAACTGATATTCACACCGCTTCATGACTAATAATACACTTTCTTGCAAATTTCAGAAAGTAACAACCATAAAATTTCGCTCTTCTGAGGCAAATTGAGTTCTTCCAAGTTCAATATTGGAGGATTTCCCCCATCCAATCATGTTGGCCACCACCTGTGATTAGAAATTTCCTAGCTTAGAATTTGTGCTTCGTCCTCGCCCGAAATGTTAGTTTAGGAAAACTTTGAATTTGACGGAAATTGTGTAGGTACATGAAATCCCCAGAGAAATACATATCTGGTCAATTTCATCCTCAACTTAGAACCTCCTTACTATAAGTTGTAAGTTTATTTCTACACAAAAATGAAGATCCTAAATGTTGTACATGGAAAAGTAACGTAAAATGTTTAATTGTGGTAGGATGAGGTGGAGAGAGTCACAGAACTGACCAAATCAAAACTCACAATAGAAAGGCAGACTTCAACGACCTCCCTCGAAGAACAGCAGGTAAAGATGAGTAATCAGCAACGCGATAAATATTTTATCAATGATTTATTATTACACTCCGTCAGATATTTCTGTGTGTGTGGGTTAAATACGAGCCTTCAACGTTGGGCAGCCCCTTCCATGACAACGTTGCTGTGTGCAAGGATATTTCCCGAGACAATGATGTTTCCCTTCCGGCACTGTGAGAATGAGTCAGTTTTGGCCGCAGGGATATTTTTTCCTGTTAGGTTGGGGTCACTGTCCGCCACCGTCCCACGCACATAGAAATATCTGACAGAGTATGGTACGATGAAATGGCATCATGCGAAACGAATTGCACCAAATTTTGAAATATACTTTATGGTTCAAGTACATTCTTGCATGTGCCGAAACACGCTCCAAAAGACAGAAGAGTCACGATTTCGAAGTGTGGAGGTTCTGGATGAGACTTTGAACGGTATTGCAAATAATGAATCATGATGAGTTACTCAGTTTGGATTGATCTCCTTTTGAAGTATGCAAACATAATAATAATAACTTCGAAACCACATTGAACTTTTTAGCACGTGTGGGCGTTTGTGTAAGGATTTAGCAATGAAACCAGTGTATCCCAAACTATGATAATATTCTATTTGAAAATAATTAATTGAGAAAAAAATTGATAAAAATAGGTTTTAAGAGAGAAAAAATAGAATGTTCTGACCGGGACTCGAATTGAGATGATCCAGTGGTTGCAGTGAAGATTAGAGAAGTAGGACTGCCTTGACTGTTACGCCACCAATGAGATGAGCAGAAGTCGCGTCTTGCCGCAATGACAATGGTCGATAGATCGGTTACAACCGAATCAATATGGGTGCCAAAATCGAGGTGAAGACCTAAAAGAATTGTGCAGAACCCAGACAATTTGCAAATGCTGAGTTTCTGTGGATGTGTTGAGCATCGAGATTTGGATCCGAGAACTGGAAAAGGTGAACTGCTTCCTCGTATATCTTGGCCCACAACTGCAACAGGAAACAAAGAAAGGATGGCACCATTATAATACCTGTTGGTTTGTATAATTGAAACTTGGGTTGTGGGATATACAAAGGTAATCACAAGATTCCTAATGATGATGGAGTAAGACAGACTTTCCGTAGGATCCAGAATGAAGTTGTATGGGATGCTGATGACCCAATAAACAAAGAATTTTAGGATTCTGATGGCAGAAAATCCTTGAGAACAGTGCTGATGGGATTTCAACGGCTGCGACATGTTCGCGTGTGTGACTATCACCCCCCCCCCTCCCCCCCATCAAAATGCAGCCTTATGATTACAGATGTTCAGGGTACTGAACTTGGCTTGAGTACCAAGGAAGTATCGTTTTCACTTTTCAAGGATATTCTCCAAAATCAAAATCCACTCATGTTTCGGACCTTCCTGAACAGTTTTGGTTTCTTCGTGTCTATCTGTCATGAAATCCTTGTAACCGTCAAAACTATACGACGTGTTCTTCCAATTTTCCTTGAAATTATCAGCGATTGTGCAGGTTGGCGTATCCCCTATGAAAATCATAACTGATGGATTGAAAGTAGGGTATGAATGTTGCACGTTCGGCCTCGCATGGAATCGTGTACTTGCGTTTCTTCTCTTCCTCAGCAGCCAAGAAGATTGTGGCAATGGGTTGGGCACCATATGAGAGAGCGTCAGTGTCAGTGATACACATCGAATCAAGCCTCTCTCTATGGCCCCCATATCCCGAAGCCTAATCACCCCTGACGTCTGACCATTCATCTCATGTTATTATGGGTCCTTCAATTTAGAAAAAATTGTAACGTTTTATCCCCATTCCAACAAAAGCACTTCTGAATTCTTTCCACCAGCATTGCTCTTCCTCCTCGTCATCGTCAAAGCGTTGACCACTCAACTACTGTTTTAGGTGGCTATCACTAGATGCCTAATACAAACTGTAAGGTGGGTGGGTCACAACATCCCATCCAAACTGGTTCAAAAAGTCTGATGTTTTGTGTGCCTCATGAGGGTAGGCGTGGTCAAGCAGTAGATACACTCCTTTGGTCAACATCAACAGTTTTTTGAGCAACTTTCAACATGCATCAGCATTTATGCACAGGCCATGAAATCTACCAAAACCTCACGTTTTCAATCCAAAAAACACCATATTTCGAGCAGATTGAATTTGTTAGAAATTCCATGGATTTTGCGAGGTGGTAGGGCTCCATTCAAGTGACTGACATTTTGTCTCTGAGGTGAAATGAGGTTTCATCGCCTATAATGATGGAATCCAAACTCCTAAAAAAACCTTTGTAACCATTTTGTCTGAGACAGGAGTAATTGTTCGTCCTCTTCATTCCTTGTCATGACTGTTGGTCCTGCTTTCTTAAACTCACGAACCCATTTATGAACATTTTTGACATCCATAAATCTCTCTCCTTAAACCTGTACAAGATGTTCATGAATTTCGATTGGCAGAATTTTAGGGTGGTGAGAAAAGGAATAACTTCGAGAACACCTCTCTTGGCAGGAACAGGAATCGTCAAATCCATTTTAAATTGCTACTCAGAGACTGAAGGTGGGGTCACATGAGCACAGTTGAGGCGGTACAGGTTTGACACATTGGGGCATTTGATTGGCCATGCCTCTGCCACCCGAGTACTTTTGGTTTTTTTTTATTAATCAAAAATACAGCAGCCTGCTTCCATAAAAATGATTACAGGCTAATTACACGCTTGAATAATTTGATTGTACATAATGGGTTTGAGATATTTCTTGCACTAAATTTCGTGTCTTACATTACAAAATAAATAGGTACTTGCTTGAATTAAAGATCATGACACTTCAAAGTTTATAGCTTCTAAAAACGAAATCAAGTCTCTTGTATGTCTCTGGAGCAACACAATGACATCACACGGCCAGTCAACCTCTCGCAGGACGCACATCCGCTCAAGTCGAGCTCGAGGAGCATCCAAATGTGAGCAATCATACAAAATATGATTCCAATCCTGGACGTCACCGGAACCGCTTTTGTAGTGGTTTTGTAGTATTTTTGTATGTAGTACTTTTGGAGTGAACTGTCACGTTTAGAAACATCAGATATTTAGCGCGGCCAATCAAATTTCCCAATGCGTCAACTGTGCTCAAGTGAACCCACCTTAAGAGAAGCAGCAAACCCACCATGGAATTGCTTCGAAACTTTCGCGCCACACTTCTGTACCACCTGTTGGGTTATAATACCTACAACACAAGGTTATACAGAAATGAAGACAGTCAAAAATGCAACCACAGGTATGTATATAGATATACAAGATCACATTAACCAATATTATTCAAAGCCACCAAATGTCACTATTAAGGCCAAATTAAACTATTGAGCTCTCTAGTGTGATTCTCAGATAAGAGATGGTGCAGTCAAAAGTGAAACTGGCAGGTGAGAAAATTTAGGATAATGATTATTTTTGTCTCTCTCTCTCTCTCTCACTTTCTCCTTGAAAGATCAGTCTCTCTCACTATCTCACATACTTGTCGTCACCTTAACTGATTTAAATTGGTTAGTAGAATTCATGTTTTTTCAGACGCGCTAGTTAGAAGATATGAACTGACAATAGCTCCGTAACAACCA